>CM058240.1:94509183-94879805 GCA_030180135.1 Orychophragmus violaceus
GATTACCTCTTTTCAAACAAAAGCTTTTACCGAGAAGAAGATCTTGATATTGAATCGAATGGATTGCTTGTATGGTCTCGTATGCGTCCGTTTCTCGAAAGACCAGATGCTTTGCCAGAAACTGGTCAGGGGATCGAAGAAGCTGCATTGGCAATGAAAGATTTGGTTTTACTGATCACTAAAGAGAAAAGAGCTTCTTCTTCTGATATGGTCTCTATGAAAACCAAAAGAACTTGTCCGGATTTTGTAACTGCAGTTGATGGGGATTTGTCTGTTCTTGAGCTCCCGTGTGGTTTAACTGATGAGTCTTCTATAACTTTTGTTGGTATTCCTGATGAACATTCGACAAGCTTCCACATTCAGCTCATTGGCTCAGGACAACCCCGTCGTTCAATCATCTTGCATTATGATGTGAACTTTTCTAAGCCATCCATAGTACAAAATACATGGACAGAAAAGCTAGGATGGGGCAATGAAGTGAGATGTCCATGTCATGGATCATTTAAGAATCAAATAGGTAACAAAACTTTGGCATTCACATATATATATTTGCTCTTTTATTCCATCTTGAAAGATTGTTGACAAAGTCTCTTGGAAACCATTGTAGTTGATGAACTTCCTCTCTGCAACGAACAGAGTTCCAACGAAGGTGCAACTGATTTTCCCTTTCTCAGAGGGAATCCCTTCACTGCTACATTGTGGTTTGGCTTAGAAGGTTTTCATATGACGGTTAATGGGCGGCACGAGACTTCATTTGCTTACAAGGAGGTAATGAATGACTTAAGTTTTGAAGTTGTTGCTTTATTTGAAACACTATACATATCTGTTTTGCAGAAACTTGAGCCGTGGTTAGTCAGTGCTGTCAAAGTCTCAGGTGGTCTGAAACTGTTGTCTGCGCTAGCGACAAGACTGCCAGTTCCGGATGAACATGCTTCTTTAACCATAGAAGAGAAACTTAAAGCTCCATCTATTTCCGGAACAAGGATAACATTGTTGGTTGGTGTTTTCTCCACTGGAAATAATTTTAAGCGACGTATGGCATTGAGAAGATCTTGGATGCAATATGAGGCAGTAAGATCTGGAAAAGTCGCTGTTCGATTTCTCATTGGCCTTGTAAGTACTTCTAGTAGCTAAGATTTTCTCTCTGGATTTATACATTTCTTAGCAATAACTGTTGCGTTTTTGGTTCAGCACACCAATGAACAAGTCAATTTAGAGATGTGGAGAGAAGCTAAGGCATATGGAGACATTCAGTTTATGCCGTTTGTTGACTACTATGGTTTACTTAGCCTGAAAACAGTTGCGCTCTGCATTCTCGGGGTAAGTTACTACTTATGCCATATTCGTTTTCCAGTCGCTGCAACTGCTGCTGTGTTGTTCGTTTTAGAGTCGTTGCGACAGTCGGTGTCGCTAGCAACATGTTTGGAGTCATTATGTAGCGACTCCAAAACGAACAAAGCCTTAATACAACACACAAAAACTCTAAGATAATCGTTGTAATGATTCTCCATTTTTATACAGACCAAAGTCATCCCAGCAAAATACATAATGAAGACAGATGATGATGCATTTGTTCGGATCGATGAACTGCTACTGAGTCTACAAGAAAAACCGTCCAGTGCTCTTTTATACGGTCTGATATCATTTGATTCGTTGCCAGACCGTGAACAAGGCAGCAAATGGTACATTAGTAAAGAGGTAACTCTTCAATATTATTTATCTTTGCTCTATCTTGTAAGAGACTCATATCAAGCATGTTCTCTTTGTGAAGGAATGGTCTCAAGATTCATATCCTCCATGGGCACATGGCCCTGGATACATCATTTCTCAAGATATCGCGAAATTTGTGGTGAAGGGTCACCGTCAAAGAGATCTTAGAGTGAGTTTTGTATATTCATCAAGAGTTAAAATGTAACTAATGGAAGAGATGGTGAATAACAAGTGTTCTTGTTTTGTTTTGGTGAAAGCTTTTCAAGCTGGAAGATGTGGCGATGGGGATATGGATTCAACAATACAACCAGAGTGTAAAAAGAGTGAAGTACATCAATGACAAAAGATTCCATAATAGTGGATGTAAATCAAATTACATTCTTGTTCATTACCTCCTCGGCTAGTTTTGTGTTTGTGGGATAAGCTGCAAAAGGAGAGTCAATCTGTTTGTTGTGAATAGATCTCTCAATCTTTTTTTTTTTTTTTTTTTTGGCATCGAATAGATCTCTCAATCTTGTTGCAAAGATTGAGAATTTGATGACATTTTCTACTGGAAGTTTTGAAATCTTGTTGTTTTAGAGGAGGATCAAGTGTTATGCAACTATTGATGTTATGTATGAGATGCAGTATGTAACTATGTCAAGTGTTTTCTATTGGCATGCATATAAAACATTAACGTGTATATTTTTTTAAATCAAAATATTGTTCAACGCTCTTGTTTTCAGCATGTTAAGTCAGTGGCATGGTGTATTATAGATTTGCATTTCCTATATAAAACATATTTGTTAGTGAAGGTTTTTTCAGTTAACAACCTTTATTTACACCTTTCTTTGATCCACAAATGAATCAAAGACATTCTTAATATTAAGTTTTCAATCTTGATACTATCGTAACCCTCATTTTCTATGACTTAGTTTGATATGTTGTGTGAGCTTATGTATACATTTATGGTGCACGTGTGCCGCAACTGCTCCAGGCACGTGTGAGCAATTTATGTTAAATTTGCCTACATTAATAGAGACCCCAAGCAACTTTTTAATAAAATTTAGGACTAAAGATCTAAGAAATATCATGTAGCACCAAATATTGCCTTGTGCTAAATCTCTCCAGAAAAAAAGTTCAAAATCTAAGTAGGAGTTATTGGTTTATGCATTTTAATGGATTTTTAAATCCAAGTGAAATCATGTGTTATTCGATTATTGATTTTAAAATTTTATTAAAATCATGTGTTATTGGTTCTATGATTTTAGAATCCTAATTAAAATCATATGTTATCGGTTCTATGATTTAAAAATCCAAATTAAAATCAAGTATTATTCAATAGTAAATATGTATATACGGATTTGATTTTATCATGGATTTGAATGGATTTTGTGTATTTTAAAGTTTAAAATACAAAGACTCAAATCCGAGTAAAAACCTACGGATTTCAGAAATATTAATAAAATCTATCTACTAAATTTTAAAATCAACAGATTTCTAAATACATGAAAATGAATAAATCTGGTTTCATTCGGTTTAATATTTATCAGTTAAATGTAATCGCAGAGGTAAATGTAATAAGAATATAAAAGTGTTGTATCTAAGAACTATTTTTAAAGAAATGTTTCAAGTAAATGAGAACGATGGTAGAATACTAGTTATTCTTCTAACTAAGAAGAACCATACAATAATGGTTAGTGTCAGTATATGAGAAAACCAAACAAAAAAGCATAAAGTTTTATTTAATGCAAAAGTTTATTTTTAAATGCCAAATATTCTAGTATTCAAAATCATTATTTAAGTAGGTAAATCATAATTCGGATAATATTTGGACAATGTATGCATTTATTATATTGTTTTGAAAATTTTCATTACTACAAAAATAATTAGAATACATTTAGCTGTTGAAATAAATTACTTTGACCAAAATAAAACCTTATTATTTTTCGTATGTGTTAAAATAGCAATAAAGCTTTAATGTGTTAGCAATCCCTAGCAAGAAAAGTAATTTCTAAATAAAGCATCAGGTTATGTTATTTTCTATAAAATGATTAAAAATTACAGCGTATATAACGACAAAACGAATAAATTAAAAGAGCTTTAACGAATACCTTTTAATTTTTCGCTCATATTTTTTACAGGAAATAAAATAAGAAATATTTCTGTTTTTGTAAAAGGGTTTGACCATATAAGACTACTCATTTCTTTCATTGTAATTTCTAACTCTTTAAACAATTTTCTTTTATCTCTCTCTCTTTCTCCACCATTTTCAGATATTTTTCTTCCTTGTTTTTCAACTGTTTGTAATGTGTTTTCATTAGAGAGCTTGTTTTATGGTTTTTTACTCTTTGTTGTCTTACCCATTTACAAGTATATTGTAAAACCCATTTACGAATATGTTCTGAAATCATTTTAACAGAACATCTTAAGACAAATTCTTCCGATTATAGATAGGATAGTAGGATAAGTATCTTGGCTGTATGGGCTTAGGGTTACTTTGATAATTAATAAGATAGTATGATAGAATTTGATTTGTTATTGGAGGGGTTGTTTGTATTTTGAGAGGACTAGTTGTGGGAAACAGTGTTGAAATAACATCATAGAGAGGCTAAATCTTATATAGTTCGTCTTCTCTTGACTGTAGATGGTGATTTTCTCATTGTTGTGATTGTTCTTATTTTAGTTTTTTCAACTGTCAAGAAAAAATAGGGATACACTTTTATCGTCTAGGTAAAAGTATTGGGGAAATGTCTGTAATGTGGTTGATGGTTTATGTGAGTGACAAAGCAACTGATAAACCATTAGCTGAAATACACATTGCATCATTTTTAGCTGCATTTATCCGATTATTGTTAGTTTTTTTAAAGCTGTGTTATGTGAGATATTCACCCACGAAGTCAACTCAATATTATTAGACATGTTAGGGAAATTGATAAAACGAGAGAATTGTTGTGCGGAAGTTGTACATGTTTATGACGAGTTAATCATCTATATAATCACAAAATATTAAAAAAAAATCTAAAATGTTCAATTTCTTTTTTATAAAAATAATCTTTCTTTTATCGTCATAAAAACTATTTTATACAACAAAATCTTGAAAACAAACATGGTATAAATGTTTCTTCCAATTCATCTATATTATTATCAAAACTAAAAGTAAGTATCAATTTGTCTATTTAGTATTGTATTCAAAATACAAATAATTTAGAAAATAAAATTTGAAATAAACTTGAGAAAATTGAATAAATGATAAAAGATGTGTTAGCGAAAAATAAATTTGTATCATTGTAGATAAAAAAATGAGATATCGGTTTTATCTATTGTTTTTGGAATAGTTGTTTTCGTTCAACTTGTTTGTCCATTCGAAGCATTTCGCTTTGCTTATGTACTAGTGATCATGATACAAACATGTCTATTGGCTGTCTATGCCGAGGGATATGATCCCAAAATCTATTCTTATTTCTTCAGTTTCTTCACTTTTTTTTATATTCCAATTTACTCTTTACTAAATCACCCTTCAAACAAGTTTGAATTTTTCAGTTTCTAATGATTAAAGTATTATCTTCTTGGATATGGTTGTTTTAATCAAATATTGTCATATGAAATTTGATCCGACTATGTAATGTTGTTTATTTATTCCACTTTAATGTGAATGTTGGTTTCTGAATATGTTTATTCGTCTATGACATTTTACATCAAGTAACCATAAGATTCAATTTGATGCTCCAAATTTGTTTGGTTTTTGATCAAGAATGTATGGAGCGTTTCTTTAATTTAAACATTCCATAATTTCCATTAAAACAAAAAAAAACAAGGAAAGTTAATTGATTTTATTATAAATGAAGTTTCAAAAACTAATGCACAAAATGTAATGTACGTGAAGCTAAGAGCATATCCATCGGGGTCCCTTAGCCATGGGTCTCTTAAAAAAAAAACAATAAAATAATGTGGGTCCCACTGGGACCCACTTTTTTTTTAAGAAACCGTAGCCACAGTCGCTTAATTAAGAGACGTTTCTTCCCCTGTCTCGCCACGTGTCGCCGTTCTATTGGTCGACTGTTTTTTTTTTAATTTTTTTTTTTTTTTCGCCTTCTCAAAAAAAAAAAATAATAATAATAATAAAAAAATTGAGTTAAGAGACTTACCTTGAGTATCGCTGGTGGAGATGCTCTAAGAGAGAAAATCAGATACATTAATTAATTAAAATTTCCAGATTATTGCAAAGTTATGACACATACCCAACCCAAATAACTAAAGGTTATTTTCTTCTAGCATGTATTATGTTTTCAGTTTCCCTCCATCACTCTTCATGAACCTCACATAATTCAGTCTCTTCTGATCATATGTATACAAGACTCATAATTCAACATCTTCTGTTCGTATGTGTGCATGCACCAATAGGGACGGATCTAGAAAATATTTTGGTCAGGGGCATTAGTATAAATTTTGGTTTATTCGGGGGCACTACCATAGATTTGAACTAATTGTTAAAAAAAAATCAAAATTATGAGCTAACTACATCAAAAAAAAAAAAAAAATTTAGTCGGGGCACATGACCCATTTATCATTATCGCTAGCTACGTACGTCCCTGTGCACCAACTTATACACAGAATCCAAGTAAAATCAAATTGCTTCAAGAACAAGATGCATGTGTCAGGTTATGAAAATAAATAGATTTATACGGGAGAGAGTATGTAAGCGAAGATGGAAAATTGAAACGTAATAAGCAGAATCTAAGGCGAATCTAAAAAAAAAATCTGCATTAGTAAGTTTGTGTGTTATGCTGAGCTGCCACATAGCCTCCATTTAACTCCTTCAAGTGTTCTCTAGCCCGTACCCCATCATCATCATGCATATTTACCTTTGCATATCTTCAAAAAAAAAAAATATTGCTAATGATATTTTGGTACAATGTATATATATTTCTTGTACATTCTTTAAAGTAAATACAGAAAAACCCTTACACAGCCTTCTCTAAACCAGATTTGTCAATCTGTGCCGATGGTGGTGGCTGTAAAGACGGAGAGATATGGTAAGTGGAGTACCTGTATCCATAATGCGGTGGAAATGGCAGCGGAGGAGGAGGACAAGGTAATAGTTAAGTGGTGCGGGATGGTGATGGAGGTGACGACCGTTGTTGTCTAGTCTTCTGTTGGTGCTAAAGGAGATTCTCATTACGATGAGAATGAAAAGAAAGAATGAGACAAAGACATAAAGCAGAACAGAAGCATACTGTTGAAGAAGAAGAATTGGAAGACTGATTAGATGTGTTGTTGAAGATTCGGTGATGCCTTTTGACTTTTTTCTACTTTATTACATTTACTTTTTAAACCAAGCAACAGAACATGTGTTTTTGGTCGGTTTGGTTTTCGGTTTGTTGTTTGGTTTAGCTGTAAGTCAAATTAAAACCAAAATAGTTCGTTTTGCTTTGATTTTAGTTACGGTTAACATTCATATTATACATTATTAATATATATAAAATCTTACTGTATAACTATTCATAAGATGTGTATATATACAGTTATCTTTTTTTCTTCTGGTTTTCTTATTCCTATCCGGCAGCACCGGTTTCTGACCCAAAAAAAAAAAAAAAAAAATTGGGTAGCAGCGGTAGGATAAACTCATTTAAAAACAAACACATTTAAAACGAAATTATTGGAATAAACACACATCTAGAGTTATATATCTAATTGTAATTTTCCTTATTTAAGACTTTTCTTTTTTAACTTTTGAATTTAGATGCTACCATTTTGCGCTGACTTTTCCTCATCACTTGTTTTTTACATCAAACATAGTTGATTTGTCCTTTTTGTTCCCTTATTTTAATTCAAAACTAACAAACAATAACAATATCCATATATAGTGGAAAAGATCACTAATATAATGGTACCTCTGAGACACCAACTCCAATTCCTTTTAGTATCCTCCTTTTTATACGATTTTGTTAGCTAAATATGTTAATAAATATTATACTAAAAGTATGAATATTCCAAGTACTATAAGCTAAAAAAAAGGAAGAAAATGGCGAGAATTCCCCAGAGATCCATTGTTTTTGGTGTGAATGACACGACATCCAGAATAGGTTGGGGTCTATTGGCTGTTCTTTGCGTTTATGGAGCTGTGAACGCTGTGAAGGGGATGAAGATTGAATTGGATGAAGATCATGTCGGTTACAAATATCTGGGAATGGCTTCTGTAACCTTCTACCTGATCTATGTGCTTAAGTCCATTTTCTCTGAACCTCCATCACCGGTTTTCAGGGCTGGCAGATGGGTAAGATATTTCATCCCTTTGATCCTCTTTCTCATCATCTATTTTACCATCTTCAACTTCCAAACCTTTCAAGTATCTCTTCTGGTTTTATCTATTGTCTTTGGAATAGTTGTTTTTTTCCAACTTGTTTGTCCAGTTGAAGGTTTTCACTTTGCTTATGTATTGATTATCATGATGCTTGCATGTCTCCTTGCCCTCTTTGCCCAAGGATATGATCCAAAAATTCATTCTTATTTCTTCTGTTTCCTCACTCTTTCCATATTTCAATTCCCTCTGTACTGTTTCAATTTTCATTCAGACAAGTTTGGGTTGTTCAGTTTCTAATGATTGAATCACTATTTTCTCAGATCTTCTAGTTGTTTTTAATTGTAGGTTATGTTATTCAATGTGTTTTTGTCCCTTATGTACTCCAGTATTGTCATATGAAACTTAATCTATGTAATGTTATTCTAACTTAATCTATGTAATGTTGTTCCACTTTAATGATTATGTTGGTTTCTGTTTATTAGTTTATGATATTTTGTATTAAGATTCAAAACTCAATTTGATGCTAATGTATGGAGTGGTCCTTCAATTTAAACATGCCATTAAAAAACAAAACAAAGAAAGTTTCAAAAACTAATGCACAAAATGTAATGTACATGCCAGCTAAGAGAGAAAATTAGATACATTAATTAAAATTTCTCAGTATATTGCAAAGTTATGACACAGACTCAACCCTAATATCTGAAGGTTATATTCTTTTAGCACGGATTATGTGGTGTTCAATACGTTAAATTTACCTGTGCCAACAAGGCAACAACTGTCAATTAATGGGATCCATAAGTGATCAATGTCCTTTGGAGTTTCCAGCCTCGGGTTCATGAACAGATAATTCAGTCTCTTCTTCTGTTCGTATGTGTGCCTGCCACCAACATATTCACAGGGGCTAATGTTTTCTGTGGTCTAGGTTGAGTATATCACTTAGCTGTGTAGAGGTGCGAGGTTCAAGGTTCGATGGGTACTATATACAATTTATGTGGATTTTTCTTTTTAAGCTTTAGGTGCCACAATCTAACGGGCTGGGCCTGCACAGGGTTTTTCATAATCCATTTTATATAAAATTCAGAATACTATTAGTTACTACATAATACCCTTGTTCGGAAACTCGCTAGGCGCTGTACGCGCGGCTGAGCAGGGCCTAGCGAGTTATCAAAAAATCGGGAAAAATTCGGGGAGTACGCGGGGCGGAATTTTTTGTTTTAATTAAATGTTTTAAATGTAATGTCTGTGACTTTTTGGTTTTTACTTTTTGTTCCGTTCAATAATAACAAAGTACATGTAACCTCTATTTTTATCATTTACAGAAACATTAGTTCATATATAAAAGATGGTAGTTATTTCTTTTAATTTATATCTAACATAAAAATAAATAAATAACCATGCATAAGTCATAAGATAAAAAATGATATAATGTTTGATTTAAAACATACTACAAAACATAATAAGATTGAAACGTATAAACATAACAAAAAAAAAATTAGATATAATTATTCTACATAAGTGCATGAAAGACACGTGTTGCCGTGGATTAATACATAAGCTACCGCCGTTAGTTATTGCTAATACACATGGATCATTAGTTTACTTGTACACTCTCTATGTAAACAGATACTCATTGGGAGAAAGACAGAGATAAGCAAAGTAGCAAAGATGGAGCTGTGACGATGAGCTGACGGTAACGAGAGGCAAAGAAGCCACGAGAAATACGGGGTAAGTGTTGAATACAAAAAGAAAAACAGTAGTAGTTGCAATTGCAAACACTGAAATATAGTTTTTTTTTCAATTTGAAGCTCTGAATCTATCGTTCTCTCTCTAAAAGTTCTTATTTTTCAAGCTTCGCTTTTTTTTTTTAATAGACCATCTCTCATGGATTCCTCATGATTCTATTTTAATGCTCTTTTTCTAAATCTATAGTCTCTCAAAATTCAAACTTTTTATTCTGTAGAATTGTCTTCAATCTCTTCAACACAATTTCTGTGTAAATTTCAGGTTAAACTCTCAACTTTGCGATGGTTTTTGACGAAAATGGCGGGCGTATGGTTAGCTGGTGGAGGAGAATGGATTCGAGAAGAGGAGAACTAAGAAGTCTCGTGGAGGTAGATTAGGGCTCTCCGATCTGATATTTGGGCCAAATTGGGTCCATAAACTAAAGATTTTTTTTGGGTTTTATAAGATTTGTACCGCCGATTTTTATATAAAATCGCCGATTAACTTATTAAGCGGGCGATTTTCAACATTTTGGAGTTGACTACGGTTGACCGACTTTTATCGCCGCCCAGGACAAAATCGTAGCGGACCATCAACGAGTTGCGACTAACCGGGCGCCTAGGCGGCTAGGCGCCCGCGTTTTAGAACAGAGCATAATACAAAGGAAAAACCATTCAAAGAAATTCCAATATAATAAGAATATATCCTGCACAAACATATTGGGTCTTATCAATAGTTTTTTCATATATCAGCAATATACGTTCCTTTCTATCTTTTTTTACATCGTGTATGTATTTCTTATAACAGCATGTAAACAAATAGATTTATACGGGAGAAAGTATGTAAGCGAGAAAGGAAAATTGATACGTAATAATAAGCAGAATCTAAGGCGAATCCAAAAAATAAAATCTGCATTAGTCAATTTGTGTGTTACACTTAGCTGCCACATAGCCTTCAGTTAACTCTTTCAACTATTCTCTAGCCCGTAACCCACCGTCATCATGCATGATAGATAATCATCATCATGATTGGGACTATCAAAACTACTTACATACACATGAAGAATAAACTGGCTGATATATTCACAAAAATCTCTTGGGTGCAAAGAATTTGTACGGTTTCACAACAAGTTGGGAGTTTTTGATCTACACGCTCCAATATGAGATATATTTCCATATTTACCTTTGCTATTCTCACAACTTGTGTATGTGATTAGGTTATTTTGCTACAATGTATATATATATCTTATACCTTCTTCAAAATATCGACAATATACCATGCTGTCATGTCATCAAATCGATGTTTATACTCGGTCGTAGAATTTTTCATTGACATTTTATACCCGGTCGTATGGTTCAAATTGGCTGAAATAACCGGCTGTCAGGTTATCATCGACGTTTATACCCGATTATAGAGTTCTTCAAGTAATAAAGACAAAACTCGCAATTGTGATATCCATAAATAATTCACAATTACGAAATATAAAAAAATCAACTCACAAAGATGAGAAATGGAATAAAAAGAATGTTATTTGCTAAGACGAAAAAACATCAAAATTGAACGAATCTAACCATAGATTCATGTTCAAAATTCATAACCACATTGTGGCCATTGGTTTATTGTCGTAAGATGTGATCAAAGTCTAACTTTTTAAAATAGAATTCTAATCACATATCCCACAGCTTCATCTTCAAAGTCTTCATTGTCATTATGTCTTAATGATTCACGAAAAAGATTCATCACATAAGACAAAACTTCTTTGTAGAAGTAGAAAAATAACAACAATGAATATATAGATGATCACAATAGAAGTAGAAAAGTAGAAAAATAATTAGTAATGTTTGTCAGTGTTCATGTTTGACAAATCAAACAATGTCTAAGAAGTTGTAGAAAAAAACGGAAGCACGAAGTAGTACTAACAGCAAATTAATATAAAATGATGGCTTTTTTTGGAAACTAAAACCAGAAAATAGAGGTGGAAGGATTATTGGTTTAGTATACTTCGGGTGGTGTTGTTGTTTAGTGTCGAGAGTGTGCTTTTCCTTTCCGTTGGTTGTTTCGGTATAGTTCATGCGGTTCTCCTCTCTATCTTCTGCCTTTGGTCTTCTATCTCTGGCAAGGGTTTTCCGGCCCAATCTTAAGGAATTGGGGTTTCGGCTCTCTTTGCATCAAGTCGTTGGTTGGCGATTGGTAAACGGTTTGGTCCTTTGTCCGAATAAATGTGGTCTGCATACGGCTTACTCGTGGTTCCAATGGTGGAGCAATATAATGAGTGTCGGTGGATCAATTTCAATAATTTCGACTTCAGATGTTACGCTCCCTTTCTCTCTCGGTGGTTGGTGCTCACTGCCTCTTCGTTGTCATGTCTATTTGATCTCGATTTGCCTTATGTTTCTTTGGGGTTTTTGTTATCTTGTACTGTCTAGCTTTCTTATGTTTTTAGTCACTTGTTGTATTAGTTTTTGTCTCTGGGGATTGTTCGTCATCCGTCGGCTTATATCTCTAGGGATATGTTTTATCCGCTAGCTTTAGTCTCTGGGGGTTTGTATAACTCATCGGCTTTATGTTCCGATCAAGATGTAATTCCTCCGTTTTCTTTATGATGAATGAAATCCTTTAGTGAAAAAAAAAGAGGTGGAAGGATTAGTTTTATCCCAAAGACTCGTCCGTTCAAATATCATGATGATAAATTGATGAGAATAAAAACACAAAAGTGTTTTGAAAGAATTATTATTAAATTCTCATAAAAATAATGTACAATATGAATGGACATATATAGTTGTAGAATAACATAATTCATAAGCTAATATGGAAATAGTATATTAAAGATAATAACAAATATTTTATTTTCGAATATTCTTCTCGGTTTTTTCAGATTCTTGATCTTTTTTTTTATGCTTGATATTTTCTAGATCTTTTAATAATCTCTTGGGTGCAAAGAGTTGTAGGGTTTCACAACAAGTTGTACGCCACAACTCAAGGGAGGTGTTGTTATATGTTTCACACGATATCTATGAGTTCTGTTTCCATATTTACCTTTGCATATCATTAGCAATATTCTCACCATTTGTTTATGTGATTAGGTTATTTTGCTACAATGTATTATCTACATTCTTCAAAGTCAATACAGAAAAACCCTTAAACAGCCTTCTCTGAACCAGATTTGTCAATCTTTGCCGGTGGTGGTGGCGGTAAAGGCGGAGAGATATGGTAAGTAGAGTAGCTGTAGCCATAATGCGGTGGAAATGGACGAGGAGGAGGAGGATCAAGGTAATAGTCAAGTGGTGGGGGATGGTGATGGAGGTGACGGCCGTTTGTTGTCTCGTCTTCTGTTGATGCTAAAGGAGATCTCCATTACGATGAGAATGAAAAGAAAGAATAAGACAAAGACATAAAGCAGAACAGAAGCATACTGTAGTAGAAGAAGAAGATTTGGAAGACTGATTAGATGTGTTGTTGAAGATTTGGTGATGCCTTTTGACTTTTTTAATACTTTACTACATTTACTTTTTAAACCAAGCAACAGAACATGTGATTTGTGTTCGGTTTGATTTCAGTTTCGGTTTGTTGATTGGTTAAGCTGTAAGTCAAATTAAAACCAAAATAGTTTGCTTTGATTTTAGTTACGGTTAACATTCATATCATATTGTGTTAATATATTAAAAAAAATCTGTGTAACATTCATAAGATGTGTATAACAATTCTTTTTTTTTTTTTTTAAGTTTTCTTGTTCCTCCCCAACATCGGATGTTTTGGCTTGCCGGATTTTTCATCAGAAACGGTTCTGAGATTTTGTGGCTATAAATATTTTAGTTTAAATTTTATTAGTATTATTTTTAGGATAATTTAAAAGCCATAAAACTATTTATATTAGTTTAATAAATTTTGGAACCGAAACCAATATTTTATACGGCTGTGCTCAAGGTTGACCATGCTTCCAACTGGTTATATATATATATATATATATATATATATATATATATATATATATAGATTGTGGAACAATTTTATGTATTGTCTACCGTAAAGCTATAAAGAGATGGGAGCTGATAAGAAGGTATCTAGAGTCTACCATTGAGTAATAGACATTCTTAGATCTTAGTTTACAAGTAGCAGAGATCTGGCCATTATCTCAACCAATAATCCGAATTCAGCATAACAATACATATGGGATATGGAGAAACCATTAAAAATAAGAGACTTATCATACCTCTATCATTAATGACAAACGTTTTGCTGGTCTAAAATAGTATTTGTAAAAGTAAGTGGTTAGGTTTTCAGTTTTCTTCTTAACTTTGACTATATAAACTACCCACCTAATCTCACTTACTAGTTACTACCGTGCATATATACTAACTGATCCTCCTCAAAAGTCAACTCTACAACTATAGAGTAACATATAGACATACTCATCAGTCATATATCATGCACGAGTTCCACTGAGTTTAAACCGAAAGTTTAGTGCATCATATATTGGACATTGGATAATATATGACACGATTGAATTAGTTTATTAGTGCTCTACCAAAGTGGAGAGGATCTGAGGAAGGTCATTATTTTGCCTGCCATCAATGCACCTCATTGTCTTTTGTTGCCTTTCTCCAACGAAAACTAAAAAACACAACACATTATTGATCATCGATAAATGTGTAAAGATAAGATCTCGATCTCAACTATTTTGATTTTTCAACTCGAAAGAAGAACGAAAGAAACATCGAGAACTAGTCTTCATTAGAAGAAACTTAGTGGGTTTTTTTTTTTACTTAAAGATTTTAATTCATTTATAAGAAGATGAGATAAAGAGTTCGAATAACAAAAACAAAACTGACTATCTAAATTGGTATTGGAGCCAAAACTCAACAGTCACTCTAAAAGATCAAAGTAAAAGGAACTAACAGAGTTGGACTCAGTTGGTAAATATCAACTAGTAGTTTTCCGGCAATCTGAGTTCGATTGATTCCTGTTGAGAGAATCTACGGAACCTCCTAGTTATTCACAATAATCGCATCTAGAACTATTAAAGAAACCGAAAAGCTTCACTAATACAACCAAACCTAAGAACCCCTTATAATACCCCATTGCACATGCTCTAATACAACCAAACCGAAAGTAAACATTTGACGCCAAGAAGAAACTTTGTTTAATTTCATCACTATTTGAAAAAAACCATTAAAGAAACTGAGGAAAATCGGATTATGAACTATCAATAATCATGGTTCATTCGTGTAACATTGTTTAATATATTTTAAAGATCACTTATACATACTTTAACAACCAAGTTGTTTTAAGTTAATATTTTCATCTCATGATTGTTTATTTTTGTCTACACTATATATAATCTTCAAGTACCACAAATTTCGGAGAAGTAGATATAGAGTTACCCCTTTTGGTAAAACATCAACTTGTGATCACAATGTTTAATCCAATAAATCCAAGATGGAGTTACATATAGATATAGATCATGCATCATATGTCACAACGAAATGCATATTTTCATATATAGTACTCATAATTATTTAAATGAACTAACCAATAATGATAAAATTTCACAAGGAGAAAGAGAATCAACACAAGGCAGAAGCTCTGTCTCTCTTCTCAACAGAGACACAACCTCTATGTACATCCTTAAAAACCCTAATCTCCGAGCAATCCCTCAGATCCTCAAGACTCACGTATTGTTGCTTCACCATCTTCGACAAATCCGTACCGGTCTCGTGCACCCAAACGTACGGTAGACACGTGTCGTCGTAGTACAACCACCTACGTCCTTCTTGGTCAGGCACGTAAGCTCTGTGGATGTTACTATGTCTGAGCTTCTTTGAACGTCCCGGTTTGAGAGTGTGGACCCGTTTTAGTATCGACCCGACTCGAATCTGAAGCTCCACGGGACGATCCGAGAGGTTCCAGAAGCGGGTGGAGGCTGTGGTGATGGAGCAAGGTAGTAAGTGAGTACGGTCGCCACAACCGCCGTAGCATTGTCGGAGGAAGAGGAGGAGAAGACCAAGTCTTGGGAGCTTGTCTTTGATAGACTCTATCATCTCTTTTGTGAACTTCATTTTTGATGTTTTCATCATATCCATTATTTGTTTTTTGTTTCTCTCTTTCTTCTTTTATGGTTCACGAGTGTGGGATATTGTTTTGTGTTGTTTATATAGATAGATGTGTGTGTACCAATAAATAAGTGCAAGACGAATATCATCATTGTACTAATATTCTTAATATTTTGAAAAAGAAGAAATAGGAACATTTTCGGTTCACTAGTGAGTGTCCACCGAATTAAACCTTAACCAAACTTCTTAACCAAAATTTGGTTTATAATTTGACTGATGATACCAGCTTGAGCAAGTCGAATTTAAATTGACCAAGAACTAAACAAGGTGAATAAACCTAAGTTCTTGATATATAAATTAATAATAGATTGGTAATAAAATTAACATGTCCGAGTTGTTTTTTTAGGTAAACCAAAATTTAACGAACCCCAAAAAATTTGAATCAAATTGAACCGAACCCCCAAAAACCAAATCAAATTGAACAAAATACCATTTTCAGTTTGTCGTAAATTTTCTACACCAAATAAAACGAAATAATCAAAACATCTTCAACCATATTTTAAACTGGATAGTGGATTGTCCATTCTTGTTTTAGATCCATATTTAATTCTCACCAGTATTATGTCGCAAATTAGTCTAGTTTCGATTCACAAATGTTGACTTTAACGAAAAATAATAAAACCAAAATGGAGCAATACAATTTTAATATTCAGGTATCAGTGAATTATCTTGATCCGTTTATCAAAAAAATGTGATTCACATATTAAGACACAAAATCTAAGAATATAGCTTATCCCAAATATTTCGATATCGATTATATTCATGTGGTGAAGGAAAAATGTAAAATTTGGTGTGTGGGGTTTGCTAATAAGCCAAGAATCATAAGACGCCGACAAATACTTCGTTATTTCTCTTTTAACAAGTTGATGATAGTCGTCTTCTCCTCAAGCTTTATGGTGTTCTCCTCTTCAAGCGGATGTTTGAAAAATCCAGCAGTTCGAATTACAAATTTTCGAACGGACTATTGTGTGAAAATGGTCCGAGTTCGTGATATACGTTTCTTCTATATTTTTAATCAGACAACACTAATAGAAAAAGTTTTTTGAATCACTTTCCTTATCGGCTAAAACTTAACTTAAATTCATGAATATATGAAGAGAAAAAAAACAAGTTGATGATATACTTGGCTTCCTCCTTGCAAAAGGATATATATAATTATATATATATATATATACACTTTGCTTAAACTTTCACCATAATGAAGTAGGGAAACTTTAATCTCCCTTTTGGTTTCCAATTATCTCCTTTTTATTCTAATAATAATATGCTTTAGAATGAAAAAGATTGTTCGACTAAACCCAAATTGTAATGATTAATTGCTGCATTGTTTTCTTGAGCACTCCCTAATTTTTCGGTTCATCCTTTTTCCTTTTTGCTTTTCACGTATTAACTATAGAGTATTGATACAAATTTTTGTTAATAAGAGTACATTTTCTCTCTCAGACACTGTTACCAAGACAGTTTCCAACTGTATGGTTTAGTTGATTGAGACAGATATCCATCCGGTTTTTGCCAAAAATAGAAAGTTTTTCAAACCAAAACCATCTTGGGAAAAGCAAATCTGGGTTCCAGCCCCCGACAACAGTCGGAGGGTCCGTCTCTCTACTCGCCGGTAAGCTCCTCTGGTTAAGCTCCTCTGTTCCAGCTTCTCTCTACACCCCGTGGAAGTAAAGATTTGAAACTGCTGAGCTAGTACCTCTGTTTTTGAGATGAGAAGCGCCTTTCTTACCGACGTTCTGGACCTTGCTCTACTGCTCTCTCACTGATGCTAGAGGACTACTCATCCTTCTGTTCCAGTGCAACTTGTTACCTCTATGTGAGGACTTTTACAACTTACCTCTGTGTGAGGATTTTTCCTTCTTACCTCTGTGTGAGGATCTCGTCAAGTTTATCTCTTTCTAGTGGAGTTTCAAGAGCTATTTATTAGTTTCTCTGCACTCCTAAGTGTTTCTCTGCATTTACTTTGGTTGTTGGTTGTTGAGTGAAAGCTCTCTCTCTCGTCATTATGACAAACCGATACCTAAGAAATGACAAGGAGAAGTGGATCTGTGACTTAACCCGTACAGTCAGAAGGTCTCCTGTAAAAATCCCAAGGTCTGATACGGCTAAACTCATCGAGGAGAATCGATTTACCTTAATTGGAAGAGTCACTAATCCTGCCTTCCAGAAGACAAAAGCGGTGGTGGACTTCTTCCTTCAACACTGGTCGGTGGTTGGGCACATAACATGCAGAGATTTGGGACCACATCTGTTCCAGTTCCAGTTTGAATCGGAGGCAGACCTCCTCTCTATTCTAAACCGAGCTCCCTACCATTTTAAAAAATGGATGCTGATTTTACAGAGATGGGAGCCAATCATATCTGACAATTTCCCTGCTCTGATTCCCTTTTGGATTCAAGTTAACAGGATACCCTTACACTTATGGACAAAAAGCACCTTGAAGACCATCGGTTCTGAACTTGGTCAAGTAGTGGACTGGGATGTAGAACAAGGAAAGGTCAGGGTGCAAGTTAATGGGCTTAAAGAACTTGAAATGAAGATGGACACCATGATGCCGAGTGGAGAGGTCAAGACAGTGGAGTTCATTTACGATAACTTGGGGAAGCACTGCTTCTCATGCCATTCCTTACTCCATGAAGGCAAGGATTGTCCCTCCCGTATGGATGGAAGAGCCATAATAACTACTCGTCCCCGCGGTAGACTGAATCAGGCAAGAACGATTGCCAACCTCGAAGAGGGTAAAAGAAAGAGAGATGCGAGACGCCAATTCCCCTCTTCTTCTCAAGAGCCCTTTTAGAAGAGCCGACTTCAAGAGAGTGGGGACTGGTATTCCCGTGATCCTTCTCGTGCTACACAAAGGCGTGGTACCTTTGCAAACGCTGATCTGAGAGGTGGCAGAACCACTCGGCCGTTTATGGAACAAGACCAGGGAACTGAGAACCGAGGGTCTTCTGCTTTAAGACCAAAAGAATCTGACAGGATTCCGGCATCTGAACGCCTCTCGGCATCAAAAAATGATCCAAGGCAAAAGCTCTCCTTGGTTTCAAATTCACAAAAATCTGCTCAATGGGTCCCTAAGAATGTCTTTAATAGACTCTCTACACCAACTCAGTCCCAAGTATCACATACTCCTTCTCCACGCCCGGATAGGGAGACCATGAGAGGTGTAGAGGACCATACAGTTGCTGTGTCTGGTTCTTCCCGAGAGAGAAGGTCAGCTCTGAACAGATTGTCACTTCCTCCAGACCTGCAGGAAGAAACACGCAACCACAAAGTTGATCAGAACTCTTCTCAACACCAGATGTCCCGCTCTCAGGGATCTATGAACTCTGGTGCAGGACGACTTAAAGATGTTGAAATCCAATATTTGGAGGACAATATACCTGGACATTTTATGTCTGAACCAGGAAAAGCATCTGCGTCCAGGAGCCTGGCAGAGAGACTTTCGTTTCCACAGGAATCTCCCATACGAACATTGAGTGAGGATCGCATTCATGTATCTCTTAGATTAGGACCAGCTCAACCTGAAGTCCAAGCTGAGGATGAGATTGCTGATCTGGATACTACAATGGAGCTAACCCTGAAGCAAACGAGAGAAGCTTTAAATGCTGCAAAAGCCGCGGGAAAACGCCCGGCTGCTGATAAGATAGCTCCTAGGAAACGCCTGATTCGAAGCCCAGTACAAGGAGTTGCAATCAAGAAAAGACGTACCACAAAGGGCCAGAGCTCGCCTAGAAGGAAACTTTTGACAGAGGGTACAAATCCTAAAGCTCCCTCCAGGTCTGGACCAGCTTCCTCCACTAACTCGCCAATAAAACTCATCCCGACTAAGAGTAAGAAGAAGGCGGATTTTCGGATCGCATCACGCGGTCTTCCTTAGCCTGTGCGAGCTGGAACTGTCAAGGAAGTGGAAGTATCTTGACAGTAAGTAGGCTGCGAGAGTTGCGAAGGAAGTACTCTCCAGATTTGGTGTTCCTCATGGAGACTAAAAACCAAGATGAAGCGGTTTTCAAGCTTTTCAAGAACACAGATTATTGTAACCACTTTATTGTACCTCATGTTGGTCTTAGTGGAGGACTTTGTCTCTCTTGGAAGGATGATGTGCTTGTTGAAATCCTTGATTCCTCCTCGAACTTCATTGATGTTAAGATTAAATGCAAAAAGGATTTCTCCTATATTACCTTCTTATATGGGGCTCCAAACCAAGGAGAAAGAGCGACAGTTTGGAACTCTCTCACAAATTTAGCTCTTGGAAGATCAGAGGCTTGGTTAATCACCGGGGACTTTAACGAGCTGCTTGACAACTCAGAGAAAGTCGGGGGACCAATTAGGTGGGAAGGTTCTTTCCTAGCCTTCAGAAGCTTTGTGTCTCAAAATGGACTGTGGGATCTTCAACATTCCGGTAACTCTTTATCTTGGAGAGGAGTCCGGTACAATCATTTTATCCAATCCAGATTGGACCGAGCGATGTCAAATGTGGCTTGGGCAGAACTTTATCCGGCTGGTTGCTGTGAATACTTAAGGTTCGAGGGATCGGATCACCGCCCTCTCATCACATATTTTGATCAAACCAACACCAAAAGGAAAGGTTGCTATCGCTTTGATAGAAGACTATGTGAGAAAGCGGAGATTAGAGAGCTGATTGATCACTGCTGGAACCCGACTCCAGGGTCTGTGCTCGCCAAATTAGATAAGATCAGATCAGAGTTGATTGCTTGGACCAAAGAACAAAACAAAATAAATGTGGAGAAAATCCAGCAAGCCCAAGCTCGACTGGAAGAGGCCCTCTCGGCGACTATCCCTGACCAATCTCTTATAGAGGAAGTCACCAAGATTTTTGAAGATGCTTATGTAGAGGAAGAAAAGTATTGGAGACAACGAAGCCGTATTATTTGGCTTCAATGTGGTGATAAAAATTCCAGCTTCTTCCACGCTATCATGAGGGGGCGACGAGCTCAAAATAAATTTTCGGTGGTGGAAGATGATCAAGGGGTGGCAGTGTATGAGGAGGATCAGACCGTTGATGTTATTTCCCGGTATTATCAGTCCATATTTACCTCCCACTCCATCAACTCACTGGATATTATCGAGGAAGCCATTTCTCCGCGGATCACTCAAGAAATGAATTCCGACCTCTCACGAATTCCATCTGATTTAGAGATCAAAGAAACGGCTTTCTCGATACACGCGGACAAAGCTCCCGGGCCAGACGGATTCTCAGCTGGATTCTATCATACCTTTTGGGATATTATAGGAGCTGATGTTGCAAGTGAGATTAAGAACTTCTTTATATCAGGCTCGCTGCACCGTCGATTCAATGAGACTCATGTGAGATTAATTACGAAGATTAAAGGGCCAAAGAAGGTGGCTGATTACAGACCCATAGCTCTATGCACAACACACTACAAAATCATTGCAAAAATCCTCACGAGAAGACTTCAGCCCATGCTCCACTCGCTTATCTCACAGCACCAATCGGCGTTTGTACCAGGAAGAGCTATCTCTGACAATGTCCTCATCACTCACGAAGTTCTTCACTTCTTACGAACGTCTACTGCTAAAAAACGATGTTCCATGGCCGTTAAAACGGGTATGAGCAAGGTGTATGACAAGATTGAATGGGACTTTATCCGGGCTGTTTTGCAGAAGTTTGGTTTTGGAGCTATGTGGATTAATTGGATCATGGAATGTGTTTGTTCGGTCTCATATTCCTTCCTGGTGAATGGGACACCTCAGGGACGTGTTAATCCGTCTTGGGGATTACGACAAGGCGACCCGCTATCGCCCTATCTCTTTATCCTTTGCTCTGAAGTTCTATCCGGACTTTGTAGTAAGGCGCAAGCGGCTGGCTCCTTTCCTGGGGTTAAGGTTTGCCGGCACTCACCAGCGATTAATCATCTGCTCTTTGCGGATGATACGATGTTCTTCGGTAAGATAACCCAAGCTAGCTGCACTACACTTCTGAACATCTTGGAGAAGTATGAGCGAGCGTCGGGCCAGTGTATCAATCTCCAAAAATCTTCGATTACCTTTTCCTCAAAATCGCCTATTGAGGCGAGAAGACGTGTCAAAGCACAATTGAATATCTCGAATGAAGGAGGTATCGGGAAGTATTTGGGTCTTCCCGAAGATTTTGGAAGGAAAAAGAGAGATATATTTTCAAGTATTATTGATCGCATCCGTCAACGAGCGCATAGTTGGACATCGAAATTTCTTTCCGGAGCGGGTAAGATGGTTCTCCTTAAGTCTGTTCTTGCTGCTCTCCCGGCGTATGCTATGTCTTGCTTCAAACTCCCGCTCTCCCTATGCAAACAAATCCAATCAGTCTTAACTCGCTTTTGGTGGGATGTTAAACCGTATGTGCGAAAAATCTGTTGGATTGCTTGGGACCGTCTAACTTTGCCAAAAGCCACATGAGGTTTGGGCTTCAGAGACTTCGAAACCTTTAACAACTCTCTGTTATCTAAGCTCGCTTGGCGATTAGTAAAAGAACCCGACTCTCTTATTGGACAAATTCTACTTGGAAAATATTGTCATTCCTCCAATTTCCTAGATTGTTCAACAGGTTCGGTAATCTCCCATGGGTGGAGAGGAATACTTGCTGGCCGAGAGGTTTTAAAATCAGGTTTGGGTTGGATAGTAGTCTCAGGAGAAAGCATTCAAGTTTGGAAGGACCCGTGGCTCTCTTCTTCCATTCCACTAGCTCCGATGGGTCCTCCAACAGCTGCAAACGCTGAGCTCCGTGTTTCTGATTTGATTAACCCCTCTTCGCGGACATGGAACCTCTCTGCTATTCGCCAACACTTGCCTCACTATGAGGATGCTATCAGGAAAATCATTCCAAGTACCTTGGGCATGAAGGACTTGTTAGTATGGTTACCTGACAAGGCTGGCAAGTACAGCACCAAGTCTGGCTACTCGCTCCCTAAGACATATGGTAGCCAACACACCGCTGACCCTTTTCCATGGCGCCAAGCTATTTGGAATGTTAAAACCTCTCCCAAGATCAACCATTTTCTTTGGAAATTCAAGAGTAAAGCCCTCCCGGTGGGCTCAAACTTATCGATGAGAGGTATGGGTACTAACCTGAATTGTATGCACTGCGGAGCTCCAGAATCAGAAATCCATATGTTGCTTCTCTGCCCTTTTGCGGCTCATGTCTGGAGCCTTATGCCGATCATTAATGGCCCGCCTTGTACTACAACTGGACTAGATGAATTCCTAGTGGCCTGCAAAAGGATTCAGCCACTTCCTCCCACAGGTTTGTACTCTAATGCCCTGTATCCGTGGACCCTGTGGTTCTTATGGAAAGCCAGAAACAGGAGAGTGTTTGATAACAAACACACTGATGTGGCTGATGTGGTGCTTCAGTCTATCCGGGAAGCGAGATCTTGGCAGGAGGCTCAAGCTTCAATCAAAAGGCCACTCCCTCAACCGCCTCACCTGATTCGTCCCATAATCAGCTCGCACCCAGAAGCTACGCTATGCTTTGTGGATGCTTCTTGGGATTCCACCTCCGGTAAAGCTGGGTTTGGTTGGCTGTTTAACGATCATGCCTTGATACCCCTAGCTACTAACTCCTCAAACGGAAACATTGGCGGTAAAGGCTGCACTTCAAGATGCAGTTTCTGCGGGATTTAAGTCTTTGAGCATTCGCTCGGACTGTAAATCGCTCATCACACTCCTTAATTCTAAGGCCCCGTGTGTTGAAATCCAAAGTCTATTACATGACATTCATGTTCTATGTAATTCATTTGATTATATCTTGTTTAAGTTTTTCCCTCGGTGTAGCAACTCTGAAGCTGATTTGTTAGCTAAGGTTGCCCGAGAAGTAGTTGTAGCAAACTCTTAGTTCTCTTTTTAATATATGGTTCGTTCAAAAAAAAAAAACTATAGAGTATTGATTTTAAAAACCTTGGAGAATGTTTTTTTTTTTGTCAACTATAATTTTCATTAAAAAAATCCAAAGAGCCAGAGTACAAAGGCCGAAATTCGATTACAAGATTTAGAAAATACAATATGTCGGAAATGGGCTGAACTCAGTGTCTAGTTAACTCGAGTGAGGCGGAGCGCTGACCACGTGGAAGTGAGAGAGGACACGCGTCATCTCCATAAGCTTGGCCGTCATGCAACGCCGGTGTCGGAGTTTCGCCGACCATCAACATCGGAGCGTGAACCCAGAACCGAGCTTGAACTTTTGCCGATCAGCTTCCCTCCAAAGAAGTTGTCAGACAAGACCGCATGAATAGATAGAACCGCTTACAGTCTTCGCCGGCGGATACATATGACCAAGGTCCACATATTACTGTCGTTGCATCGCCGCGAGGGGATGAGGCAAAAAGAAATTAAACCAGGCAACCATTAAGAAATACAATGAATCTGAAGAAATCGTTTGGGTGACAAGGAAGGCACCAAAGAAGAAGATCGGAAAAACTCGCCAAACGGCGAGGAAAAGGGATCCGATATTTTAATTAGAATTATTGGACCCAGAACAAACTGAGAGAGAAAACAAAAGCAAAAAGAGATCTGATACAAGATCGGAAAATATAAACAAAGGGACAAAAGTAACCTGACCGTTGGTAAAACGGACGACCGGAAACAGAGAACACTAAAAAAATCGCCTTTTAGATCGCTTGGTAGAGAGAGGTTTGTGAAATAGTGTGATGGGGTGTGTAAACCCTGGAGAATCTTACATGTAAGAATGATTTGTGTTATTTTCTCATTCCATTTTTCTAATATTTTATACAAACTAATAAGCGACACTTATTACACTTTTGCAACTTATACTTTACATAAACCGTGAAATTAACAGTAATGACACTATCGTTCCCATGATGATCACAATATGAGGAAGGAAGCATTATTGGCTCTGAGCCTGCGACTAAAGACCATACCAAGCTGTTTCTTTTTTATGGTAATCTTAAGAAAGCAGATGGAAGGAGTCAATGTAGAATAGAATACCATTATACTTAACAACAAATAAACCGTGGGTAATCCTCTAATTTAGCAAGAAATAATTTTCCAATCCTTCATTTGTATCTGTACTCCAAAAATGGGAAAGGTCTACACATAAACAAATAAAGAATCCATGACATCCTAAACCAAAGCTTTGATCATCACTATCTCACACACACAATGCATTTAACAACACATGAACTAGCATCAAATCCACAAAGTACTGATGTCCAATATCACCGTCCCTCCACCGCATTTTCGCCGGAGCTCTTCCATAATGAACTCCATCATTACACCGGTTATCATAATGCCACGGATACGTCATATCAAAATTATCCACCACACTTGTAACCAATCCTACATCCTTCATTTTCTCCAAAAACACTCCATTAAACGCCTCCATTTTACTCGGGTTAAACGCTAACGTTCTAGCGTAACCGCCCGTCGCGATCGTGTTCCTGAAAATCACTTCAGGAGGCTTCATTCCCCTGCTTTTAACGCCCTCGAAAACCTCTCTCCAAAACGCAGCTGCGGTTTCAGCTCCTTTCTCAAAGGCTCTTAGACTGGTCCAGTGGATACCGTCGTGTAAACCGGAGTTAACCACCATAGCGTCCGGTACACGGTCTTCTGAGAAGTACTTGTTGAGTAATTCTCTAAAGCCTCGGTCTTTGAGAGAGTCCAGGCCTTGATAGTTCTGTGTCTCGTTCCAATGACCGTTGAATATGCTCGTGATCCTAACCGTCTCCGATGAGTTCTTCGGATTTGAGAACTTTAAATCGAATCTTCTCGGTACAGCGGGGATCTCCGGATGACCCAAAACGAAATTCAGCATGTTTCTGATGGAATCAACGTGGTTCGAATCTCCCCAGAAGAAAATCCATTTGTTTTTCAAGCAGGCCCAAGCCGTATCGCCGGAGAATAGTTTGAAAGAGCAATGGGTTGAGTAAACCCAACCGTTACTCTCTATAGCTTCAACCGCTCCGTCGCACCACGGTTTCTTACAAGGGAAATCCGAGGGGAGACAGCGGTAACGGCCGTCATCGCTGATCTGACAGTCATCGTTCTTTCCAAGCCTTGTCCATCGTCCTGACCAGACATCTCGGGTAAAGTCTGATTTATTACATGTTTGGAGCTCCGGCAGAGCAATGTCAGGCTTCTTGAGGAAACGTAACCGGATATTGCGAAGCTTACGGTCGAAGCCTAGACGTGCGGTGCTGAACTTAAGACCTTGGTAATGACGGAATAGTAAAATCACGGTGAGGTTGAATTCTCCGGCGAACTCAGGATGAACCTGTAACGACATTGAGTAAGTTCCGTTGCCGAAATCTTTCACCGGCGGTCTTGATTTCCAACTCTCGCTGGATAAATCAGTTTCGAAATAGTCTCCGCCGATGCAAACGGGGTTCTTAGATTCATCTAGGGCTTGGAATTTGAATTCGTGGATTTCTCCGGCGGTTAGGTTAACCGAATCAATCCCATCTAAACCGGGAACGGAAATCTCAACGGTTTTCGCCTCCCTGCACGGTGCTCCTCCAGGAGCCAACCAATTTCTAATGAGATTCGCCGTGAAATTCTTCTCTAATTCGGCGGTTATCCACCCGAATTGTTGGACCCGGGTCGAGTTTGAAGTATTCTTCGCATTCAGATTTCGTGGACCAGTCGTGGTGTTCAGTGTGAGATTTTGTCGGTGGGGTTTGTCGGATTCTATATAAGGCTTCGGTGACGGTGACGGTGACGGGGAAGGATTGAATCGAATGGAGTATGCATTCAAGCTCCACGGACCGTCAATGCTCCAGACGACTAACATGAGGAAGAAGACGAGTGCTGTGAGAGCACCGAGACGCCATTGAAGCAGAGGACTTGGCCGTAGAATCAATAACTGGCTTTGCACCGGAGATAGAGTCGCTCCTTTCTCCGGCATCTGAAAGGACAATTCAAATCTGAGAAAACCGACAAAAGAATAAAAAAACTAGAAATCAAATCGACGGCAAGCCAATTTCCAATGAGTGTTTTTTTTTTAGTAAAGAACAACAAAAATCAAAAACCCTTACTTTAGAAAAAGATAAAATTAAACATTAAACTTACTTTAATTGCTTCAATGGTGGAGAACTCTTGGAAGATTATGATGATGATGACGATGTAATGATTCAAAATCCACAAGTTTTCTTCGTTCAATAGAAAAAAAAAATTATCTTTCTAGGTTTTGAAGTTTTGATTCCTGGATTCACCAAGAACTTCAAATCATCCCAATATCTGGAAATAGAGAGAATAAACTAAAGGGAGAATTAAAAGTCTTTAAATTCTCAGCTATAAAAACCTAACATCATCTGTATATTAAGGATTAAAAAAAACAGGAAAATTTGAAAATTTGAAAGCTAAAAATTTGATCTCCGCGAAAATTTAGGATATCTCCCAAGTGCAGACAAAAAAGAGTTTTAATGGAGGTGGATGGAGAAAAGACAATCTTATGTCTGGACGATTATATCCCTGTTGTTCCTTTAGATTTACCATGACCACCCCATTCCGATGACCGTGGTGAATAATGGAGCAGCGACATGTGGGCAACGAACGCGTCGGTGTGGCGTTAGGGTTGTTTTTGTAAATTCGTTAAATATTTAATCCGTCGCTTATGATTGTGATTGGTGTCACATGCCTTTGTTTTTCATTGTCGTCCACCGCCACTCCAATTTCTCTGCATGAAGATAAAAGTAATGATAAAATCCTAAATATTTTTTTAGAAATAAAAAATAGATTTGTTTTTTTGTCAAAAAGGATTATAAATAAGAGGATCTTGGGTACTTGAAAAGGAAATAATTTACTTCCAAAAGGAAAATTAGTAACTATCTAATGACAAATCCAATTCAGATATTTTTGGCTAAAAAGATTGAGGCAAGATGTTTTAATCCTTGGAAAGGAAAAAAACACGTTGGGGATTTTTTCGTATGCATAACAATTTTAGATATGACAATATAAGAAATCTTTTAGATTCCTTATCTTAGATTAGTTTTGGTCTATTTTCAATCGACCTGTAGCTTAATTAGTAAAGTTTCTATTTTATTTTCTGAAATTGATTCTTGCAAATTCGCTTAAGATAGTTTAGCGTATAAGAGCAGCTACATCGGCGTATTCGAGGTGAGTTTCTTAAAAACGTTTTTTTATTATTATTTTTTTTTTTTTTACAAATGCCAAAAAAAAAGCGATCAACCGAATCTGACACGTGGCGAGACGGACACAAGATGCATCTCTTATTTAAGAGACTTTAGAGACCGTATGTTAAAAAAATGTGGGCCCCACGTGGGACCCATATTATTTTAATATTTTCTTTTGCTAAGAGACGCAGGCAGTCTCACGGCTGGACGTGCTCTAAGGAGACTTTGTATTTTAACATTGCTTATAATTATAGCCAAATATAAACAAATATGAAATGTGTAAAGAACCATGCATGGGAAAGATGAACGTAAGACAAGTTTGCATGGCGTCTTGAAATAGTTTGCTTGGCGTCTTGAATTTAGAACAACTAGGAAATTACCCGCGCTACGCCGCGGGATTGTTTATATATTTGCTTTCTTAATTTAATTTATAAACTAAAATAATAAGTCACTATAAAAAAGGCTTTTCTTAGCGGCTGAATAACGTTATTTAACGATATCAAAGCGTTTTAACAAACATTGTATCATCGCCCATCATAATAGATCAAGCATTTTAGATAACGATTTTTTTTTTGTTATCATATATGTATGCAATTAAATACTATCTAATAGCATTGTTAAATTGTTATTTTTTATTAGTTGTTTTACTATAACATTTGTATTTTTGTTATGCTTAGTTGTTCATTTCAATTTTATTTGTTTTCATGACATTTGAATTTGGTTAATAAAATCAGAATTTGGTTAATAAAATTAGAATTTTGCTTTCTACAAAAAAATGACATAAGCTATTACATTTACTGATATAGTAAAACAAACCTACAAAGTATTACAATTTTTATCGAAATAAAATTAAAATTCACATAAGACATGTTACAATAAAAAAATAAACTTAGTCTTTAAACCTTTTGAAGAAACTCATGGATCCTCTGGGCTTCTCCTGTATCCCCCATCCTCCCTTACTCTCACTCCATTATATTTCTTGGTTCCCAAATTGGTCAACTGCAATAAGAAAACAAAGTTGTGTCATGAGAACTACCATTGTTGAGGATCCCTAGATCAAGACCATGTGGTGGTGGTAGCCATCTCTTTGTCATCCAGCTTTTTTATATGTAGAAATGGAAGAATATACTCACGAGTAATCAAGGATGAATCCACACTATAGATATTCTTTTATTTCACTCATATAATACCTTATCAGAGCTTGGAAATTGCGATCTCTTTACGACTTTTAGATAGCTTGATGATGCTTGCTGACCAGAAACCTGTTGATCCATATATCAAAAGTCCATCATTAATTGAGCACTATAATCTTCTTTTTATTCTTAAAGAGGTAAGATATTGATTGAAAAATGAATTTACCTGCAAGTCTTCAACAAGCCAAGACCTCTGTAGAGCTCAACAAAGGCTTTATACGTATCATTTTTTCAGCGCATTGGATCTTTTTCCGGTTGATAAAATCTCCTCCCCCGCTTCTTGGGTTTTTAACAAGCTCTTCCCATAGAACAGATGTGGCCGTGGCGATGGATTTTTGCACCACCACCGTCAGCTCCAGCCACGGCGTCGGGAATGTCGACGCGGAGAGACATTTTGGGTTTCACTCCTTTTGTTTTGCTCCTTGTAGCAGAGTTTATGAAACTCACACCATTCCTCTCTAATGCTTCTATGATTTCGTCTGTTCTTGATGTTTCACTTTGTGCCTCACTTAGTTCTCCCGGAGACCCTAAAAATAAGAAGAAGAAAATACTTTTTGTGTTGATCTTGTCCATACGTAAACATCATCATACAAGAACATTTCACCATTTTCAGGGAAACAAATTCATTTTTGTCTCCATGTTTAAGAAAGGCATAGGTTCAAGAAGAGAAACTGAGGATCCTTAGCTATATGTATATCCAGCAAGTACTTCTCTTCCCGAGCTTTGTATAGCTGTTTCAAAATTAAAAGTAGTACAAAAAAAATGTTGGAAGTGTGTAAATTATATTTGAGCATTGAAGTTCTAAAAATAGTTGGTTCAAGTTCTCAAGACTGGTTTAGTCTCTGTCCTAGCCGGCTTACTTTTAGAAAACCAAGAAATCTAACTACTATTGGAAAATAACAACATCAGATCTTAAGAAACTATTGGAATATAACAACATCAGATCTTAAGAATTGGTCTCTGGCCTAACCGTTGATCAGTTCATATCCCTGTCAAACTCATTGAAAACCCAAGCACAGTAGCAAATAAGAGAACCTAAAACAAAAGCAAGTAAGCATGTGAAGCAGAGTATACAGAGCCATACATCCTCTCTGCATCTCTTTTGTCTCTTTTGACACTCTCAGCATTTCTATTGATTGCAGGAAAGGAAACAGATCAGACCTGGCCCTTATCAAGAAGTCATTGTTGCAATGTCTCTATCTTATTATCTTTAGGCTGCAATGAGCCATGTAGTTCCTCGATAGTATCCCTGAGCATGTGAATGTAAAAATAAGAGAAAAGACAAGTACTCATCTTCTGAGAAAGAGCTGGACAAGCATGAGAAAGAAGACATTTGTTTCATACAGTTCTATTTTAAAAGCATGAACATAAGAAAATTTAAAAGGCTGTCTTTATAGACTATGTTCACGTTATTTACTTGTTATTGTCACACTTATATCATGTCAAAAAGAGATATGCTTTTAGATGTTTTGATAAGCTATCTACTGGATTAAAGAAAAACACATGGATGAAAGAAAAACACATACTGTTGTTTCCTGAAACTCGGATTCAAGATAACCACTTGGAACACGGAACCGGATAGTATGTAACAGTAGCCTGAAACACGCAATAACCAGCATATCAGTAACTATTGGAAACTAATATAGGGGACTAAAATCATTAGAGATAGAAGCCACATACATCGTTTTGTACTGAAAAGACTCAAACTTGAATACGATGGCTTGCCTCTTCGCAATTTGCCTGGCAAGCATGTTACCGCTCTTCGTGTGAGGAACCACATAAGGCGTCGTCCTCTGATTTTGGCCTTCGTCACAGTCGTGGGCTTGCCTCCTTCCATGGCATCTAGGCGGAGCTTTTCATTCCCAAAACGATTCCGATAACCTTCTCGTTGATCACTCGGAGAGTACCTTCAGCCGAGAGAGTTATTCCTCATAGTAGATGAAGAAGCGAATTCAATTAGCCCGAGCAAGTGAAGATACAAAGTTTATCACAAAGAGTAATCAGATCTAGGGTTAAGAGAGGATGGTATTCGGGATTAGAGGAAGAAGACAGCAGTGGAAAACCCTCGAAAATCGTCACCGGAAGAGATAGCAGTGGAATCGCCATCTCCGCCGTCTGCGAGAGAGAGAGAGAGAGGGAGAGAAGAATCTAGAAAAAATGAATGAATCAATTAGGGTTCTTTTGGGCCTCAAAGTTTTTGCAAATAAATATTTTTTTTGTTAGATAGATATGACGTGGCAAATCGTTATATTTGGATTGGTGCAGGATTTTTTTCAGTAATTGAGGTGTCGCCTCCAGAATCTCTCCCCATGCTGAGGTGTCATGATTCTGGAGAGACATTCTCCCATTATATATATAATTTCAATGGTAATTTAATATAATAGAAGTTTCATGTTTTAAGTTCATAATATTTTACATATAGTCAATTTTTAAATATTTCAGTTTATAATATCTTTCTTAAAAAAAAAAACTCTATATATAACCAATTTACCACTATACCACCACACTTCGGTTTCAAAGAGAAATTTTTACTAAATATTAATATTATGTTAACAACTTTGGTGAAAAAAATAACTTATTGAAGATGCTCTCAAAAGCTAGTTTGAGAAAACAAAATAATTCATAACCTTGCAAATTTGCCATAGCAATCAAGGGTAATTTTGCTTATTTTCTACCAAACATTCGGGAAGTGTTGGTTGTTGCGAGATAATTTGCTCACATAATAAGGAAACTAACATAGTAATATTGCCTGCCGATTCAAAACATAGTAATATCGAAATACAAAGATATATCCCTAACCCTAATCTAAAAATATACTTTCATCACTACTACAAGAAAATTGCCTAATAGCTACGGAACCGTAGCCAAAAATTTCAACTACAGATTGCTATGGATTTGCTACGAATTAAAATCGTAGATAGATCGTAGTTATCAGTAACTATATAATTCGAGAAACTCATTCAACAAAGACCACTAGCTATTTGTTTTTTTGTAAAAGACCACTAGCTATTTGTTGGTACTCGAGTATCAACAACAAACCAGCCATAGGAGGAAGAAACAGGGGACTCAATTTTTAGAATCGTTCATAGTTTTTTCTTTTCTTCAGTAGTCCTTACCATAAACAACAGAGATAGCACTAGATGTAAAAAGATTTTTGTTTGAATCAATTTAGCATTCAAAAAAAAAAAAACCACTAGCTTAGTCGTAACATAAACAAAAAATTTAACGAGTGCAGATTTCCAATGTTGAAACCATAACATCATAGAGCTTAATTACAAGAGTTTCACAAAAGCTTCGGTGTGTCTTTCGATCTCTCTAATTTACTAAGATACTCTTGAATTCTCACTATTCAAATACAAGATGGAAATTCAGAAATATATATCCCTAACCCTAATCTTTTTGGAGAAGAAAAGGATGGCTAAGAAGCTGTGAGGCTGTCCATCTCTCGCTAGGTTTCTTGCGTAAACAGCAATCAATGAAACTCTTCAACTCGTCAGAGCATTCTTCAGGGGCTCTCGGTGGTTCTCCACAGCACAGAGCACACATCAACGTGGCCCAATCTGGTTTCTGTCCATGAGGAAGTAGAGGGAAGTAACCCATCAAGATCTCCAGCATCGTCAGCCCAAAACTCCATATATCTCCGGCGTAAACTCCATATTATTATTAGTAAACAATAATAATATAAAAATGTTTTTAAGGATCCAGCAGTAGTGCTGGGAATTTGATTCAAAGTCCGCGGGTCCCACCCCGCTAACCCGTCGCGGGGCGGGTGCGGGTCAAAAATTGTTTTTTTTTAGTTTCGCGGGGCGGGTGTGGGTTGGATTTTTTTTTGGCGGGGCGGTTGCGGGTCGGGAAATTTTACAATGCGGGTTCGTGGGTACCCGCAAATTTTATTTTTTAAAAATTTAAATTTAATATTTTATTAATATTTGTGAATTTTAGTGTTTAAATTTAAAAATAAAATAAAATATATAAAATTTATTGAAAATACTTAGTTTTTTAAATACAAATTATAAATTTACGTTTTTAATATTAAAATTTTATTAATAAATTTTGTTTTTATTTAAAAATATATATATAATTAAAAATAATTAATATTTTAAATATTTGCGGGTTACCCGCGGGTACCCGCAAAATTAAGTGGGGCGGGTGCGGGTGAAGGTTTTGAATCCGCGGGTTTGGCGGGTCAGATTTTAGCGGATCAAAATTTTACTTAACCCGCCGCGGATCGGGTTCGCGGGTTGACCCGATTCCCAGCACTATCCAGCGGGAGTAACACCGCTGGACCTGCTCTAAGAGCATATTAAACAATTAGATACCTATGCAAATATATTAATAATAAAATATTAATATTATTAATATTATAATAAAATTTAGTTATTTAATTAAATATAAATTGCTGAAAAAATAAGTAGCTAATAGTTATATGATATGTGTTATATGAATTTCTAAACTAGCAACCATAGCATATTAAACAAGGTATTCAAGTTTCTTATTAAGATACTCTCTTCTTCTCTTTCTAACTTTTTTTATTATTATTATTATTTTGCTATGTGTATCTATCTACCTTAGATACCACTATTGTCTATGCTCTAAAAGCATGTACATCCATGAATCCTTCTTGGGGGTTCTTAACTATTTTTTTATTATTAATATTTTTTTTGACAGATGAAAAAAAAATAAAAAAAGGAACCAATAAAAAACCGACATGTCAGCAGGAAAAATGTAGGATCAGTTCTTAAATAAAGATCGGTTCCTAAACAAGTTTTTAGAAATAATACTTTTTAAATCTTTTTACCTAAGAACTCGAGCCAAAAAACCCTTAAGAACCTTTGATGTACATGGACTAAGAAAACAAGGGTAATTTATATATTACCATAGCAATCAAGGGGAATTTATATATTCTAAAAACATTCAGAAAGTTTGGGTTATTAACTAGATGATTTGCTCATATAATAGCGAAACTATATTGCTGCCGATTCAAAACATAGTAATATCGAAATCCAAAAAAAAGAAAAGAAAAGACAATAGTTTTGGATAAGATAAGCCTATTGTCACTGATAAAACCAAAACTGAAAAGACCTTTTTTATTTACAGCGATCTTAACTATCTGAATCCGAGGAACTCATTCAACAAAGAACAAATATAGACCTTTTTCTTTCGTTCTATCTTGTTTGTAAAATAACGTTTGCGGAAACGTAATAGAAACATAATTCTCAATAGTTTAATAAGTGCAAATCTTCAATGTGGAAACCATAATATATCATCTAGCTTAATTACAAGAGTTTCACCAAAGCTTCATGATATGTCTATATTTTCATGCATTTAGGATAGTAATTGTTCTTGTTTTATCCTCTTTTCTTTTCATTCTTGTCTTCCCTTGTTGTTTCTTTGTGTTGCATTTAGAGTTTAGGCATCTAGGACTAGGAGTTTGTATCTTGGTTTGTTTTGGTGTGTTCTAGGTTGGTTTTAGGTGCAAAAAGAAGTTGTTATGGAGGCTTGGAGCACTGGAAGCAATTGGAGATGATGAAGTATGGAGAAGTGCAAAGAGTGGTCGAAGAGGAGATGCTCGCGGGTGACGTCGCGACCGAGAGACGGACCGCGAGTAGACCTCCAGTTTCAAACGAGAAGACTCGCGACCGAGCTCGCGGTTAGCGAGAAACCGCGAGAGCTACCCAGATTGTATACGTTCAGAATCGCGGGTGACGTCGCGACCGAGAGACGGACCGCGAGAGAGGGCCAGAATCAATACGCAGAGGCTCGCGGTATGGGGCGAACCGCGAGCCCTCCAATGGCGAACCGCGAGCCCTCCAATTTCCATTGACTTTCGAAGCTTTGACCAGTTTTACCCATTGGATCCGGGTCAATACCCGGTTTGTCCCGGGTTGACCCGGTTCCGAACACTGTTCACTATTTAAGTCTAAAACCTAATTTCTGGAGATCTTAAGCTTGTTTTTGTTTCTAAAACCCTTTGTAAGAACAAGTTTGAATCTTGGTTTGAATCTAAGTACTTCTTTTGAGATTTCTTCTTTCAATCTTTCTAATTTCATTAATCATCAATGATTAACACTATCTCTATAGGTTTTGTTGATCACATCATGATTAGTGAGTAGTTTCCTTCAAGGATTATGGGTTAGGTAGATTAGGGCTATTTAGAGTGAATCAAGGATGTTTAAAGCTTATTTATGATTGATCTCACCCTTCTAGATGTTCTTAATGCTAGGTTATCCATGATCAAGTTAATCTAGATCCTTAGGCTTTTATTGCCCACCAAGTGTTTGATGAAATGCAAGCTATGATCTATTAGGGGATTTTCATATTCTAGCTCATGGGAATGAATGTTTAGAATGATTATTAGCTTATGGAACTTGATTGTTAATGCTTGCCTTATCTTATTTCACAAATGAGAATTTGATCTTGAAATCTGATTAGGGAAAGTGATTAGTACCAAGAAATTGGATTAGTCAATTGTTAATGTTCCTTGCTTGGGATTTGCTTCTTGATTGATTGTTTAGACATCCTTGTTAGCTCTAGATAGTCTTAGTCATTGACCTTAGCTTATAAGCCTTGTCTCCTTTATTTGATTATCTTTGTTTTATCTTAATTAGTGATTGCTTGCTTGTTCAGTTGCTTTATCTTGATTAGTTAAGCTTAGAACTGTTAGAACTTTTATTTGATTTGATTTGCTTGGCTTTTGTGGTTAGGTGTATTCAATTGGTCATTATCCACTCTCAAAAAGGTTCGATACCTCTTACTACGCGATAAGTAAGAGGAATTGATACCTCGGGGATTAGTAAAATCTCTGTTATCAATTTGGCGCCGTTGCCATTTTGGGAACTTGGATAGATCAGTTCGATTTCCTTTCCTATTTAGATCATGTTTTGGTTACTAACTTTGCATCTTCCTTTCTCTTTGATGTCAGGTGCATGAACTTGCGTAGCAGAGGCCCTACAAACCTTGTTGCACGAGTAGAGGATATCAAAGCACACGAGAGAAGACTAGCAAAGGAACGCAGAGCATTGGAAAGGGCTGTTCACTTAGAGAGACTCGGGTTGGAACATGAAGAAGTAGTTCAGCCTCTGTTTGAGCCTCAAGAGCAGCCAGTTATGGATCTAGAGGGTCACCAGGACCAACAGGGCCAACAGGGCCATCAAGAGCAGCATCAACAGGATGAGGATGCTAGAGATGGACAGGGAAACAGGATTCCGGTTCATCGTGAGAGACCTTTCCGGGCCATTGGAGATGGCGATACACCAGATACCAATGCTAATCGAAGGGGCATCATTCCACCACCAGTGAACAACAACAATTTTGAAATCAGGGCCATGGTGATGAATATGGTGCAGAACAACCAATTCCATGGACTTGCCTCAGAAGACCCACTGCAACACTTGGATACCTTCGATAAAATTTGTGCCACAACTAGGCTCAATGGCGTAACTGATGAGGGTCTCAAGATGCGCCTCTTTGTCTTCTCTTTGGCGGACAGAGCCAAAGATTGGGAAAGCACCATTCCACCGGGTTCCATCACTACATGGGCAGACCTTAAGAAGGCTTTCTTGAAGAAATTCTTCTCAACTACGAGAACTGCCCGTTTCCGCAATGAGTTATCCGGGTTTGTGCAAAGAAACAACGAGACCTTCGCTGAAGCTTGGGAAAGGTTCAATAAGCTCACCACTCAATGCCCACACCACGGTTTCACCAAGGAGACACTACTCAGTAACCTCTACCGCGGTGTGCTTCCTAGAATGAGGGCAATGCTTGATTCTTGCAGCAATGGACACTTCCTAGGCAAGGGAGTTGATGAGGCTATGGAATTGATTGAAAACCTTGCTACAAGTGATGGGAATTACAATGAGGACTATGAGCGGACTAGTAGAGGTGTTGGATCCCGATGGATCTAGGGTTTGTTATATTGAAATTCAGAACCAACCTCGTTCTTACCTTTGGCAGCGGAAGAAGATGGTGAACGAGATCAGTGGAGCAACGCAACGCTTTGCCTCTACCAGATACACACGCACGCTCGCTGGAAACGGGATGCTAGTGCCGGATCAATGGGGATCGAAAAGTTCTGGTGTGTCTAGTGTTTTTCTCAAGAAAACTGGACGGCCCCCACATTTAGGTCGAACTAAAAAACGTTTTTATTCAACCTAATTGTGCTTAACGGGCCAGACTCAATTAAGCCATAACCCGAAAAGTCTGTTCGGAAAATCCGAACTGTGTCGACCGACACACAAGCTGTGTCGATCGACACAACACCATTATATCGATTCTTATGTGTATTTCAATACACATAATATGACCATTGCCACAATGATCATTCCCATGTCGTAGCTTCCAGTTCGCTTAGGTGTGTGACCCTATAGGATCATATAATACTGGCAGTAAGTCCACGACTTACAGATTGCAAGAGGTTTCTAGCAAAGCATTGCAACCGCCCAGTATTATACGAATGTCTGATCTCGACACACAACTATCACAGGAGTGAGTACAAGTGTGATTTCAGGACACTATCCCAACAATCTCCCACTTGTACTGGAATCATCAATTCCTATTGTAACGCCCCTTTCCCATTCTCCGCTGACCGTACTTGACCTTGGTGATTCCGAACCTCCGGATAACCCTCATATCATGGCTACTACAACCGTCTATCCTATTTCTAAATAAAAGAAATCCGGTTTATCGGGAATATTATTACGTCGGAAAAATTCCTTTCCGAAGAATATTCTTTAGAATATTCCGACGTATTAATATTCCTTTCCCCATCTTTCTTCTATTTCTCTCACTCTCTCTCTCTCCTCCTTTTCTCTCTCTCCTCCCTCTCTCTCCCCTCCGGATCCTCCTTCTTCTCTCCTCCCTCCGGCTTCTCCTTCTTCTCTCCTCCCTCCGGCTTCTTCTTCTTCTCCCGGCTCCTCCTCCTCTTCCTTCTTCTTGCCGCCTCCTTCTTCTTCTTCTTCCTCCCTTCTCCCTCTCTTCTTTCTCTCTTCTTCACTACTCTTGTTGAGAAGTGTTTTTGGTGTGAAGAAAAGTGAGGGGGTGGAGGCCTCCTTTTATAGCTAAAGTGAAGAGATCTCCACCTTCCACTTGTCACCTCTTCTTCTCCATCTTAAGCCACGACCTCTCCACCAAAAACCATCCACAAACAATGAATTTTATCATCCACCATCCACTTGTAGCCTCCTTCATGCAGCCCTTGGATTGATGACAACACATCTTTGGAGATTCATGCACCTAAGAAGCTTCTATTTCTTGGGCTCAAATTTCGTGGCCCATGCTTCATACTGAGCTGGATTTAAGTCCAATATGGTCTTGGTAAACTGTCCCAAATACCCTGACTCAAGCCCAAGCCTCAAGGAATTTATTTTGAATTTTTAAGACTTAATAACCCATTAAGGACTCAAAATTCATAACTTGATCTAGACATAAAATCTTTCTGAATCCTTTTAACCATATCTTCTTCATCTTCTAATGTAGCTTCGGTCAAAATTTCATAATTTTTGGTGGACTTTAGAGGGTCTTCTTTCTTGCCCGAACGATGTATCGGTTTCTCGGAAAAACCGGCTTTACGTTGAATATTTTAAAAAATCCTTTAGCTGCTTCTAAAAATCCACCAAGTCTCATTTTCAGATTCTAGAAGATCTTAGATGAATTTAGAAATTTGAATCGCCACAAACGGACACCCGTAGCTCCCGTTATGGATTTTACAAGTTTTATCGGTTCTATAGGTTTCCTTTCCCGATAGTCCGTAAAACTCGTTTAATCTTCGTTTCTTCCACGTCTGGTCTTCTAAATGTTCTTTTGGACAAAAATAAGAACACTTGGCCCGTCTCCACTTCCAGATCGCATTTTGGTAAAATTACCAAAATGCCCTTCATCTTCTGAAAATTACGAAAATGCCCTCCGTTGACTTCTCTGCTGCCCGTTGACTATTTCTTGGAACAGGATATTACATTCTTCCCCACTTACAGAAATTCGGTCCCCGAATTCTCCGTTACTAAAAACTTCGAGTCGGAAACTGAACTCTGTAAGTCGCCACTCTGGAACAAATTCCACTGCTCCAATGCTCGAACGATGAACCAACTGAACTGGACTCCCGATACTTACTGACCTCTGAAACACCGTCTTGAACAAATCCAAAATACTGACGCCTTGAACACTCCACACTGAGAACTTGGATCACGATCACTCCTGGTTCCTCACCTCATTGCTTCACTGACTTTAATCTGGATTCTTGAAATCACTGATCCTGACTGAACTGCTCCACTCGAGTTTCTGATTCTATCTGCGCCAACTAATGATCGTCTTGAATCGACACTTTTGACTTTCCCACTTTGCTTCGACCTCCGTGAATGGCACAACACCGATTCTCCCTCCACTCTCGATACTTGTTTCATCTTTACTGCTCTCGCTCCCCATCGGTATTATGGTAATATCGATGTTCCTCCTCTCAACTGAACCGCCATACTTATGTACACCTCGAAATTCCTTGATCACTGAACTCCACGCTTCATGGATTCATCTGTGCCGATCAATGCTCCAGGCTTCCTTGATCTCGCAATAATAACTCGCCCTCCATTCCCATTGCTTAACTTGTTTCTAATGAATACCGCCTCGAGTGACTTTCTTCCTTCCAACTAACCGCCATACTCATGCACTCCTCGACCTTCCTCAATCACTGATACCCACTCTGGTGATGAAACTCCACTGACTCACTTGCAGGTTCAGGTTAAACTGCTTCTTGTAACACCATCTTGTTTCTAGGGTTCGGGTTCGGTCTCGGATTCACATCGCGTCGCCATTCCGTCCTACATTCAATACAACAACTCACTGAAACAATTAGTTTCATCCCGATCTATCCTCGATATCACTTTCCCATAGAAATATGGTTACTTAATCACGTACCCGATGGTTACCCGTGATTAAATAACAGTACTCTATAAGTCCGCTCCCTCGTGAATTGTCGGTTAAACACAACCGTCCCCCAAGTCGGCTCAACTCGAAGTAAAATAAAAATAAAAATCAACACTTTACCTTTTTTTAACAAAACCGAAGAAAAGCGATCAACAATCAAACTTCCGAACAACTATCAAACCAACGATCTCTAAAACCAAAACAATCAGTCTACTAAAACCACGCATGCTAACACAACGCAATCTACCGCACAAGAAAATCAATCAATCAATCAATCAATCAAGCAACAAGAAGAGAAAAACAAGCAATCACCACACAATCACACAATCTAATGATCGGTCGGATGCGTCGTCGGTCCGGGTTCCGGTCATGATGAATGGTCGTCAGTTCCGCTCATCATTTAATTTCACGTAGTAATCTACTTGCTTTCATAACCATCTCAATCTGGCAAATAGGTACTACGCTACTCAAAACGATCAGCGGAACACTCTGCATCCACCACATACATAAAACGATATATCGTACACAATAAGGTTTTCAGTACATGGTTATGATCAGAGTCCACACATAAGACCGTCATCACATCCAAAAACCCATACGACGCCGCTGTACATCAGAAAAGTCAAAGACGACACGCAAAGTCGCCTATCCGCCGATCTATCTATAATACAAAAAGAAGTTAGTGCCCCACTTACCTGGCCTAACTACTCCTATCCTAACCTAACGCCTCCAGCAAGACCGAAATGCCCAACACCACTGGCAAAACGGCTTGCTGAAGTATCCGCTGGCAGGTGCGCCGGAAGGGTGTGGCGAGTGTGTGTCTCGGGATGGTGCTCCAACATGCTGTGGCTCAGTTATCGGACAGAGATAAGCATCGTGACCTGCGCGGCCACACATCTGACAAACTGGAACGGACGCTGGACGTGGTCCATGGTAACATATGGACGTCTGATGATCACAACCTCCACACAATTGATAAGTCCTCACTGGCTCGGGTTTGGACAACGAAACAACTGGTACTGCACCAAGGGCGGCTGACTGGGCTCAGAATCTCTGCGGCTGGGTCCCGCTCAATAATCTTCTCGTACTAGTGCTCGGTATGACTCTCCATCGGGTACACGCACTCCTGATCCGACGATAGGACAAGTCAATGCTCCATGGCCCTCGTGACCACACAACGGACAGTGATCGGGTCCCGGTACTGGATGGTACGGCTCCCGAAGACGCGGGTCTACTGCTCGGGGACACCAATGTAACTGAACTCATACACTCCACATCCGTTGCATGTCCTGTACTCCGGTATTGCTGGCGGCGAGACTGACTGGTCCCTGCGGACTCATGGCGCTCAACTGTAACTGCTCCGCGCACACACACACACATCTCCACTCCACCCAGGACACACTGCTGCATGACTGCAATCACAACTCAACGATAAGTTAGTACAAATAATACAAAAATGCTACTCCCCATCCCAACCCCGGGTTTAACGGACGCGGCTCGGTTTCCTAATGGATACTTGTGTGACACATTTGACTCGATAAAACACGGAAAACACGCAAAAATGAAATGTTTCGAAACCCATGTAGAACCATGCTCTGATACCACCTTTCTGTAACGCCCCTTTCCCATTCTCCGCTGACCGTACTTGACCTTGGTGATTCCGAACCTCCGGATAACCCTCATATCATGGCTACTACAACCGTCTATCCTATTTCTAAATAAAAGAAATCCGGTTTATCGGGAATATTATTACGTCGGAAAAATTCCTTTCCGAAGAATATTCTTTAGAATATTCCGACGTATTAATATTCCTTTCCCCATCTTTCTTCTATTTCTCTCACTCTCTCTCTCCTCCTTTTCTCTCTCTCCCCTCCGGATCCTCCTTCTTCTCTCCTCCCTCCGGCTTCTCCTTCTTCTCTCCTCCCTCCGGCTTCTTCTTCTTCTCCCGGCTCCTCCTCCTCTTCCTTCTTCTTGCCGCCTCCTTCTTCTTCTTCTTCCTCCCTTCTCCCTCTCTTCTTTCTCTCTTCTTCACTACTCTTGTTGAGAAGTGTTTTTGGTGTGAAGAAAAGTGAGGGGTGGAGGCCTCCTTTTATAGCTAAAGTGAAGAGATCTCCACCTTCCACTTGTCACCTCTTCTTCTCCATCTTAAGCCACGACCTCTCCACCAAAAACCATCCACAAACAATGAATTTTATCATCCACCATCCACTTGTAGCCTCCTTCATGCAGCCCTTGGATTGATGACAACACATCTTTGGAGATTCATGCACCTAAGAAGCTTCTATTTCTTGGGCTCAAATTTCGTGGCCCATGCTTCATACTGAGCTGGATTTAAGTCCAATATGGTCTTGGTAAACTGTCCCAAATACCCTGACTCAAGCCCAAGCCTCAAGGAATTTATTTTGAATTTTTAAGACTTAATAACCCATTAAGGACTCAAAATTCATAACTTGATCTAGACATCAAATCTTTCTGAATCCTTTTAACCATATCTTCTTCATCTTCTAATGTAGCTTCGGTCAAAATTTCATAATTTTTGGTGGACTTTAGAGGGTCTTCTTTCTTGCCCGAACGATGTATCGGTTTCTCGGAAAAACCGGCTTTACGTTGAATATTTTAAAAAATCCTTTAGCTGCTTCTAAAAATCCACCAAGTCTCATTTTCAGATTCTAGAAGATCTTAGATGAATTTAGAAATTTGAATCGCCTCAAACGGACACCCGTAGCTCCCGTTATGGATTTTACAAGTTTTATCGGTTCTATAGGTTTCATTTCCCGAAAGTCCGTAAAACTCGTTTAATCTTCGTTTCTTCCACGTCTGGTCTTCTAAATGTTATTTTGGACAAAAATAAGAACACTTGGCCCGTCTCCACTTCCAGATCGCATTTTGGTAAAATTACCAAAATGCCCTTCATCTTCTGAAAATTACGAAAATGCCCTTCGTTGACTTCTCTGCTGCCCGTTGACTATTTCTTGGAACAGGATATTACACCTATAATCATTTTGTCTCTATATCTCGATTTGGCATAAGGCAAGATTTGTGTCATCCTTATTAAGCCAACATCGTGTTTATCGAACTCCTGATCTCATACTGAACATTACAAACAACTGAACTACAGTTCGTTTGAGTGCGGCCACACATTTTCTCAGTATTCAATCTTCGATAGGCCCTGAGATATTTATCTCCCGTTATACAGGAGGGACAAATTCCATCTTGTTCCATCCCTGTTTCAACGCACACTTCATGATAAACTTAAGCAGTGTCGTTATAGCCGCCAGTTACGGATCGACGTTTGACAAAGTCAAAATGTACCAATTCATATGCAAGAAAGCATGATGAACTCAGGTCTAAGGACTATACTCTATAGTCGTAATGAGAACCTCTTATGACACAGATATTACTATCTTGTAGACTTCTCATTAGCGGGTCATGTCCGATCATATGTCCACTGACATATATCTATGTGACTGACTGCGATAATCATATCATTGGCTCCATGAAACTTAGCCAACAGTCACCTCACAATCTAGTCTCTAACGGTTGTCAGTGTCCCGATTCTACAACCTTGACTAGGGACAAAATAATTTATTAACTTATAGGGTTTCATGATCAAGTTCTCAACTTGATGACCTATAATATGTCATAAACTTATTTTGGGACCATTATTTAGATCACAATAAATAATGCTGAAATCAAATTTCATTGAACACTTCTAAAAGAATGTTTACAATAGCGTCTTATTATAACTAAAACAAAATTCAAAACTCCCACTAGAATCAAGATTACATCTTAAGATCTCTAATGCCTACAGCAGTCGTATGACTCTCATGCTTAGGCCTTGGGAGTGACTTGGTTAGAGGATCAGCGACATTCTCGTTTGTCGGAACTCGGCTGATCTTCACATCACCTCTATTGACAATATCACGAATCAGATGATATTTCCTCTCAACGTGTTTGGACTTCTGGTGTGACCTGGGTTCTTTCGCCTGAGCAATGGCTCCATTGTTATCGCAGAACAAAGCCACTGGCTCCAAGATACTAGGAACCACACCAAGTTCAGTCATGAACTTCTTGATCCAAACAGCTTCCTTTGCCGCTTCTGAAGCAGCAACATATTCAGCTTCCGTTGTGGAGTCAGCTACGGTATTCTGCTTAGAGCTCTTCCAGCTCACCGCACCGCCATTTAGACAGAAGACATATCCAGACTGTGATCGGAAATCGTCTCTGTCCGTCTGAAAACTCGCATCGGTGAATCCATTCACCACAAGTTCATCACTATCTCCATACACAAGGAACTTATCCTTAGTATGTCTCAAATACTTGAGAATATTCTTGACAGCTGTCCAGTGAGCTTCACCTGGATCAGATTGGTATCTACTCGTCATGCTTAACGCGTAAGCTACATCTGGACGAGTGCAGAGCATGGCATACATAATAGATCCTATTGCAGAGGCATAAGGAATCCTATTCATGCGTTCTCGCTCAGCAGGTGTCGCCGGACACTGCTGCAGAGACTCTTGCCATGAGACATTGGTATGAAGCCCTTCTTGGAATCGTGCATCCTGAATCTGTGCAACACCTTATCAATATAAGTGTCTTGGCACAATCCAATCAGCTTGTTAGTTCTATCTCTGTAGATTCTGATTCCAAGAATGTATGCGGCTTCTCCCATGTCTTTCATGGAAAAACAACTTCCTAGCCAAGTCTTAATAGACTGAAGCAACGGAACGTCATTACCGAGGAGGAGTATGTCATCGACATACAGTACAAGAAATGCAATTTTGCTCCCACTTGTCTTCTTGTATACACATGCTTCCTCTTCATTCTTGATGAAACCGAATTGTTTTACTGCTTCATCAAAATGAAGATTCCAACTCCGTGATGCTTGCTTCAATCCATAAATGGATTTATGAAGTTTGCATACCTTCCCAGCGTTTTTAGGATCGACAAAACCTTCAGGCTGTGTCATGTACACATCCTCTTCCAGAATACCATTCAGGAATGCGGTTTTGACATCCATCTGCCATATCTCATAATCATAATGAGCAGCAATCGCTAGAAGAATCCGAATAGATTTAAGCATAGCTACTGGGGAATAGGTTTCATCATAGTCAATACCATGAATTTGTTTGAAACCTTTAGCCACCAATCTCGCTTTGTAAATCTGTATATTGCCATCCACGTCAATCTTCTTCTTGAAGATCCATTTACACTCAATGGCTTTTACACCACTAGGTAAATCGACCAAGGACCATACTTGGTTTTCTGACATGGATGTCATTTCGGATTTAGAGGCTCCAAGCCACTTTTCGGAGTCCGTGCCCATCATTGCTTCCGCAAAGGTCGCTGGTTCGTCACCTTCAATGATCATCAGATCATTTGAATTGGTTACGAGAAATCCATAGTATCTCTCGGGTTCGTGACGGATCCTTCCGGATCTGCGAACTTCAGGCTCCACAGGCGCCGGTTCCACAGAACTTTGTGGTTCCAACTGCTGCTCCTCCTCAGCAGGTTGAGCAGTATCCTGTGCATCTAGAATTTCTTCAAGATGTACTTTACTCCCACTGTTTTTCTTAGAGAGAAACTCCCTCTCAAGAAAAGAACAGTCCCGAGCAACAAATACTTTGTTCTCAGATTGGTTGTAAAAGTAATATGCCTTGGTTTCCCTAGGATAACCAACGAAGTAGCATTTATCTGATTTGGGTGCAAGCTTGTCAGAGATTAAACGTTTGACATAAGCCTCACAACCCCAAATCTTCAGGAAAGACAGATTAGGAATTTTCCCAGTCCACAATTCATGTGGTGTCTTATCCACTGATTTAGATGGCACCCTATTTAGTGTAAACGCAGACGTTTCTAGAGCGTATCCCCAAAAGGATAATGGAAGATTAGTATGACTTATCATAGACCGAACCATATCTAATAAGGTTCGATTTCTCCTCTCTGACACTCCATTCCATTGAGGCGTTCCAGGAGGAGTGAGTTGTGAAACAATTCCACACTCGCTCAGATAGTCGCTGAACTCTTGGCTTAAGTATTCTCCTCCGCGATCTGATCGCAGAACTTTGATATTTTTGCCAAGTTGGTTCTGTACTTCATTCTTGAATTCCTTGAATCTATCAAAGGATTCTGACTTGTGTCTCATCAAGTAGACATAGCCATACCTACTGAAATCATCAGTTAAGGTAATGAAGTACTTGAAATTTCCTCTGGCAACAGTACTCATCGGCCCACATACATCAGTATGAACAAGGCCCAACAAGTCACTGGCCCTTTCATTTGGTTTGTTGAAAGGGGCTCTAGCCATTTTGCCCACCAAGCAAGATTCGCATTTCTCACATGATTAAAAATCAAATGAGCCCAGAAGCCCATTTCGATGGAGCCTTTGGATGCGTTTCTCATTGATATGGCCCAAACAACAATGCCATAAGAAAGTCGGGTTTTCGTCATTTGACTTAAACCGCTTTGTATTTATGTTAAAGACAGGCATTTCTTGATTTAAAACATATAACCCATTTTCTAATGGGGCGCTACCATAAAATGTACCATCACGATTAAAAGAACAAACTTTATTCTTAACAGCAAAATCAAAACCTTCCAAATCCAAAACGGAAACTGAAATTATGTTTCTGCTTATCGCAGGTACAAAGTAGCAATTATTCAAAGCTAAAATCATGCCCGAAGGTAAAGACAATTCATAGGTGCCTACGGCCAGTGCAGCAACCTTAGCTCCATTCCCGACTCGTAGCTCCACTTGTCCTTTCTTCAGCGTTCTACTGTTTCTTAGTGCCTGCACATCAGTACAAATGTGAGCACCGCAGCCGGTATCCAATACCCACGAAGTAGAACTAGAAGATATAACATTAAGTTCGATAACATAAATACCTGAGTCAGACGCATCATACGTCTTCTTCAGCTTCTTGTAATCTTCCTTGAACTTCTTGCAGTCTCTTTTCCAATGCCCCAACTGCTTGCAGTAGTTGCACTTATCCTCAGCAGAAGGCCCGGATTTGGGCTTGGGCTTGGGCTTGTCTTGACTTTCAGTCTCGACAACCTGGGCCTTTCCCTTATCCTTCTTAGGTTTCTTAAACCTTTTACCCCCTTGTACCATCAGGACACTGGGAGTAGCCTTCTTGAGATTCGGTTCTGCTGTCTTCAGCATACCGTGCAACTCAGTCAATGTCTTAGTCATGTTTTGCATGTTGTAGTTCATAATGAACTGATCAAAACACGACGGCAATGACTGCAGAATCATGTCAGTGGCCAGCTCCTGGCTAATGGCACAGTCCAGTTTCCCCAGGTTATCAATGTAACCCATCATTTTAAGGACATGAGGACTTACTGGATTGTCCTTAGCCAGCTTGCAATCCATGAGAGATTTAACCGTCTGGTATCTCTCTGTGCGAGCTTGCTCCTGAAACAAAGCTTTCAGACTGTTAATCATCTCAATGGGTGACAACACGTTCTCATATTGCTTCTGCAGCTCAGAGTTCATGGTCACCAGCATTAGACAAGTAACATCTTTGACATCCGCTGAATGATTGTCCCAAGCATTCTTTTCTGTCTGCGGATCATTGGAACGTGGCCTCTCGGTGAGAACTCTTTCAAGGACATATTCCTTGTTCTCTTGCCTGAGAACTATTCTCAGGTTCCGATACCATTCCAAGAAATTAGATCCATTTAACTTGTCCTTCTCAAGGACGGATCTTAGTGAGAAAGTGTTGATGTGATTTGAGACAGACATAGCTGTAATTCAAAAAGAGGTAGATTTTAGTTATAAAGCACAAGAAATGAGAATTCTTATCTAATAAGAAAACTCGCATTGTATTCAAACTATGTTTCCTCATATGAATACAATGAACCAAGATCCTCAGATCACCAAAATTCGAGTGGACGACTCGCCATCACCCAAACTTTAGTCATCCAGGTAAGCAAATCATTGCTAATTGTACCCAGTACAACTCTTGGTCGCGGATAAGACAATCCATGTCATATCCACTCCGATGTCTCTGGGCCCAGAACTTCTGATGGCCCAGTCAAGTAAACCAATCTCTTCGGTCTTGTGATCATTGACAGTCGCACTGCAAGTCTATCAATGATCACCTGCCTTACTCATGTAGCTGTGGATACCAAGGACTCCAAGACTATCCAATCAGCGAAACGAGTCTTGACAGTAGACAAGATCGGGCAAGACATCAAGATCACTTGATATTTAGTTGAGCAAAAGAACCGATTTATCTTGATGCATATCCAATATACATTCAAGGATTTATTTATTTATTTAAAACATTCAGTTTATTTAGTTTAGATTCATCTACAACTTTTAGGATTAAATTGTTCTGGTATATGCAAATATGTAGTCCAACTAACATGTCTGCGAGCATTGTATCGATCGACGCCAACCATTGGTATCGATCGATGCAATCAAATTTAAACCGATCTTCGATAACCGGTCTAACCGAATCGAATTTACATAACCGATTCAATCCAATTGAACCAGTTCGGTTTAATAGTCCATGTCGATCGTCACACACTAGGTGTCGATCGATATGACCAAACCAGAACCAATTTGGTTAATCAAAATTAACCGAGCGATACAACCTGTTCAATCCAATTGAACCGGTCTGTCAACTTTATTTGCCTGTGTCGACCGACACACCCAGTGTCTCGATCGACGCAGCAGGATTACGGGTACTCGATCTCAGATCGAAACCCTAAAATTATTTACGGATTTTTGCTTTGTGTCGACCGACACACGCTTTGTGTCGATCGACACTTTGCGACAAACCCTAAATTGTATTACAAGTTTTCGCTCTGTGTCGACCGACACACGCTTTGTGTCGATCGACACCCTGCGATAACCCTAAAATTTTAATGCGTTCTGCCGCGGCGTGTCGACCGACACACGCTTTGTGTCGATCGACACAGTACGTTTTCAAAAATTCTTCGTCTTTTCAACAGGAACAAAACCGAGAATATAACATGAAAACACGATTTGAACATGCAAAAATCAATTCAACAACATCAGGATTCGAATTATTTTGCATCAAATTCAATAGCTAAACCCTAACTGGCTCTGATACCACTGTTGGATCCCGATGGATCTAGGGTTTGTTATATTGAAATTCAGAACCAACCTCGTTCTTACCTTTGGCAGCGGAAGAAGATGGTGAACGAGATCAGTGGAGCAACGCAACGCTTTGCCTCTACCAGATACACACGCACGCTCGCTGGAAACGGGATGCTAGTGCCGGATCAATGGGGATCGAAAAGTTCTGGTGTGTCTAGTGTTTTTCTCAAGAAAACTGGACGGCCCCCACATTTAGGTCGAACTAAAAAACGTTTTTATTCAACCTAATTGTGCTTAACGGGCCAGACTCAATTAAGCCATAACCCGAAAAGTCTGTTCGGAAAATCCGAACTGTGTCGACCGACACACAAGCTGTGTCGATCGACACAACACCATTATATCGATTCTTATGTGTATTTCAATACACATAATATGACCATTGCCACAATGATCATTCCCATGTCGTAGCTTCCAGTTCGCTTAGGTGTGTGACCCTATAGGATCATATAATACTGGCAGTAAGTCCACGACTTACAGATTGCAAGAGGTTTCTAGCAAAGCATTGCAACCGCCCAGTATTATACGAATGTCTGATCTCGACACACAACTATCACAGGAGTGAGTACAAGTGTGATTTCAGGACACTATCCCAACAAGAGGATCATATTCTACGGATGAGAAGTACGAGAAGGAAATCAAGTCTCTAAATGACAAGATAGACAAGATGATCAGCTCTAGTCAGAAGCAAATCAGCTTTGTAGGCAACTACGAAGATTCTCAGCCCGTCCTTTATAGTCTTGAAGGTGATATGACCCAAGAAGAGATCAATTTCATTGCTGGCCAAGGAGGTTTCAACAGGGGTTTCAACCCAAACTACAGGAATCACCCCAACTTCTCTTACAGAAACCCCAATGTTGCCAACCCACAAGATCAGGTTTATCCCCAAGCTCAACCCCAAGCTCAAGCTCAACAACAAGGGTAACATGGCTTCACACAAACTCAGCAACAACAACCTTTTGTCCCTTATACTAACCAGCAAGGGTTTGGAAATAAGGCTCAGTTTCAAGGTCAACAAGGATATGCTCCAAAGCCACAATACCCTCCACCCGGATTTGGCCAACAACAGACACAAGCCTCTTCTTCCTCAGGTTTGGACAGCGAGTTAAAGGGTATGATGCAGCAACTCATCCAAGGGCAAGCAAGTGGGGCATTGGATGTAAAGAACTTAAAGAATGAGCTGCAGCATTTGACTTCACGCTTGATCAATGTTGAAAACACGCACGCTTCCACTTTTAGACCTACTGGTACATTGCCCGGAAACCCGGAGAAGAACCCGAAAGATTACTGCAATGCAATCTTCTCTACTGTTGATCATGAGAAACCAGACCATGAGAGAGAGGTTGATGAACTTGAAGCACTTCTCTATGGTTATGAACTCCCTCCGTCTGCACATGTCCCTCTCAAGGAGATGAAGGCCACTGTAGTTAAGCCTTCCTATGTTGCACCAGCTAAGGTGATGAGTGCTACTGATACTTTTGCTGAAGATATTGTGCCTACTGGCCAAACAGCACCAAAAGTGCTTCCTAAGCTTGGCAATCCGGGTAAATTTACCATCAGTTGTACTTTGGGCGACTTGGAGATTAATGATGCATTGTGTGACTCCGGCTCTACTGTGAGTGTGATATCTCTTGACATGGTGGAAAGTCTTGGGATCAAGAGCATGGAAAGATACCCATCTTGTATTACATTTGGAGACTCTTATTCAAAAACTCCAATGGGAATGATCAAGGACTATCCACTGAAGATTGGTGAGTGCACAATCCCAACTGACTTCATTGTCATGAAGATGAAGAAGAGTACCCAACTACCTCTCTTACTTGGTACCTCTTTCCTCCATACCACTGGAGCTTCTATGGACTTCAAAAAGAAACGTGCTGTGCTGAATAATGTTGACAACAAGGTTTACTATCCTTTGAGGAGCACAACTCTCCACACTTGTGGTGTCATCCTATCTCCAAATGAGGATGATGTGTTAGAGGAGGCAAGGCTCTTTGCAAATGTAGGGCAGCAACTTTGGCATAAACCCACTCCTTATGGATCATTGAGTGAGCACATGGGACGTGCTCAACTGGAGGAGGTGGGTAGAGCTGGTGGAACTCCTCCTATACCCATAAGGACTGAGTATGTTGGATCTATCTCTTTGAAGAAGCTGAGCATCGATGAGGAAAAAGCTCCAAAAGAGAAGGTTGTGGATATGGTGACAAAGAAGGCTCCAAAAATTGCAATGGCTGAAAAGGATAAGGTTCTCAACAATCACCCAAAGGCTCAAGAGCTTGAAAAAGAGATCATGGATAGTGAGAGTCTTCAATCTTTGTTTGATGACCATAATGAACATGCTCTAACCAATGGATTAGAGGGAGTTTATGGAGCTGAGAAAGGACATAAGGAAAAGCTGAAAACTCTAATGGCTATCGAAACTCCCTCATCTCTCAATCATCTCAGCTTGCATCCATTGGGTTTGAAGGGTGACTACATTGAGTACAAGGTCAAGACCAAGGGAAAGTCTAGGCCATTTGCAAGTGCTAAAGCTTCAACCAGTCCAAGGTTTCAAGGTGATTCAGTCAATCTCAGTGAGCTGACTTCTCAGGTCCTGACCATCACTCTCGAGGGCAGGACTCACTCTTCAACCGCCTAAAAAACCGGTTTGAACAGTCGAGCTTAACGACTCTAAACAAAAGCGCACTTGGGAGACATTCCCATGTTTATCCTTGTAAATATTCCTTATCTTGTTATTTTTGATGTTCTACTTGAGTTTTTCAGGATTTAGGTTCTTCATGAGTCAAAAGATTGGTAAAGGCAAGGGTAGGAAGCATCTTGGCCGAAATTTTCCGAAGCCAGCCGAGCCGACCGTGGTTTGGAACGCGACTCAAAGGAAAACCGCAGCACATCACGCGGTTCAACTCGCGGCGAAAATTAAACCGCGACGAGTTCAAACTCGTATCACGTCGAGAACCCGAGTTAGCCGCTGTCTGACTCGCGGCAACATCGAAACCGCTGGTCCATTTTGAGCTTTCTCCGCGCCAAAAAGTCGAGTGTCCTGCGGTTTGGATAGCTGGATGAATGAGACCGCTGGGAATCTTGCGGTTGGTCCAGCGGGTTAGACCAAACCGCTGGCTGCCCAGATCATCACCGAGCCGTAACGCCGAGTGTGCCGCGGTTATCCCAGCGGGCTCGACGAAACAACCGCCCTGCCACCCGTCAAGCAATGAGTCTCTCTCGCTATCAACTCCACCAACTCGGGAACCATCTCCCGAGTCTCCACAATTCTGAGGTATCCTCCAACACCATTTTGTAAATACTTGCATTTTAGACTTTCTTTTTCTTTCTTTTAAGTCTCTCTCTCTAGTTTGCTTTCACACCGAGACGGTGTGAAGTAAGTTTGGGGGAGAGACTAGTCGCTAATCTTGTGTTCTTTGTTCTTAGTTTTGTTTTAATCTTATTTGAGTCTCATGCATCTAAGGCATAGAAAAAACCAAAAAAATTGAAAAATTTCAAAAATTTTCACAAAAAGAAGCATGTAGGGTTGAGTCTAGTTAGTAGTATAGGATGCATGCATTGGGAACAATGATTGGTTTTACTTGTAAGGTTCAATTGGGTCAAACTCGTTTCACATGCTAGCTTTAGGCTAGATAGACCACACTAAAGTTGTAACTCGAGAATTGCATTGAAAGCTAGAACGAACCATGCTTGGACAGCTTGCTTTGAAACTTGATTTGATTCCGAAACTTGTTGTGATTTGAAGCTAGCTCCACCTAAGTGAGAACCATAATTGAATCATCTAATTATCCTTGTTCTTGCTTTGTGTGATAACTCATGGGTACCATAGAATATTTGAGCAAGCTTATCCTTTCTACCCCTCTCTACTTGCTCTAATAGATTTCCACACCTTTCACCACCCTTATTTCAAGCCCCAAACACTATCTTGAGTGTTAGGCCTATTTGGAACAAGCTAGGTAAAAAGTGTTGAGTATGAGGCGACTAGGAGAAAATTTCCATTTTAGATGCAAGCTCTTCGCTTTTGGCTTTGCAATAGGTTAGAGTTTAAGTTTGGGGGTTTCTTGGGAAATTTGGGAATGAGAAAAGAGGGTAAAAAGAAAAGGAAGAAGTGGTTGAATGAGATCAAAAGTTTATTGGTAAACAAAAGATTTAAAGCTCTTAAGTGTTTTGAAAAAAAGAATAAAAGTGTCTTAATGTTTTGAAGTGAAAAGAAGCCAATTGGCTCATCAAAAAGAAAAGAAAGTTTGTGAAAGAAGAGACCAAAGAAAAGAAAGAAGAGTCTTGAGCTAAGTTGAAAAGAGTGAAGTTACCAAAGTTTTCAAATGTTTTAATGATCCTTGGGGGTTTCTTGGGAAAGTTTTGTATTGTGAAAGAAAGAAAAGGCAACAAAAGCCTTGAAAAAGGTTAGAACTCATTTAGGAGGGTTTAGACTAGGAGTTGAAGTTCTTGGGGTATGGGTAGATGGGAATCTATCCTAGTATGCACCAATTGCCTCTAACTCTTAGCATTTTACTATAGCTTGTTCGTATTTCCTCCGAGAGAACCTAAATGATTATGGAGTAGCCTTTCTTTCGGTTGAGACCATCTTTGTCTCAAGACCTTGACCCTTAAGCCAAATGAGTTTGATCACTTTGCTTTGAATAAGGATTCACTTGAAAAATCTAATGAATGTCAAGGAGCTAGTGGATTTGAATGCTTGTGTAGGTTGAGGGTTAAGCAAGAAGTTTTGTTTTGATGAGTATGGCTATATCCTTGGAGTAAGCTTTCCTCGGTTGCACTTTGGTTGTATAGATTTGAAACTTGTTGAAGCTTGATTGAACCTTTGGATATGAGTTCCCACCTTCAAACCTTTCTCCCAAATGGATTGATTGTCTTAAGCTTGCTTGTGGACAAGCAAGGTTCAAGTTTGGGGGAATTGATATGTCTATATTTTCATGCATTTAGGATAGTAATTGTTCTTGTTTTATCCTCTTTTCTTTTCATTCTTGTCTTCCCTTGTTGTTTCTTTGTGTTTCATTTAGAGTTTAGGCATCTAGGACTAGGAGTTTGTGTCTTGGTTTGTTTTGGTGTGTTCTAGGTTGGTTTTAGGTGCAAAAAGAAGTTGTTATGGAGGCTTGGAGCACTGGAAGCAATTGGAGATGATGAAGTATGGAGAAGTGCAAAGATTGGTCGAAGAGGAGATGCTCGCGGGTGACGTCGCGACCGAGAGACGGACCGCGAGTAGACCTCCAGTTTCAAACGAGAAGACTCGCGACCGAGCTCGCGGTTAGCGAGAAACCGCGAGAGCTACCCAGATTGTATACGTTCAGAATCGCGGGTGACGTCGCGACCGAGAGACGGACCGCGAGAGAGGGCCAGAATCAATACGCAGAGGCTGGCGGTTACCCTCGCGGTATGGGGCGAACCGCGAGCCCTCCAATTTCCATTGACTTTCGAAGCTTTGACCAGTTTTACCCATTGGATCCGGGTCAATACCCGGTTTATCCCGGGTTGACCCGGTTCCGAACACTGTTCACTATTTAAGTCTAAAACCTAATTTCTGGAGATCTTAAGCTTGTTTTTGTTTCTAAAACCCTTTGTAAGAACAAGTTTGAATCTTGGTTTGAATCTAAGTACTTCTTTTGAGATTTCTTCTTTCAATCTTTCTAATTTCATTAATCATCAATGATTAACACTATCTCTATAGGTTTTGTTGATCACATCATGATTAGTGAGTAGTTTCCTTCAAGGATTATGGGTTAGGTAGATTAGGGCTATTTAGAGTGAATCAAGGATGTTTAAAGCTTATTTATGATTGATCTCACCCTTCTAGATGTTCTTAATGCTAGGTTATCCATGATCAAGTTAATCTAGATCCTTAGGCTTTTATTGCCCACCAAGTGTTTGATGAAATGCAAACTATGATCTATTAGGGAATTTTCATACTCTAGCTCATGGGAATGAATGTTTAGAATGATTATTAGCTTATGGAACTTGATTGTTAATGCTTGTCTTATCTTATTTCACAAATGAGAATTTGATCTTGAAATCTGATTAGGGAAAGTGATTAGTACCAAGAAATTGGATTAGTCAATTGTTAATGTTCCTTGCTTGGGATTTGCTTATTGATTGATTGTTTAGACATCCTTGTTAGCTCTATATAGTCTTAGTCATTGACCTTAGCCTATAAGCCTTGTCTCCTTTATTTGATTATCTTTGTTTTATCTTAATTAGTGATTGCTTGCTTGTTCAGTTGCTTTATCTTGATTAGTTAAGCTTAGAACTGTTAGAACTTTTATTTGATTTGATTTGCTTGGCTTTTGTGGTTAGGTGTATTTAATTGGTCATTATCCACTCTCAAAAAGGTTCGATACCTCTTACTACGCGATAAGTAAGAGGAATTGATACCTCGGGGATTAGTAAAATCTCCGTTATCACTTCAATGTGTCTTTTGACCTCTCTAATTTACTAAGATTCTCTTGAATTCTCACTATTCAAATACAAGATAAAAATTCAGAGAATATATCCCTAACCCTATTGTCACTGATAAAACCAAAACTGAAAAAAACTTTTTTTATTTACAGCGATCTTAACTATCTCAATCCGAGGAACTCATTCAACAAAGAACAAATATAGACCTTTTTCTTTCGGTCTATCTTGTTTGTAAAATAACGCTTGCGGAAACGTAATAAAAACATAATTCTCAATAATTTAACAAGTGCAAATCTCCAATGTGGAAACCATAATATATCATCTAGCTTAATTACAAGAGTTTCACCAAAGCTTCAATGTGTCTTTTGATCTCTCTAATTTACTAAGATTCTCTTGAATTCTCACTATTCAAATACAAGATAAAAATTCAGAGAATATATCCCTAACCCTATTTTTTTTTTTAAAGATCCCTAACCCTAATCTACCCGGAGAAGAAAAGGATGGCTAAGAAGCTGTGAGGCTGTCCATCTCTCGCTAGGTTTCTTGCGTAAACAGCAATCAATGAAACTCTTCAACTCGTCAGAGCATTCTTCAGGGGCTCTCGGTGGTTCTCCAAAGCACACAGCGCACATCAACGTGGCCCAATCTGGTTTCTGTCCATGAGGAAGTAGAGGGAAGTAACCCATCAAGATCTCCAACATCGTCAGCCCAAAACTCCATATATCTCCGGCGTAAACATTTGATTTTTCTTCCTCTCCAACATCAGCAGCTCCACTGTCGAATCTTTCGGGGCTCATGTAGGCGCAGGTGCCGGTGAACGTGTTGCTCTTCTCTAACGACTTGACCATGATCTTGCTCACTCCAAAGTCTGCGATCTTAACCTCTTCTTTCGAGTTACGAAGTAGATTCGCTGGCTTGATGTCTCTATGAACGATCTTGAGCCCATGCAAGTAATTTAAACCTTTTAAAACTTGACGTGCGATCAAAGCTAGTTGTTCCTCTGTGACCACGTCGCCGCGTAGAGACTCTAGCGTGCCGAGATCCATGTATTCCATCAGCATGGACACCTCTCCGGTGGGTTTCTCGAATATGTCGTGACACTTTACGACGTAAGGAGAGTCGACGAGAGGGAGGATCTCTATCTCACGTTGGAGTTGGTGGCGGGAAGCAGAATCCATGTTTTCTTTGACTTTCTTCAACGCATAGATTGATGAGGTTGTCTTGTGGTTAACTTTGTAGACGGTTCCGCCGTTTCCTTTGCCGAGAACGTTGATGATCTCTAAATCAGAAGCTGAGACGGTGTTACTTGTGGAGGACGTAAGTGTTGTGGTGGCTGTGATGGGGAAGAGGCAGGGGAGAGTAGTGGTAGGAGCTTGTGGAAGAGAAAGCTTGAGATTCATAAATCGAGGATTTCTAGCCAAAGACATCGTGTATTCGTGTTGTTGTAGTTGAATGATTGTGTTCAACAGACTATGGCTTTTTTAAAGTGGAGGCTTTGTAGTAACCGAGAGTTGCCCTAACCTGATGGCTTAATATTTACGCAAAATATAATCCATTCTTTGGATATTGTTGTGATTTAGTTTAGATCTTTCAGTATTTCCTTAGTAAATAACCGATTTAATACAATGGAATATATAATCAGATTTTGTTTTATCACATTTTCCTAGATTCTCCTTTGATTTACTACAAATAAAGATATGTTTATTATGATTTACAAGAATCTATCCAAAATATTATAATTCTCGGAATCTCTAAACACGTAGAAGATGTCAATTTGATTTATTTCCGTTAATACATACAAATTTGAAGAGACTACATTATCCTAAAAGTTTATAGTTTTTATTTAGTTTGTGGACATTCTTTCTTCTTGTTCTATTTTTGTATGTTTTTTCATTAAAAAATAAATAAATATATTTTATATATACTAATCTCGCTACAATATATTATAAGCTATGAATTGAGTTAGTTACGAAACTTGACAGACAAGTAAGCTCATCATGTGAGAAAATAGTTTGTTTCTTTTAGTGCTGTACATGTTTTCTTAGTTTTATTGAAAAACCTAATGATATTTTACAAAATTGGGTTAAGCAGTTTCTAGGTTTAGTAAATAAAAAATGGTGGCACTTCTATATAATGAGCTTGTTCTTGGAACTTTGATCTTTGCTAGTTCTTACTTCCTTGATCCCTGATTCCGTTGGAACAATGTTTGCTTCTTCTGAACTCATGAATTTGAACACTTGTGTTGTTGCTAACCCTAGCATCACTTCTTGTAATTGTTGTCTCAAGATGTTATTGAATTCTACATCTGCAAGAAAACGAAACAAGCTTCAAATCTTTTGAGGGTTTTAGCGTAGTATTTATACTGACATTACATATACTCACCGTAGGAGCTAGCTATTGCGTTGATGAATTTCGGATCAAGAAAGCATTTCGAAATCTCTTCTCTGTCGAGTACAAGACCACCCCCAAAATCTATCAATTTTTTATAAGTAAAGCGTCCTAAACAAGTGGCTAAAAACCCTAATATATAAGTCTAAATACGTTTTGGGCTTCTTTGTAATTATGAAAAACTTATGGGCTGAGATACAAATATCCAAAGTCTTCATTAATTCAACAAGAAACTCTTGATCCGTATTTGTGTCGATCGATGCACAATAGTGTCGATCGACACTGAGCTCTACTTTCGTCTATGATTTCTTCTTCTCTCACGAATGCTCCAAATAGCTCCAGAATGTTTCATAATGTCTAAATATGCTCCAAACATACATAAACCTGTAAAACATATGAAAAGATTTCAAAATACACTAAAAGACTCAATAGCAAAGACTTATATCATGGTCAAAAACCCTAAAAACCATGATATATTACAATTCTTGCTTCCTTAATCCTTGATTCCGCCATAACAATGTTTGCTTCTTATTAACTCTTGGATTTGAACATTTATGTTGCTAACCCTAGTTTTATGCTTGAGAAAAATCGATTATAGTTTAAACTTTAAACCTATTAGACAAATCCTCACCAATTAAAAGTCAATAAACTACAACAATTTAGTTAACTAAGAATATTTTCAATGGGATTCTTTCACTAAACATATTTATATTATTTTAAGAGACTTTGGTGAAAAACTCTTATATATTGTAATTGTTCTAACAAAGCTAATACCTAAGTGCAGATCCAGCGGTGGTCTCTTACGGTAAGGTTCTTAAAAAAAAAAATTAAAATATTGTGGGTCCCACGTGGGGCCCACATGAACAATATAAAACGATCTACTAAAATCTTTATATAAGGATCGTTTCTTCCACTGTAGCTGCCACGTGTCGTTACCTGATTCGTCGCCCTTTTTTTTAGCATCTGTAAAAAAAAAAAAAAATAATATAAAAATGTTTTTAAGGATCCAGCGGGAGTAACACCGCTGGACCTGCTCTAAGAGCATATTAAACAATTAAATACCTATGCAAATATATTAATAATAAAATATTAATATTATAATAAAATTTAGTTATTTAATTAAATATAAATTGCTGAAAAAATAAGTAGCTAATAGTTATATGATATGTGTTATATGAATTTCTAAACTAGCAACCATAGCATATTAAACAAGGTATTCAAGTTTCTTATTAAGATCACTACAACAAATATGTACATTGTCAGCGCGAAAATTATGCTATCATATGTCATACATAGCGTTTTCACAAATGCTATGATATCCGCAGCTATAATAGGATGGTCCGATATGATAGCATTTTTTGTGCGCTATGGTATGTGGCATGTATGATAGCGCCGTATTTGAGATGTGCTGTAATATATCTTATTATAGCATTATATCAAAGCTGTAATATATTTTATCATTACACTGAATTCGTGCTATTACTCAATTGTTTTGAATCCTGTATTTTTATGCATTATTAATTAATTGTATTTTTAAATTTAATAATATTTTATATATCTTCAAATATTCAAATTATATTTCATAATATGGTTTTATTAATGAACCAAAATGTACTTACAATTAACAAAAATGTCTACAACATTTCCATCAAGTCTTACACAAACAACATTACAAATTCAAAACTACTTAGAACACATGTAGATAAACACACAATCTTACATTTTCTTTTGCTTTAAAACTCTCATAGCTTGACAGCTTCTTGAGATGGACCAGGTCTTGTTCGTTTGACATGTTCTCATAGCTCTGAGCCTCGAAGCTTCAGGAAGCCAGCTCGTGTTTACAACAAACCTATACACACAAAGAAAAAACAAATGTTCATAAACCTGCTTGGAACAAAAAAAAATAATGTTGAACTTGAAACAAATTTTCTCGAGTACAACAAACCACATTGTTGCTTAAGCTTTGTAAGAGTGCTTCTCTCTGATTATTCTGTACCAGTAATTTCTCAGAGACTATGCATAAAATGGCAAACATTAATCTTACAGCTAGCAATGTTTGAACGTAGTGCTCATCAGGTATACAATTGTGTTCCTTCCAACCTTCAGCTGGCTAAACAACAAGACTACATTAGTACAACACACAGTGTCCTGGTCAAAGATCAAACACTACCTGCGTGGCATATTAGACATTCTTACACTGCAGACTAATAAGTGCAGGATGTGAATGAACATGAGCTTACGGGCGAGGAGAAGTTGTGAATGTGTGGGTGTTTAATATGTGACCAGAGAAGAGGAACTTACTACAGGACGATCTCGCCAAAACTCTGGAAGTGATTTCCGCTGCAAGATCAAATGCAAAAAAAAAAAGTTTGCAAGTGTAAAGCCAGTGACCAGTCCACTAACAAAGCAAATCTCACGCTAACAACCAATTTTAAATGCGGTGGTTCTACCCGCTCTTGCCAGCTAAACCATCTTTCTTTTTGAAATAAATGAAATATCCCTCTTTACAGTATCAGACTGGAGGCAAGCTCATCAACTTAATAGCAGTACTTCCAAGTTTGCTAATGAACTTAAGGTTTAAACAACTTACCCTGCAATGCTGCTGAAACATAGGTAAGACGATGGTATCGTTCACCACAATTTCTGCGTGTTTTCTATTCAGAACGACCCACTACAAGAATAGCATAAGGAAAACAGAGAAAAGAAGACGTCAGTGAAACTGCACATGAATGAGAATCCATAATATTTTAGTTAACGTTAACAACTTGGTGTTTTTATATTAGATTATTCAGTTTCATGTTTCTTTGTTTATCTGTCCTTTTGTTAAATTCTCGAAGAAAAGTGATAAGATCAAACCTCCTTTACTTATACTGATATTGTATAGTATCCCCAGTGAATCATTCAACTGGGCAGGTGATAGCAAACTCTTCCACAGAGGAATAAATTTCGTTGGCATTGTCTTCTGAGAATAAACGCCAAAAGATATACTAGAACTTTATTCTTACCTTCCCCATACGACCAAACATTGCAAAGCCAGCTGTTATAGCCTACAAAACCGAAGTGGTCAATATTAGTTTTACTCTTGAATTTTGAAGCAAATGATAATATTCGGTAACATGTGCAAAGAAATTAACCGTTAAGTTCCAGGCTTAAAGGAGCTGTTCCATCTCCTGAACAAGTTTAACCAAACACAGAGAGAAAAAAAGAGTTAATTGGAGAGTAATGACAATGAAATGATGATATTGTCAAAACCATCGAGGAATGGAATAAATAGATGTAGTAACCGACCATATTTCTTGGACAGATATTTGATGATTCCATCTGATTCATACATGGACACTCCGGTATTTGGATCAACCTATAATAAAAGAAAGCTCAGAACATTATAAATCTTATTTCTTACTGATAACATGGTGGGAAGCAAGGACATATCATTGCAAAGACAATTACTTCCAAGGATAGTATTCGTGGGAAGAATGGAAAAGAAATAGAAAATCAATAGTAAAAAGCCTAACTATGTACGAAAGTCCAACACTGCAACCATTTGCAACCATTTCCCTGACCTGTGAATTCTCCACATTAGTAGACTTACCCCAGTTCACTGTTCACAAAGCTGTAGGAAGACACTGACTTTGATTTTGCTGCAATATCAAGAGCCATTTGTTCAAGTCTTTACATGTGATTAGAGATGTAAAGAACAACTCAGTGAGCCTACATCGATTTGTGTCTGTCCCAACAAGAGATACTTGTGGTATTGCATAAGTGCAGAACTCTAAGACCCTTGCGAGAATGTTTGAAAGCTCAAATATCACACAACATTTCCTCTGCCGAAACTCCATTACCTGCATAATGACAAAGACAAATCAAAAACCAGTAAATTTGATCGATAAGATAAAAAGATCCAAGCTTATTATCATCTGACCTGATACTTTTCTTGCATATCTCAAACCAAAATTAGAGAGTAATTCACCATCATTGATACAAGCATCTCGTAGAAGAGCGTAGACCAAAAACAAAATCAAAATCTAATATGTAGACTGAGTATCAGACAAGACCGATGTTAAAACAATCAAACCAACCTGGAAGACAGTAGATGAAAATGAAGACTCTCCATTCTTCAAAGAACTAAACCCGGAGCCTTTGCAAAGACGAAGAGGTATTTTTGTGACAAGGATCCAAGATCTGTTGACAAACGCTGGCAGTAGAGCTGCAGGACAAAGATCGATATTGATTGGAGAAGTAGATCTTTAAGATATGTGGTCCTTAATTCAGAATCGATTTAGGGATGAATACCTCCGGTTTTGAAACAGTCACGGATCAATTGTGGTCGCCCGAGCGAGCTGGGTTTAGGACACTCGGCGTAGAAGCGTTCAAGCTCGTTTAGGGATAAAGAGTTGACGATCGATGATGGAGGTTGAAGAAGATAAAGGTTTGTTTAGGGTTAGAGAGAAAGAGAGAGAGAGATCAGAAAAGAGAGAATAGAGATGAATTTTTTTCTCCGTAAAAAAAGGAAGAGAGGGGACAAAAATTTTGTTTTAGGGTTCTAGGAAGGAAGAGGAGGAAAAAATGATAGATGAAAGAAGGAAAATTAGAAATGAAAGAGGGAAAATGATTTTTGGGTTTCAGGAGCCTAAATTTTTTCTAAGTGTTTGGCGGAAAAGTTAATTTTAGCTTCCCGCTTAGTGAAACTCTATCATAGCGTTTATTTAATGCTATTATATAGTATGAAAATTTTTAAACTCATCTACGATAGCAGTTCACTAAAACGTGCTATAATAATCTGCTATCAATGTGGATTTTTTTTGTAGTGGATACACTCTTCTTCTCTTTCTAACTTTATTATTATTATTATTATTTTGCTATGTGTATCTATCTACCTTAGATACCACTAATGTCTATGCTCTAAAAGCATGTACATCCATGAATCCCTCTTGGGGGTTCTTAACTATTTTTTTATTATTAATATTTTTTTGACAGATGAAAAAAAAATTAAAAAAGGAACCAATAAAAAACCGACATGTCAGCAGGAAAAATGTAGGATCAGTTCTTAAATAAGGATCGGTTCCTAAACAAGTTTTTAGAAATAATATTTTTAAAATCTTTTTACCTAAGAACTCGAGCCAAAAAACCCTTAAGAACCTTTGATGTACATGGACTAAGAAAACAAGGGTAATTTATATATTACCATAGCAATCAAGGGGAATTTATATATTCTAAAAACATTCAGAAAGTTTGGGTTATTAACTAGATGATTTGCTCATATAATAGCGAAACTATATTGCTGCCGATTCAAAACATAGTAATATCGAAATCCAAAAAAAAGAAAAGAAAAGAAAAGACAATAGTATTGGATAAGATAAGCCTATTGTCACTGATAAAACCAAAACTGAAAAAGACCTTTTTTATTTACAGCGATCTTTAACTATCTGAATCCGAGGAACTCATTCAACAAAGAACAAATATAGACCTTTTTCTTTCGGTCTATCTTGTTTGTAAAATAACGCTTGCGGAAACGTAATAGAAACATAATTCTCAATAATTTAATAAGTGCAAATCTTCAATGTGGAAACCATAATATATCATCTAGCTTAATTACAAGAGTTTCACCAAAGCTTCAATGTGTCTTTTGATCTCTCTAATTTACTAAGATTCTCTTGAATTCTCACTATTCAAATACAAGATAAAAATTCAGAGAATATATCCCTAACCCTAATTTTTTTTTAAAGATCCCTAAACCTAATCTACCCGGAGAAGAAAAGGATGGCTAAGAAGCTGTGAGGCTGTCCATCTCTCGCTAGGTTTCTTGCGTAAACAGCAATCAATGAAACTCTTCAACTCGTGAGAGCATTCTTCAGGGGCTCTCGGTGGTTCTCCAAAGCACACAGCGCACATCAACGTGGCCCAATCTGGTTTCTGTCCATGAGGAAGTAGAGGGAAGTAACCCATCAAGATCTCCAGCATCGTCAGCCCAAAACTCCATATATCTCCGGCGTAAACATTTGATTTTTCTTCCTCTCCAACATCATCAGCAGCTCCACTGTCGAATCTTTCGGGGCTCATGTAGGCGCACGTGCCGGTGAACGTGTTGCTCTTCTCTAACGACTTGACCATGATCTTGCTCACTCCAAAGTCTGCGATCTTAACCTCTTCTTTCGAGTTACGAAGTAGATTCGCTGGCTTGATGTCTCTATGAACGATCTTGAGCCCATGCAAGTAATTTAAACCTTTTAAAACTTGACGTGCGATCAAAGCAAGTTGTTCCTCTGTGACCACGTCGCCGCGTAGAGACTCTAGCGTGCCGAGATCCATGTATTCCATCAGCATGGACACCTCTCCGGTGGGTTTCTCGAATATGTCGTGACACTTTACGACGTAAGGAGATTCGACGAGACGGAGGATCTCTATCTCACGTTGGAGTTGGTGGCGGGAAGCAGAATCCATGTTTTCTTTGACTTTCTTCAACGCATAGATTGATGAGGTTGTCTTGTGGCTAACTTTGTAGACGGTTCCGCCGTTTCCTTGGCCGAGAACGTTGATGATCTCTAAATCAGAAGCTGAGGCGGTGTTACTTGTGGAGGACGTAAGTGTTGTGGATGCGGTTGTGGTGGCCGTGGTTGCGATGGGGAAGAGGCAGGGGAGTGTAGTGGTAGAAGCTTCTGGAAGAGAAAGCTTGAGATTCAGAAATCGAGGATTTCTAACCAAAGACATCGTGTGTTCGTGTTGTTGTAGTTGAAGGATTGATGTTCAAGGGGCTAGGGCTTTTTTAAAGTGGAGGCTTTGTAACCGAGAGTCGCCCTAACCTGATGGCTTAATATACACGCAAAACATAATTCAGATATTGTTGTGATTTAGTTTAGATTTTTCAGTATTTCCTTAATAATAAACGATTTAATCAAACGGAATATATAATCAGATTTTATTACATGTTTGATTTATCACAAATAAAAATAAGTTTATTATGATTCTATCCAAAATCTATCCAAAATATTATAATTCTCGAAATCTCTAAACACGTAGAACATGTCAATTTGATTTATTTCCGTTAATACATATAAATTTGAAGAGGCTACACTATCGTAAAATTTATAGTTTTTATTTAGTTTGTGGACATGTAACCATATTCCGTTACACGAACTCGTAACCCTAATCGGATTAAGAGCATGTGTAGTAGGGGTTTAGAGGGGTTCTTAGACTACTTACAATGGGGCTTATGTGGCTATGTTGAAAAAAAATTCAACAGTTGAATTTAATTGGGTTATTGCAATGGGGATGTTGAATTGCTTTTTTGATTAGGTGGATTCAACATGTGTTGAAAGAATTCAACGCCGTTGAAAGCCAAAAGGTGGGTCCTTCTTTTTTATTTTTTTATTTAATTATCTTAATAAATGACACATGTAAGTTAATAATTGGATACTTATATTCTTTGCTTTATTTTTTCATCTCAATTCTTTAACATCATTTATTTTATAGAAATTACAATTATATATATATATATATAATTTTTATATTAAAATTCATAACTTTTTATCCTCTATAAATAGAAACTTGTCTCATTTTTTTTGGACACAGGAAAAAAAATTTCGTTTTTTATTATATTCTTTCAAATAACTTTCATTCGTATCATATGTACGTTCATTAGTATCATATGTACGTTCAAATGTAACATACATACGTTCATATAAATTTATTGTATTGTATTTTCAAAAATTTTAATCAAAATTTGTGTTTTGTTTTCTTTATTTCCCCACTTTATTACATATTTATAAAATAATATAAAATATAAAATATAAAAAGCAAACATTATTTTAATTTAGTGTTAAATCAATAATTATTAATATCATAAGTATTCATAAAATATAAAAATATAAAGTAAATAAAATTAGTGGAAGAGAGAGGGTGTTGAATAAACAAAACCATTGTAGATGGAAAAAGTTGAATGGGTGTTGAATTATGATGTGTAAGAAAGAGAAAGTGATGTGGAAAAAGAGAAGATGATGTGTAGTGTAAAATGGGGTGTTGAATCAATTTCCCATTGTACATAGCCTTAGGGGGGGGGGTTCTTAGGATTTTATTAATATAAAATTAGAAAGTAGGAGAGAGAGGGAGAGAGGGATTCTTAGCTAAGAGCTTTTAAGACCCGGGTTCGCCACGTGGCGCAACCCGGTTGGTCTTTTTTTTTTTTAACTTTTCCTGCAACTAAAAAAAAAAAAAATATTAAAAAATTATGTTAAGAACCCCAAAAGGGGGTTCACTAGTAAACATGCTCTAAGAACATGAACAACGATTATATTTAGGTGAGTCTTTTAACAAAAAAAATATAAAAATATTGTGGATCCCACGTGGGACCTACGTGGGACCTACATGAATAGTTAACATACCGAGCTCAGATGTCCTTAGCTAAGAGACGGTATCTTGCCTATAGCGCCTACGTGGCGCTACAGGATTGGTCCAATTTTTTTTTTTTCCGTTTGTAAAAAAAAAAATTATTAAATTTTTTTTTAAGAAACCCCTATTGGGTTTCATGGTTGTTCATGGTCTAAGTAGAAGAATACATATTAACGGGGTAAAAGCGACAAATTAATGACTATTCACGGTTTAGGGGTTTCGTTTCCCAAAAAATGATTTGCAAACAACCGTAAACTTACTAGGCAACTTTGTGATACAACACGATGCATCATTCAACTTGTAACACTTATTTGAAGGAATTTCCTAAATTAAACACTTTCATATATGTGTTTTTTAATGTATACTACAAATTAATAAGTCTTTCTTCGTACGAAAAATAACTATTTCTAAAATCCGGGTTTTGACTTCCAAAAATATTTTAAAATTGCTAAACATTGATCAATTTAACCTTGTATCAGTATAATTTTATATTCTCGGCGTTTTAAAAACCCGAAACAGTAAACCATAAACCCTATAAATTAATCTAACACTAATACGACACTAAAAACTGACGGACTAGTGACGGATGAAGTATCAGTCACTAATCTGTCACTAAAAACTGACGGATTAGTGACAAATGTAAAGCATCCGTCACTAATCCGTCGATTTTTTTAAATCTGTCACTAATCCGTCGGTTTTTAAAATCCGTCGATAATCTGTCGGTTTTTAAATCCGTCACTAACCTGTCGGTTTTTTAAAATCCGTCACTAATCCGTCTGTTTCAAAAAATTTCATTTTAACCGCCAAAAATTTGGCATACCGCGAAAAAATTGAAAACTGACGAAAAACCGACGGCTAAATGAAAACTGCGGATTTGGCCGTCGGTTTTCCGTCACTAACTGAAAATAAAACATTTCAACCGCATCTTCTTCCCCATTTCTTAGTTCTTCATCTCTCCCTCTCCCTAAAATCTCTCCGACTTTTCTCTTCCAAAAACCAAAAAAATGTTTTCAATTTTCGTTTTCTCACCGTCTAAACCTTAATATCATGTAAGTCTTTCATATTCGTTGTGTATTTTTGAAATTTTAGATTTTAAGTATGGAATTGAGATTGGGTTTGCATGTATAGGATTAGCTTGTTTTGATGTTGGATTTGGCTTGTTTGTAGATTAGATATTGTAGATAGGTTTATAAAAATAAGATTTGGAAATTTTGAAATTTTTTAGTATATGGTTTATGTTTTTCTTTTGTTTTCTAAAAGTTTCTTAATTTTATAAAGTTTATTATATATAAAATGAAAACGTTTTGTATATAAAATTAAAGAAATTTTTTCTTAAACTTTTATACTTTTTGGTACATTTATCATAATTTATGACATAATTTCAATTATACTGCAATTTTATTGAATTTCAAAAATGTTATTAACGTTTTAAAATTTTAAAAAATTTCTATATTATTTTTCGAAATTAAAAACGTTTTTATGATTTTATAATAATATTATTGATTTTACTTGTTTTAATGAATTTATAATATTTTATACTATTATATGAATTTTCATAATATTTAATATTTTAAAATTATAAGAATTTTAAAATATTTTGATATGATTTTAGTTGTTTATATAAAGAGTAAATATGCTTTATATATATAATTTTAATATATATGTAATACTCATATATTTTACTTTGTTTTTTGGAAAGAATCCCTCATTTTTGCGGTACGAGATGAAGCGATCAACGACATTGTCATTGAGGTAAGTTATACATTTAATACTTTATAAATATTTAGTTTATTTTAATTTATTGCTAAAGTTTGTTTTCTCGATTGTTTTAAAGGAAACACCGAAGACCAAAGGACGTTGGTTCGGTTTAGGCAATATGAGCCAAAAACTAAAGTCTTTATCGTCCTTTCGGTTTATTCTGACACATGCGGACTATGAGGCGCAATTGAAGGCTAAAAATGATGTGATCGCGCTCTTGCTAACAAACCAAAAGAAGATGATGGAAGGATTCAACGAGATTGATGCGAGGTTTGCTTACTACGTGCCGAGGTCGGAGACGGGGACAGGTTCGGGATCAGGCCAGGGATGTAGATTTCTCGGGATTAGTGTCGGTTTGAATAAAAATTTATATTTGATGTTTTATTGTTTTTATGAAAAATTTAAATTTTAATAATATTTTCATTTTTAATTATTTTAAATTTATTAAAAAATAAATGTTATTTTAAAAAATAATGGAAACCGGCGGAAAACCGACGGATTCGTCACTAATCCGTCGGTTTTCAGATCTGTCACTAATCCGTCGGTTTCCAGATCCGTCACTAATCCGTCGATTTCCGTATTCGTCACTAATCCGTCGGTTTCCGGATCCATCACTAGTCCGTCGGTTTCTGGATCCGTCACTAATCCATCGGTTTTTGAAACCGTCGGTTTTCCGTCATATATGCGTCCGTCGATTTTCCGTCGATATTCCGTCGGTAATTACAGTCGGATTCGGTTTGTCAAAATTCCGTCGGTAATTACCGACGGAAAACCAACAGATTTAAAAAACCGACGAGATAGAACCGACGAATTTTTTCTGTCATTTTTCCGTCGGTTATAGCCAAAACCGACGGAAAAATGACAGATTTGTCCGTCACTTTTGAGCTTTTTTCTTGCAGTGAGATCCGATCCCAACCGTCGTCCTGGAGCCTCAAACCCTGATATCCTCTCTCCTTCACGTGGCATTGACAAATTTTACCGGAACTCCAGAGACTCACCCGATGGAACTACTCCCAACAAGTTCCCTTGAAATTTTGCCATAGCAATCAAGGGTAATTTTGCATATATTCTAAAAACATTCAGAAAGTGTGGGTTATTACCAGATAATTTGCTCACATAACAGCGAAACTAACATAGTATTATTACCTGCCGATTCAAACCATAGTAGTATCGAAAACCAAAATAAGCCAGTGGTATTATTGAATAATTAAGCCTCATGTCACTGAATAGACCTAAACTGAAAATACCTTTTTATTTACAGCGAAATTAACTATCTGAATCCAATAAATTCATACTCTTTGATTCACTAAGATTCTCTTGAATTCTCACTATTCAAATACAAGTTTGAAATTCAGAGATCTATCCTTGTTACAAAAAAATAAATAAATTCAGAGATCTATCCCTAACCCTAATCTTTTTATAGAAGAAAAGGATGGCTAAGAAGCTGTGAGGCTGTCCATCTCTCGCTAGGTTTCTTGCGTAAACAGCAATCAATGAAACTCTTCAACTCGTGAGAGCATTCTTCAGGGGCTCTCGGTGGTTCTCCAAAGCACACAGCGCACATCAACGTGGCCCAATCTGGTTTCTGTCCATGAGGAAGTAGAGGGAAGTAACCCATCAAGATCTCCAGCATCGTCAGCCCAAAACTCCATATATCTCCGGCGTAAACATTTGATTTTTCTTCCTCTCCAACATCATCAGCAGCTCCACTGTCGAATCTTTCGGGGCTCATGTAGGCGCACGTGCCGGTGAACGTGTTGCTCTTCTCTAACGACTTGACCATGATCTTGCTCACTCCAAAGTCTGCGATCTTAACCTCTTCTTTCGAGTTACGAAGTAGATTCGCTGGCTTGATGTCTCTATGAACGATCTTGAGCCCATGCAAGTAATTTAAACCTTTTAAAACTTGACGTGCGATCAAAGCAAGTTGTTCCTCTGTGACCACGTCGCCGCGTAGAGACTCTAGCGTGCCGAGATCCATGTATTCCATCAGCATGGACACCTCTCCGGTGGGTTTCTCGAATATGTCGTGACACTTTACGACGTAAGGAGAGTCGACGAGACGGAGGATCTCTATCTCACGTTGGAGTTGGTGGCGGGAAGCAGAATCCATGTTTTCTTTGACTTTCTTCAACGCATAGATTGATGAGGTTGTCTTGTGGTTAACTTTGTAGACGGTTCCGCCGTTTCCTTTGCCGAGAACGTTGATGATCTCTAAATCAGAAGCTGAGACAGTGTTACTTGTGGAGGAAGTTACTGTTGTGGATGCGGTTGTGGTGGCCGTGGCTGCGATGGGGAAGAGGCAGGGGAGAGTAGTGGTAGGAGCTTGTGGAAGAGAAAGCTTGAGATTCATAAATCGAGGATTTCTAGCCAAAGACATCGTGTATTCGTGTTGTTGTAGTTGAATGATTGATGTTCAAGAGACTAGGGCTTTTTTAAAGTGGAGGCTTTGTAACCGAGAGTTGCCCTAACCTGATGGCTTAATATTTACGCAAAATATAATCCATTCTTTGGATATTGTTGTGATTTACTTTAGATCTTTCAGTATTTTTAATACAATGGAATATATAATCAGATTTTGTTTTATTACATTTTCCTAGATTCTAGTTTGATTTACTACAAATAAAGATAGGTTTATTATGATTTACAAGAATCTATCCAAGATGTTATAATTCTCGAAATCTCTAAACACGTAGAAGATGTCAATTTGATTTATTTCCGTTAATACATACAAATTTGAAGAGGCTACATTATCCTAAAAGTTTATAGTTTTTATATAGTTTGTGGACATTCTTTCTTCTTGTTCTATTTTTGTATGTTTTTTCATTAAAAAATAAATAAATATATTTTATGTATACTAATCTCACTACAGTATATTAAAAAAAAAAGCTATGAATTGAGTTAGTTACGAAACTTGACAGACAAGTAAGCTCATCATGTGAGAAAATAGTTTGTTTCTTTTTCTGTTGTACATGTTTTCTTAGTTTTATTGAAAAACCTAATGATATTTTACAAAATTGGGTTAAGCAGTTTCTAGGTTTAGTGAATAAAAAATGGTGGCACTTCTATATAATGAGCTTGTTCTTGGAACTTTGATCTTCACCAGTTCTTACTTCATTGATCCCTGATTCCGTTGGAACAATGTTTGCTTCTTCTGAACTCATGAATTTGAACACTTGTGTTGTTGCTAACCCTAGCATCACTTCATGTAATTGTTGTCTTAAGATGTTATTGAATTCAACATCTGCAAGAAAACGAAACAAGCTTCAAATCTTTTGAGGGTTTTAGCGTAGTGTTTATACTAACATTACATATACTCACCGTAGGAGCTAGCTAGTGCGTTGATGAATTTCGGATCAAGAAAGCATTTCGAAATCTCTTCTCTGTCGAGTAGAAGACCACCTCCAAATCTATCAATTTTTTATAAGTAAAGCGTCCTAAACAAGTGGCTAAAAACCCTAATATATAAGTCTAAATACGTTTTGGGCTTCTTTGTAATTATAAAAAACTTATGGGCCGAGATACAAATATCCAAAGTCTTCATTAATTCGGCGAGAAACTCTTGATCCGCATTTGTGTCAATCGACACTGAGCTCTGCTTTCGTCTATGATTTCTTCTTCTCTCACGAATGCTCCAAATAGCTCCAGAATGTTCCAGAATGTCTAAATATGCTCCAAACGTACATAAACATGTAAAACACATGAAAGGATTTCAAAATACACTAAAAGACTCATTAACAAAGACTTATATCATTGTCAAAAACCCTAAAACCCATGATATATTACAGTTCTTGCTTCCTTGATTCTTGTTTCCTGTCAGAACAATGTTTGCTTCTTCTGAACTCATACTCATGGATTTGAACATTTGTGTTGCTAACCCTAGTTTTATGCTTGAGAAAAATCGATTATAATTTAAACTTTAAACCTATTAGACAAATCCTCGCCAATTAAAAGTCAATAAACCACAACAATTTAGTTAACTAAGAATATTTTCAATGGGATTCTTTCACCAAACATATTTATATTATTTTAAGAGACTTTGATGAAAAACTCTTATTTTATATTAATTGAGAAGTGTTTTTGATCTTATATTCACTCTCAAAACGTTGATTACTAATTTGCTATTAATGAAATTAGGTAAATTACTATGTTAGCCTTACCTAATATTGATAATTTTATTTTATTTTATTTTAGAGATAAGTACAATCTAATAAAAAAGATAATAATTTATATTTATAATTTTAATATATTTTAATTTTATTATAGAGATATACACAACCTTGGATAAAAAAATGAGATGATAAATATGAAGTATTTATGAATAGTTTCTAAAGTTTTATTTTGGAGATAATAAAAATGAAAAAGTAAGATGAGATTATAAATATGAAAATATTTATAAAGGTTTTTGATTTTATTTTAAAGATTTACATAATCTTAAATAAAAAATAAAAAATAAGATGATAAATATGAGATTGTTTATGAATATTTTTAAATATTAATAATTTTTTTTGATTTTATATAGTAATTCATATATTTATATAAATTTTGAATTATATATATAATTTTATATTGATTTGTATACATAAAAAGTATAATTACAATTTATTTTATTACTTTTAATTTATTTATAATAAATTATAAAATATTTTATTAATATAATATATATATATATGTTTAATTATAAACAGCCTCATATATATTTTTATAATATTATTATTGTTAAATTAATTTGATAATTTTAATTTTTTAATTTATGTTTAATAATATTTGTGCTCGCACATGGTGCGATCGAATCATGCTAGTATATTGTAATTGCTCTAAAAAAGCTAGTACCTAAGAGCATCTTCAACAATTAGATACCCATGCAAATATCTTAATAATAAAATATTAATATTTTAATATAATTTAATTAATTAATTAAATATAAATTGCTAAAAAATAAGTAGCTAATAGTTATATGATATGTGTTATATGAATTTCTAAACTAGAAACCATAGCATCTTAAACAAGATATTCAAGTTTCTTATTAAGATACTCTCTTTTTCTCTTTGTAACTTTTTTTTATTATTATTATTTTGCTATGTGTATCTATCTACCTTAGTTATCACTATTGTCTATGCTCTAAGAGCATGATTATTGGAGTGTTCTTAGAGCACCCACATTGGTGTTATCCAATGTGGGTGTCTTAGCAATTTTTTAATAGTTCTTTTGATATTTAGTAATAGTTAAGAACCGCTAATCTTTTAACAGCTCCATTGGTGTTACCCGGCTGAGTTTCTTAAAATTAAAATATATATTATTAAATAGTTTTATTTAAATTTTTTTTTTTAATTTTTTTTTAAACATACAATATTTATCTTTCAAGATGGCCAAATTTTTGCCATATATTCTCGACCAAATCAGCTTTCAAACGATGATGTATCCTCTGATCACGAACTTGATTCCGAATGCCAAGCATATTACCGATATTTGAAGGCATGTCTGTAGAATACGAGAAATCCACCTGTGAACTTCTGCTTGATTCGCCGTCGCCTTCCAAGAATTCAGATATATCGTACTGAGTATATCCTTCTCGTTTGTCTTCTACTATCATATTGTGCAGTATGATGCATGATCTCATAACCTTCCCTATTTTTCCCTTGTCCCAAAGAAGAGCCAGTTTTTTTACAATAGCAAATCTAGCTTGCAATACTCCAAAGGCCCGTTCGACATCTTTGCGGGCGGCTTCTTGTCGTTCAGCAAATAGCTCTGCTTTATCGCCTTGAGGCAGTGGTATGGACTGGATAAAGGTTGTCCATTTTGGATAAATACCGTCTGTGAGGTAGTATGCCATATCATACTTGTGTCTGTTGACCACGTAATTCACTTTTGGAGCTCGGCCTTGTAAAATGTCATCAAAAACAGGTGATCGATCTAGAACATTAATATCGTTTAAGGTGCCTGGAGGTCCAAAAAATGCGTGCCATATCCACAAATCTTGTGATGCAACAGCCTCTATGACGATTGTCGGCTTTCCTGAACCACGTGTATACTGCCCTTTCCATGCCGTTGGACAGTTTTTCCACTCCCAATGCATACAGTCGATGCTTCCGATCATACCAGGAAACCCGCGTACTTCTCCAATGTCGAGTAGTCGTTGAAGATCTTCTGGCGTAGGTCTCCTTAGATACTCATCTCCAAACAACTGTATAATCCCTGCAGTAAAATTTTCCAAACATAAAAGAGCAGTAGATGCACCTAGTCGTAGATATTCGTCAGTAGCGTCACCCGCAACACCGTAAGCCATCATACGAATTGCTGCTGTACATTTTTGTAGACCAGATAGCCCGAACCTTCCCGCTGCATCTCTTCTATGTTGAAAGTATGGAATTTCATCAGAAAGGCGATCAACAACACGCATGAACAATGATTTGTTCATTCGAAAACGGCGTCTGAATATGCGAGGCGGATATGTTGGATCCTCACTGAAATAGTCGTTCCATAAGCGATGGTGCCCTTCTTCGCGATTTCGTTCAATGAATGCACGTTTCTTCGCCTTTGTTGTTTGACCCTCTAAAATATCGTTGAACGTTTCTTCAAAATGTTGCTCAAATCTCTCTTGGAAAGCCTCATTTAAGTAATCATCAAGATTATTTGCTGATGAACCCGACATATTGGATAAGTTGTGATCCTTGTTTCTTAATAAAGAAGAGAGATTGGATACATAAAGATCTTTGAAAAAAGATGTTAACAGAATCCTCGTTTCTTAACAAAAAAAGAGAGACTGAATACGTAAAGATCTTTGTGTCTTAACAAAAAAAAGAGAGACTGAATACATTAACATAAAGATCCATTCTTAAATAGATAGAGTATCAGCAAACCCGTGACTTAAACATAGAAATGCCAATACAAGACAACTACAAAATAACAACAGAAGTTCACACCCGTGACTTAAACATACTAGACAACAACAAAATAACAACTGAAGTTCACACCCGTGACTTAGACATACAAGACAACTACAAAATAACAACAGAAGTTCACTCCCACTTGATGATCACATGTCTCTGGATGTCCCCTGCAGCCAAAAATAACCAACAGTTAGTAACATATACCACCAAATCTAATAACTCTTAAAAGACATACACTAAACTTACCAACTATTAGCTCATAACATCTCACTAATTAACTTATTTTTAAGAGTCATTTCAATATCAGAAAGTGGTTCTGACTTAGAGAGTAAACGATCAAGCAATTGTTGCTTGTTTAGCTTCTCTTTGAATTCCAACATGCTTTGTAAGTGCTCAAGGGCCTCCTCTTTTCCACCTTTTTTTTCTCTTAGCAGCCTTTGCGGCCTTAACTCCCATAGGTCTATCCACTTCTTCCACATCAACCTCCACAGCAAGTTTGCGTTTCTCCTTCTCAACATCTCTGCTTATGACTGTGGAGCTCCACTTTTGGTCATGTCTTAGCTCCCTCCACGCGTGCTCTAGGGAAAACTTGTACTTGTAATCATTATAGAAGATGTCTAGGGCTGCTTTCATCACGTCATTGTCGTTTTGGCCACTTGATTGCTCCTTCACAGCAGCATTGTAGCACCCAACAAATTTACAGACCTGGTCATTCAGCCTCTGCCACCTTTGCTTGCACTGACCAAGCTCTCTAGGCTGAGCTCCAACCAACAGGGGACTAGAATTGTAATATTCAACAATCCTCCTCCAAAAAACACCAGCCTTCTGCTCATTACCAACAATGGGGTCTTTGCTGGTGTTCAACCACGCACCAATGAGGATTACATCCTCTTTGGGCGACCATTTACGCCTCTCTTTTACACTAGACTCTTCTGAGGTTTGGCTGCTAAACCGAGGGATCTCTGTGGAATCTAGTTCTATCGTTTGGCTATTAAGGAGACCAACAAAACCATTGGAATCAAAGGAGTTTGTACTAGAAAAATCCATTCGGAGGTGTTTCAGATTTGATTAGGAAAGTGTTTTCAGACTAGGAAAGCAACACCCTTTGTACTAGGAAAGTGTTTCAGACTCGTTGGTCTCCTTAAGAGTCTATATTTATTAACTAGTGTTGCAATCAATGAAAGCAACACCCTTTGTTATTCCTAACCACCAAACATTTAACCCGCAACAATTCAGCTCACATCATTTAACAACCATTTAAGACATATCATGTCATAACAGTTGGAAAACAATTGGGAGTTAAGAGGCATTAAAGTATACTTAGCTAATAGTTCTTAATTAGTTAGAAAAGGATTTATTTCTGAGACATTTATCAGATTATGTTAGTTCTGTTTAAAAACAGACAGTAAATATTTAGTCCTTTAGTTAATAGTTATGATTATAGTTTGTTTGGTCCTTTAGACAATTTTCTCACCAACAAAATTTAAAGCTCTATAATATGGTAGGTTGCAATAACAAACTGACCTTAGTTGTCTTCTCAAGGTTAGCAACCCTCCTGGTAAGCCGATTCACCTCTTCCTGTACAGTCATAAATGCTTCGGTTAGTTGTTTGAACATGATCATATAAGTCCATAAAAACATTGTTAAAAGTTAGCCAACCTTTAGTTTCTCAGTGACTGTAGTGAGCTTCTCCAACTCTTGCTCAACACCACACACCCATTGTTGTCTGAAATGTAACCCATCATCCTGGACATGTAAATTGTGATCAGTTAAACAACAAGCAAAATAATAAACTCAACAAACTTCTTACCTTGTATTCTTGACAAGTGAAGAAACGCTTGCCAGGAAGACTGTCATGAGCTTCTGCTGCAGCCACCTCGCGCACAATTCTTCCTCCACATGGGCATATAGTGGGAATACCGTACTCAGCATCAGCCACGAACCCTCTCATGTCTATGTACTCCTTGAGCCTCTTCATGTCTTTCCTTTCTTGATAAGGGTGCGTCATTAAACTACATCAGTAAGAGAAGAAACCAATGTTCAGTCCTAAACAATACACATTGAAACTGTAATAACAATCCACATTAACACAAGTCAGTTCGAAGAGAAAGCTAATGTCCAGACCAAAAACGATACACATTCAAACAAGATGTTCATATTCTTAGATAAGATTCTGTCAACAAGAAGAGATTGAGTGTCAAACATAATATTTGACTTAAAACATTGACTATAATTCCACAAACATATGACAGAGATAGTGTACATCTACAAGAGCCAAGCATTAAGCTTTCCAATTCAAGAGCCAAGAGCCAAACATTAACACCACAAATCAAAGAGGACACAGAGAGATGAAGATCCCTAAATCGGTCAACCACTAGTTTTATGAAACGATATTGAAATTACAAAGACAACCGAAGAGAATCACACATCAAAGTAACAGAATCAAACCACAAAACCAACCTAACCCTAAATCACTCAAGAACCCTAAATCGGACATGACCCGAAACCCTAACCAACCCTAAATCGATTCCTAAATCGATAAACAACGAGTAATAGAACCTCTAATGGCTAATACTCAAACGAAAAACATGATTCGAACCTGATTTGTGAAAAAAAAGGAGAAGCAAAGAAATCCCTTCGAAATCGCCTCAAAATCGCCCTCTTTCTCTCTCGGGTTCGAAGAGAAACAATGAGAAAATGAGAAAATGAAACAAAAAACGTCGACCCCATCAGATTTTTTGGTCCGAAAAAAAAAATATTTTGACCACTTGTGAGCCGCCACGTGGTAAGAAACGGGTCCTTCAGATCCTAAGCTAAGGATCGATCCTTCCCATTAAACCCAATATTCCTTTATTTTTTTGCTTTTGGACCTAAGAACCTGAGCCCAAAAGGAGTTAAGAAACTCCAATGGACCTGGTCTTAGGGGTTCTTAGGGGGGTTCTTAGGAAAATAATAATATAAAATTATAACGTAGGAGAGAGAAGGGGGAGGTTCTTAAGAGAAGTTCTTAGCTAAGAACTCTTTAGAGGGGGGGGGGGGGGTTCGCCACGTGGCGCAACCCGATTGGTTATTTTTTTTTTGATTTTTGATTTTTTTTCTCCAAATAAAAAAAAAACAATAAAATATTAAGTTAATAACCCAAAAGGGGGTTTCTAGGCGGAATTAAGAACTCCACCCCCCCCCCCCCCCAAAGTTTCTTAGCTAAGAAACTTTTAGAACCCGGCTCTTCACTGTTCACGTGACGTGTCGAGCCGGGATTGGTCAATTTTTTTTTTTTTTAAGTTTCAAAAAAAAAATTAATATAAAATTCTTAAGAACCCCTCCCACACAAGTTCACCATTGTACATGCATGTACATCCATGAACCCCCTTGGAGGTTCTTAACTATTTTTTTATTATTAATATTTTTTTTGATAGATGAATATTAGAAATAATATTCTTTTTAATCTTTCTACCTAAGAACTCGAGCCAAAAAACCCTTAAGAACCTTTGATGTACATGGTCTAAGAAAACAAGGGTAATTTACATATTACCATAGCAATCAAGGGGAATTTATATATTCTAAAAACATTCAGAAAGTTTGGGTTATTAACCAGATGATTTGCCCATATAATAGCGAAACTATATTGCTGCCGATTCAAAACATAGTAATATCGTAATCCAAAAAAAAAAAAAAGACAATAGTATTGGATAAGATAAGCCTATTGTCACTGATAAAACCAAAACTGAAAAAGACCTTTTTTATTTACAGCGATCTTAACTATCTGAATCCGAGGAACTCATTCAACAAAGAACAGATATAGACCTTTTTTTCCGGTCTATCTTGTTTGTAAAATAACGCTTGCGGAAACGTAATAGAAACATAATTCTCAATAATTTAACAAGTGCAAATCTCCAATGTGGAAACCATAATATATCATATAGCTTAATTACAGGAGTTTCACCAAAGCTTCAATGTGTCTTTTGATCTCTCTAATTTACTAAGATTCTCTTGAATTCTCACTATTCAAATACAAGATAAAAATTCAGAGAATATATCCCTAACCCTATTTTTTTTTTAAAGATCCCTAACCCTAATCTACCCGGAGAAGAAAAGGATGGCTAAGAAGCTGTGAGGCTGTCCATCTCTCGCTAGGTTTCTTGCGTAAACAGCAATCAATGAAACTCTTCAACTCGTGAGAGCATTCTTCAGGGGCTCTCGGTGGTTCTCCAAAGCACACAGCGCACATCAACGTGGCCCAATCTGGTTTCTGTCCATGAGGAAGTTGAGGGAAGTAACCCATCAAGATCTCCAGCATCGTCAGCCCAAAACTCCATATATCTCCGGCGTAAACATTTGATTTTTCTTCCTCTCCAACATCATCAGCAGCTCCACTGTCGAATCTTTCGGGGCTCATGTAGGCGCACGTGCCGGTGAACGTGTTGCTCTTCTCTAACGACTTGACCATGATCTTGCTCACTCCAAAGTCTGCGATCTTAACCTCTTCTTTCGAGTTACGAAGTAGATTCGCTGGCTTGATGTCTCTATGAACGATCTTGAGCCCATGCAAGTAATTTAAACCTTTTAAAACTTGACGTGCGATCAAAGCAAGTTGTTCCTCTGTGACCACGTCGCCGCGTAGAGACTCTAGCGTGCCGAGATCCATGTATTCCATCAGCATGGACACCTCTCCGGTGGGTTTCTCGAATATGTCGTGACACTTTACGACGTAAGGAGAGTCGACGAGACGGAGGATCTCTATCTCACGTTGGAGTTGGTGGCGGGAAGCAGAATCCATGTTTTCTTTGACTTTCTTCAATGCATAGATTGATGAGGTTGTCTTGTGGTTAACTTTGTAGACGGTTCCGCCGTTTCCTTTGCCGAGAACGTTGATGATCTCTAAATCAGAAGCTGAGACAGTGTTACTTGTGGAGGAAGTTACTGTTGTGGATGCGGTTGTGGTGGCCGTGGCTGCGATGGGGAAGAGGCAGGGGAGAGTAGTGGTAGGAGCTTGTGGAAGAGAAAGCTTGAGATTCATAAATCGAGGATTTCTAGCCAAAGACATCGTGTATTCGTGTTGTTGTAGTTGAATGATTGATCATGTTCAAGAGACTAGGGCTTTTTAAAAGTGGAGGCTTTGTAGTAACCGAGAGTTGCCCTAACCTGATGGCTTAATATTTACGCAAAATATAATTCAGAGGCTTTTTATCTTCAGATATTGTTGTGATTTAGATTAGATTTTTCAGTATTTCCATAGTAATAAACAATTTAATCCAATGGAATATATAATCAGCTTTTGTTTTATTACATTTTCCTAGTTTCTATTAACCTATAATCCTAATATCCCTAACCGTAATACATTATCCTAATGGTTAGATAATTTCATGTTTGAAAAAAAAATTGATCTTTAACTTAGATTAACATGACAAATCCTCACAATTGAAAACCAATAGACTATAAATATTTGATTAACCAAAAGCATTTTCAATGCAATTTTTGCGCCAAAAAAAAAAATATGTTAAAGAGACTTTGTAATAATATGTTAAAAATAATATTTAATTATAAAATCAGTTTTTAGTTAAACTATAAATATAATATAAATATTATTATTTTATTAGTTTTTTTTTTTTTTTTGAACACCATAATACTTAAATTTAAAGATGGGCTCAGCCCAAATACAAGAAGTTCTCAAAGGCCTGCTTGGCAATACAATCAGCAGACTCATTCATGCTTCTAGGAATGAAAGAAAAAGCAGAAAAAGCAAAGGACGATGATAGATGTTCGATGTCTGACAACACTCCATAGAGTTCTGCCGGGTAGATCTTCGAACTGATTGCTCGAATGAGCACTTGAGAGTCGGTTTGGAACCAGACGTTTGAGATGCCGAGTGATATAGCGTGGTGGGTTGCTGCTCGTAAAGCTAGGGCTTCGGCGAGGAGTGGTGATGGTATGTGTTGTTGGATCTGATCTCCTTGAGCGAGACAATTTGTATCTGCTTCCTGAATTATCCAACCTAGTCCTGCTACACAGTATTCTTTTGACCATGAAGCATCGGATTTACAGATTTTTGTCTCCGGTGGGCAGTCTATAGCAGGGGGGGTCAGCAGTCGTCGATGGATTGATTGGTTTTGTGGTTTCTGCATCTGAGCATTCTGCCATTCTCGTGCCGCTGTAATCGTCTTTAGGATGGTCTCCTCTGCTGTGACCTGTCTATTATCAAATATCAGAGTGTTTCGGGTGGTCCAGAGGAACCATTGAACCCATGGGATTAGATCCAGATTGATCCCCGTGGGAGGGAGGCAAAGTCCTCCATGTTCTCGGTTCGTTAGCTCCTCAATTGAGGATAAATTGAGTCGACTAAACGGTATAGCAAGCGGAGCTAAGTCCCAGACTTGTCTGGCAAACCGGCAAGTAACGAAGAGGTGTGATGTCGTCTCCTGTTCACCGCAGTGTGGACATGAAGTATTCTGAATCAGTCCTCTTCTCTGGAGGTTTTCTCCCAGTGGTAAGGCCCCTTTTAATAGTTTCCATAGGAATAGTTTAATCTTTGGGGAGCTCTTAACTGTCCAAACCGACTTGATCCAGCTTGTGTTTGTTGCTGCAGGGGTTATTGGCAGTGAATTTGCTGTTGAGAGAACTGTATAACCTGATTTAGTTGTATACACACCTTCTTTATCCGCCAACCACACATAGGAATCCTCTGCGTTCGTTGTGCTGGTTCGGATGCTGATGATTTCGTTGGTGAAATCTGGAAAGAGTTCCTTAACTTTTTCTATGTTCCATGAGTTGGTGCCTCTGTTTAACAGATCAGCCACTACCAGGTCTTAGTCAGCGACATTCGGGGGTCCATTAACTTGCATGCACTTTGAGGTAGATATCCATGACTCACCCCATATCTTAGTCGTGTTGCCGTTTCCAATTACTTTACCGAGGTGTGTTATCAACAGATCTCTGCCATTCAGGATGCTCCTCCATCCGTGTGACGATGTTGTAGCAGGAGTAACTCGAGTGAAGCTTTCGTTGTTGCAGTATTTGCTTTTAAGTAAGCGAGCAAGGAGGCTGTCTGGCCTGGTTAGGATGCGCCAGGCTAACTTGGCTAATAAAGCTGTGTTGAACATTTGAATATCACGAAAACCCAGTCCACCGTTGCGTTTTGTTTCTGTAAGTTTTGACCATGATACCCAACACATTTTCCTCTTTGCATCCTTTCCATCCTACCAGAACCTAGTTAGAGTCGATTGGATTCGTTTGCATAGGCTTAAAGGTAGGAGAAAGCATGTCATAGCATAGGTGGGGATTGTAGCTAGGACAGACTTCAACATAGTCATCTTGCCAGCACTTGCTGGGAATCTAGTAGACCATCCCATTGCTTTCTGTTTGATCCTTTCCACTATAGAAGTGAATAGGTCCTTCTTTTTCCGCCCAAAGTGTTCGGGTAGCCCAAGATATTTGCCCACTCCTCCTTCTTTCTCAATACCAAGTGTTTGCTTTACTCTTATGCGAGTTTCTGCTGGTGTTTTTGCAGAGAAGGATATGGAAGATTTGCTCGCATTAATGGTCTGTCCTGAAGCATCCTCATAGATCTGGAGAATTCTCATAAGAGTTTTGCAGCTTTGGTCTGCAGTTTGGAGGAAGAACATTGTATCATCGGCAAAGAGTAAGTGGTTAATCCTAGGTCCTTGCCGAGATACTTTGATTCCATTTAGGTGACCACTTTCTTGGGCGTTTTTGCAGAGACCCGAGAGCACTTCTCCACACAAGATGAAGATGTATGGAGAGAGGGGATCCCCCTGTCTGATTCCGCGCTGTGGGGAGACATGTCCTAGAGCTACATCATTTATCAGGAAGGAGAAGGACACAGAAGAGATGCACTGCATAATCCAGTTAACCCAAGTAGGATGAAAGCCCATTTTTTCAAGAACCTTCCTGATGAATGTCCATTCTAGTCGGTCGTAAGCTTTGCTCATGTCTGTTTTTACAGCCATGGAGCATCGCTTTTTAGCCTTTGAGTTCTTGAGAGAGTGGAGGACTTCATGAGTGATTAGCACATTGTCAGAGATTGCGCGTCCAGGTACAAACGCAGACTGAGTTTCCGAGATTATATCGTTCAGGATAGGCTTGAGTCTTAGTGTGAGAAGCTTGGATATAATCTTGTAATATACATTACATAGGGCAATTGGTATGTAGTCGGATACAAGCTTTGGACTCTTGATTTTTGGGATTAACCTTATGTGCGTAGAGTTGATAGCTTGTGGCAGAATCCCTGTGCTAAAAAACTATTGTATCTCCTTGATTATTGCAGGTCCAATCCTTTCCCAATTTGACTGGAAGAAACAAGCAGAGAATCCGTCGGGACCCGGTGCCTTATCCGGGTGTGTAGCAAATAGAGCCTCCTTGATCTCTGCTCCCGAAGGTAAAGCAATTAGCTTCTCATTCATTGCTTGTGTAATACAAGGTTTAATCGCTTTATCAATATCCTCAGATATCTCCTTTGTTGAGGATGTGAAGATGGTCTGGAAATACTTTGATATCTCTGCTACTATCTGGTCTTCTTCAAAGAAAGCATTTCCCTCCTGATCCTCTATAACAGATAGCTTGTTCCTAGCTCTACGGTCTTTTGAAACAGCATGGAAGAAACCGGAATTCTGGTCACCAAGGGTGAGCCATAACAATCTGCTTCTTTGCCTCCAATAGGCTTCCTCAGCTCGGTAAGCCTTTAACAAATCTTTATTGATAGAGGATATTTGATCATCCTGTGCCTCAGTAGCTGCCATTGCCTTTTCCAGAGACGCTTTTAGGGTGTCAATGGTTTTTCGGCTGTTTAGGTAAGTCTCGCGGCTCCATCTTGTTATTGCTTTGCGGCAGTCAATGATTCGTAATTCTACTGAACGGTCAGGTGAGGCATTCCATGTTTCATCAATGATCTTTTTAACCTCTTCATTTTCCCTGAGTCTCCTATCATATCTGAATATTTTTGCTGCCTTGCGTTTTGTAGAATCAAAGACTGAGAGTAGGGGCCTATGGTCTGAACCCTCAAACTCCATATAATGACATCTGCCCCTTGGGAAAGTGTCATACCATGAACTATTGGATAGAGCCTTGTCTAGTCGGCAGTGGACCGTGTGGTTATGTCTGATGCCTCTCCAGGAGAGATAATTTCCGGTGTGTTTGAGGTCAAAAAGGTCGTTCTGGGAGAGGAAACTTTGGAAAGCACTAAAGGTACTTTCCGCTCTCTGTCTACCACCAGATTTTTCAAAGTTGCTCAGTATTTCATTAAAATCTCCTGTTAAGAGCCATGGAGAGTTTCTGCCAATTGCTAGGTTGCTGAGTTTATTCCAACACTCTTTGCGTTTTGATACATCCGGTTCACCATACACGAAGGTGGTGAAAATTTTGTTTTTCTTGTGTAGTATATGGCAGTCAATGAAGTTGTGGTTTGCCTCCAAGATCTCAACCGTCAGTTCCTTCTTCCATAGGAGTGCAAGTCCCCCACCCCCAGGGCTGTGTGGTGAGACCAGATGGTGACAGTCGTATTGAAGACTCTCCAGCTCTTTCAAGACAAAGTCATCGGGGTTTTTTGTTTCCATCAGAAACATTACATCGGGCTGATCTTTTTTATCAATTTCCCTCAAGCGCTGGACTGTGATGGGATTCCCCAACCCACAACAGTTCCAGCTGAGAACAGCTAAGGAAGAGGTGGAGGAGGTGGATGAAAATCCATCCTCTGGCGGTTCATTGCTGGTATGAGTTGGATGGGTGGAGCGTCATTGCTATTTGCAGCAGTTGTAGTAACCCTCCTACGGTTTGAAGTTGAGGAAATATTCCCTTCCTTTGAGTGTCTACTTGGAGAGATGGTCATTTGTGACAAGTTGCGTTTTCGTATCGAAGCTCCGTTCCAGGCTCTCGGGCTAACTCTTGTTTTTCTTGGATTTGCTGGTCGACCTCTCTTTTTGGTCTATCGAATGGCAGGAGATGAATGTTCTGTGCGTTCTCGGTCCTCCTCAGAAAGGGGATCCAGTAACTGTAGATTGGGGTGGTCCTCAAGTCCCAGAGCAGAGTTAATCATCGTTGGATGTTGATGTAGCTGAAGGTGAGCAGCCTTTTCAGCAGCTGCTATAATACCTGCTGCAGTCTTTGCCATTAGATCATTTTCCTCACTTTGCATAACTCTAAACTTTCTGGCAGCGCTTTCAGCTGGGTCAGAGCAGCTGGTATATTGAACGGTAACCTCTCTGAGCTCCTCCATGACTTCTTCAGTGGATGGGATACCCTTTAGTGGTGGGAAGTCGGAGATTTCCAAATTTCGTTCCAGCTGTTTGGGGGTATTTGCAGCTATTTCTGTTCTCCGAGTTATCTCTTCTGGCTGATTTGGCTTTTCTCTCCATTGTAGCTGTGAGTGTCGTTGTTCAGGTCGCCTTTGAGAAGTGGATTTTCCTCTGTCTCTATTCGTAGCATATGGTGGAGAGACATTTCTCAGCTGCTGTCCATTGGTGGTTGGGGTCGAGACAATGACTCCTTGAGTTTGTGTTGCAGGGGATATTTTATTTCTCAGTGGCTGCACACGACTTACAGAGGATGTAATCCGTTCTCCAAAAGGCCTACCGTGTCTGTCTACCCTTTGCTGGAAGGCTTTGATTCCGTGTATCTCGGAGTCAGTTCTTCCTTGGTAGCTCTGAACTTCCTTTCTGTGGAACTCTCGGTTGGTTGGTTGATGTCTGTCCCTTGGGGGTTTATGGGAGACGACTGCATAGTCATGTTGTCCTTGAGAGTTTTCCTTGACGGTTTCATTTTGCTTTTGAGGACAGTCCTGCGCCAAGTGTGAGAGTTTGAAGCAGATTGAGCAGTGATTACCTAGGCTCTCATACTCTAAAGTGACCAGACTTTCCTCTCCTGTTGTAAACTCGATGATACTTTCCATGGTAAGAGGTTTCAGGCCGTCCACCGAGACTCTGATACGGGCTTCAGTCTTTGTAATTTCATAGCTCTCCAGGTGGCCTAGCTCCATACCAATGTTGTATATCATCTTCTCGTGCCAGTAATGGAGAGGAAGACCTTTGAGATTTATCCAGAATGGGATCTGGGATGGGAATGTGCTCGAGATTACAGGTTCCCACCTTTGTAGAATAAGCATCCAACGGCCATACTGGTATGGTCGGTTGTGTAAGACTCTCTGAAGATCTTCCTCAAGGTCAAATCTGAACTGGAAACAATCATGCCCCAGATCTGAACCAATGACCTTTCCTTTTAGGTTCCAGTTCCTCGGTAGGTTTGTGATGATAGAGGTTACCCGTTGTTCTTTTGCATTCATAAGTCTACCGATAAGAGTTAAGGAGTTCTCTCTTATTAGCTCAGATGTATCTAATTCTGGGGCCTTGATTCTCTTTCGGTTTGAGTCTTGAAGTTGATAGCTGGTAGCTTTTCCTTTCTCTTCCGCAGAAAACCGTCTAGCCATTGTGGAAGTTTGTTCTTTGGAAGCTGGTGTGAAAGCTTGTAGTCTAAGAGAAGCTCGCCCGTGTTTGAGGAGTACTGTCAACTGCAAACTTTTAGTAAAAGAGGCAAGCAGGGCTTCGGAGGAGGGCCTGGACTGGAAGCAGAGTTCACGTCGATGCTTTCCGGTCAACCAGGCCGGCGAAAGCCCAAGAAAGTGAGGCCGCCGCCTCTAAAACAGGGTCAAAATAAGGGCTTCCTTAAAGGATTAAAATAATCTTGGTGGTTTTTTACTAAAAGGAGAAAGCCCAAAGTGGTTTTTGTATAGTAAGGGTGGTAATCAAGGTAGTTGGAAACTACCTTGGTAAGAGTGCCTGGGAGAGAAACTTACTATTCATTTGTTCCATTCTGCCCGATTGATTTGCCATAACAATCATGTAATTTTGCATATATTGTATTAGGACATATTGTCCCACATCGGAAGTTGGAAGGAATCTTAAGTAGTATATAAGAGATATGGGCCACTCCACTTATCACCAATTGGTTTTAGGTTGGAAGCCCATAAAACTTAATATATTGTAGAACCTTTCATGAAGTGTGGGTTACTACCAGATAATTTGCTCACATAATAATGAAACTAACATAGTAGTATTGCATGCCGATTCAAAACATAGTAATATTGAAAACCAAAAAAAAAAAAAAAATGCAGTAGTATTTGATTGATTAAACCTCTTATCACTAAATAAGCCAAAACTGAAAAAGACATTTTTATTTACAGCGAAATTAACTATCTGAATCCGAGAAACTCATTCAACAAAGACCACTCTTAACTCTTAAGATTAGTCATCGATCTTTGTTCTCTTTTTCTTTCAGTCTATTGTTTGTAAAATAACGCTTGCAGAACCAAATAATTTATATTGATGAAAAGAAACTAAGAATTATTTAACGAGTGCATGCAGATCTCCAATGTGGTAACCATAATATATCATATAGCTTAATTACAAGAGTTTCACCAAAGCTTCGGTGTGTCTTTTGATCTCTCTAAATAATAAAATTCTCTTGAATTCTCACTATTGAAATACAATATCGAAATTCAGAGATATATCCCTAACCCTAGCTAGCTAATTGATAAGACCCAAGAGGTACTATAATAAAGGGAAAAAAAACCATAAGAAATAATTTGTTGGGAAGATGGAGCAGAGAAAGAAAAAGCCAAAACTAATTAAGTGATATACATAATTATATCTACAACAAATCAGGAGGCTCTGAACTGAAGTATTGGACATTATTATATATGCTGTTGGTTTGAAAGTATCCATCCAGATATATGCGTTCCATGTTCTGTCTCTCCTCTTCTTGAGCTAAGCAGTTTTGTAGATACAATGGGAGATCGTTCGTGTGTTGAAATCTCATCGGGTCAGTTTGTGTCTCTTTTGCATATGCTTGACTTCCACGTAACTCCCCTGTGTTTCTCGTTTGGTGCTCGTCTTGGAGATACAATGGGAGATCGTTCGTGTGTTGATTTGCCATGTTAAAGTTTAACTCTTCCAATGCCACATGATGGGTACCTTGCGGCACAGGTAACTGGCTCATAGCTTCAATATGGTGATTGTATTGAACATATGAGTTCATCTGCCTCCCATCATTCCAGCTGAACTGATTTGCCATGTTAAAGTTTAACTCTTCCAATGCCACATGATGGGTACCTTGCGGCACAGGTAACTGGCTCATACCTTCAATATGGTGATTGTATTGAACATATGAGTTCATCTGCCTCCCATCATTCCAGCTGAACTGATTTGCCATGTTAGAGTTTAACTCTTCCAATGCCACATGATGGGTAACTTGCATCGCAGGTAACTGACTCATAGCTTCAATATGGTGATTGTTTTGAACAAATGAGTTCATCTGGATCCCATCATTCCCGCTGAGGTGATTTGCCATGTTAAAGTTTAACTCTTCCAATGGCACATGACCTGCAGATTCCATCAAATTTAATGGGTTATTTTACTGCAGACTAGCATATAAAATGATTTGTTTAAGGTTCAAAGTTAAGTACCTTGAGGAATATGGTGATGAAGAAGGTTATTATTGACGTCGAAACTTAGTGTGTGGCCGTGTCCGTAGCCAGACAAGTTACTGCTATCACTGTTGTTGCTGTTTCCATAGCCAATATCGAAGTGAAGAGAGTGTGGTCGAGTTGGGAAACGTTTTTTGGCGAGTTCTGACCAGAAGCTATCACCGGACACAAGGTTGTCCAAGATCTTTTGCAGATCTCCAGGAAGAAAATGAAGTGTATGTCTCCTGTTATAAATAAATGTGAGGATTAATTAGTCTCTTTCAATGGAAATAAAACCAAAGAGAAGGATCAAAGATATAAGAGAATGAAACCTGAATCTAGAAGCAGACTGATATAGGGTGAAATCATGATCCATCTGTTTCCATTGAGTGTGTATTTTTGCCTTTGGATTAGTCTCCATGAAGAACGTTGGACGTTTTCCCAACTGAAAAAAAAAAAAAACATCTCACAAACATTAGGGTTTAATATTTGCAACAAAATATGTATAACATATAAGAAGTATTGTGTACTACCTCGACATCTAGGGTTCCTGTTTCATCATGTGGATGAAAAGTTGCTCTAAAAGACAAGACATCAGACCATCGAATCTCAATCTTTTTCTTCAGCCTTTGTGTTCCTGTTTCTATATCGTCCAGAATCTCCCACATAAGTCTCCTCTTTGCAAAATAGAACTTGGCCTTAAGATCATCCGGGTATTCTCGGATGTGTGTCCATTGACCTATTGTGATCTTTGAGATTTGGCAGTTGATAGCCTTTTGTTTTTGTTTATTCATCAGATTAATACTATCACCACCTCTCTGTTTTTGTTTAGCCTTTTGCTTTTGTTGCTTAAGCTTTGTTGGCTCGCTTAGGGAATATATATATATGTGTAGGATTGATGTTCAAGAGGCTAGGGCTTTTCAGGTGGATGAATTGTAAATAGAGTCGCCATAACCTAATGGATTAATATATATGCACAAAATATAATTCAGAGGTTTTTTCTTGAGATATTGTTGTGAAGTTTAGATTTTTCAGTATTTCCTTTAGAATAAAAGATTTAATCCAATGGAATATATAATCAGATTTTGTTTTATTACATTCCTAGATTCTGGTATGATTTACTACCCATAAAAATAGGGTTTATTATAATTTTTTAACAGGGTTTCCAGATTTTTATAATTCTCGAAATCTTCGGTAGAATATGTCAAATTGATTTATTTTCGTTTGTATATAAAAATTGAAGAGGCTACATTATCCTCTAACAGTTTATAGCTTTTTATTAAGTTTATGGACATTCTTTCTTGTTATAATTTTTGCCACGGCTGGGAAAATTGTTTTTTTGCATTAAAATAAATTTATTTTATGTAATTAATACTAATCTCGTTGCAATATAAGTTGGTTACGAAACTTGACAAAAAAAAATTACTGTATTTTATCATTCCTTATAAAAAGAAACTATAGCCAAATAAAAATAATACGCAATATGTAAAGAATAAACCATGCATGGAGACAATAAACCTAAGTTTGCATGGCTTTCAAGCGTCATGAGCTAAGAGCATGTGAGCTAAGAGCATGTTTAGTAGTGAACCTCGCTTTGAGGTTCTTAGGATTATTTTAATAATTATTTAGTTTATATTGAATAGTTAAGAACTTTTGTGTATTTGACCTATCTGTTGGTGAACCTTGTTGGGGTTCTTAATTTTTTTTTTTTTCCAAATATTTCATCTCAAGTTTTATTTATTTTAATATTAATTTTAAACATACATTAATTATAAATCATGATTTCCAAATTTTTGTCAAATATTCTCAATTAAATCAGCTTTCAACCGATGATGTATCCGTTGATCACGAAGTTGATTCTGAATGCCAAGCATATGACCGAGATCTACAGACAATCAATGAGTCAGAATTTAGTTAGGTTTTGGTTAATTGGAGAATGATAGTTATCTTCATTTTCCTAAGGCTTTCATTCATGTCATACATCCCCCAAGTCAGCTTCTCAGCCTCTTCCACCCGCCTAGTTAGCTTCTTAATCTCTTCTTGGACACCAACTATCCACGGTTGTCGAAAATGCAATCCATCATCCTGTAACATAACAGAAAGACACTAAGTGTGGCATTTTAGTATCATATGGGACATGATTTGGTTGGTTAGACTAACCTTGTACTTTTTGCAGGTGAAGAATCTCTTCCCAGAAAGAGTTTCAGATACTTCATTGGGAGATAACTCGTCCACGATTCTCTCCCCACATGGGAAACTAGTCGGAATCCCATACTGTGCATCGGCAACGTAGTCTAACCTATTGCAGTATTCCTTAAGCCTCTTCATCTCTCTCCTCTCTTCTTTAAGGATCGGGTCCATGATCAAAGGTATTCACTGAGCTTCTGCGAGAGATGTGAACAAAAATTACATAACATGCTATATCGCATATCAATAATCAAACAAGAAGCCCCAAATCAATTTCAAACTAGCAACAGATCAAGAACTGGAATAAGAGACTTCTCAAACGTATTAGCCTATACATGCTTGAACTTCAACACTACCATTTGGACTGATTACATACACATCATAAGGTCAAGAAGATGAAACAAATAGTTTTGACTACTAGAGGTAATATATTGAATATCATTAATCAAACAAGAAGCCCCAAATCGATTATATCCAGATGAATCTCTAGCTTATGTGCATGACATCATCTCAATGCTCTCAGATTTTCAAACACTAAGCCGATACCCAAACAACAAGCCTCAAAACGATTTCTAGCACACGAGAATCGATACCCAAATATGAAGCCCTAATTCGGTTTCGAACTATTGACCGAAACCCTAAATCATGCGAGAGGTATGAAAACAATTAGATCATAGTGTATATCGCAAATCAATAACCAAAAACAAGCCCCAAAACGATTACAAACCCTAAATCGACACCAAAACACGAAGCCCCCAAATCGATTTCGGACTAGTGAGCGAAACCCTAAATCATGCGAACCCACAAAACGGTATCGAACCCTAAAGCGAAACACTAAATCATGCTCCCAAATCGATTAAGAACCCTATATCGAAACCCAAAATCGATTACAACCTAAGCTAATTTATCACTCTGAAAATCGCCTACCTCAAGAACAAATGACCTTCTCTCGGGTTCGAAATGACGAAACAAGCGAGAAAACAAGAAGTGTGAGAAACCTTCTTCGTGAGAAAGAGTGTTTCGACGACAAAGGTACAAAAAAATAGCGAATAGGAGTCTGCCACCTGGTTAGAACTCGCCTCTTACAGGCTCTATAATAAGAGCCGGTTCTAATCAGTAAATCGATTTTTTTTAAACATTTGCCTATGATATCGCGCCATGAAACCGTTAAGGACCGCTGATGTTCGTGCTCTAATCATTGAATGTAGAGTCGGAGATAAGATTTTAAAGATTCTATTCATAAAAAATAAAATTTTAAATAGAGACTTCCGTACCAACTGAATTTGTATCGTCTCTCTCTCTCTCTCTCTCTCTCTCTCTAAAATAAACTTTCTCTCTCGGATCCCCCCAAAAAGCTTCTCCCCTCCGCCTCTCCGGCGCTAACTCTGCCGGGGAGGCTCTCCCTCTTCCCGTTCTTTTTTTTTTCTCTTTCCACAGGCCAGTGTTTCTTCCGCGCTCTCGCATGAAGGATTGATGTTCAAGAGGCTAGGGCTTTTTAAAGTGGAGGCTTTGTAACCGAGAGTCGCCCTAACCTACCTGATGGCTTAATATACACGCAAAACATAATTCAGATATTGTTGTGATTTAGTTTAGATTTTTCAGTATTTCCTTAATAATAAACGATTTAATCAAACGGAATATATAATCAGATTTTATTACATGTTTGATTTATCACAAATAAAAATAAGTTTATTATGATTCTATCCAAAATCTATCCAAAATATTATAATTCTCGAAATCTCTAAACACGTAGAACATGTCAATTTGATTTATTTCCGTTAATACATATAAATTTGAAGAGGCTACACTATCGTAAAATTTATAGTTTTTATTTAGTTTGTGGACATGTAACCATATTCCGTTACACGAACCCGTAACCCTAATCGGATTAAGTAGAAGAATACATATTAACGGGGTAAAAGCGACAAATTAATGACTATTCACGGTTTAGGTTTCGTTTCCCAAAAAATGATTTGCAAACAATCTAAACATACCAGGCAACTTTGTGATACAACACGATGCATCATTCAACTTGTAACACTTATTTGAAGGAAATTCCTAAATTAAACACTTTCATATATGTGTTTTTTAATGTATACTATAAATTAATAAGTTTTTCTCCGTACGAAAAACAACTATTTCTAAAATCCGGGTTTTGACTTCCAAAATATTTTAAAATTGCTAAACATTGATCAATTTAACCTTGTATCAGTATAATTTTATATTCTCGGCGTTTTAAAAACCCGAAACAGTAAACCCTAAACCCTATAAATTAATCTGACACTAATACGTCACTAAAAACTAACGGACTAGTGACGGATGAAGTATCCGTCACTAATCTGTCACTAAAAACTGACGGATTAGTGACAAATGTAAAGCATCCGTCACTAATCCGTCGTTTTTTTTAAATCCGTCACTAATTCGTCGGTTTTTAAAATCCGTCGCTAATCTGTCGGTTTTTAAATCCGTCACTAACCTCTCGGTTTTTTAAAATCCGTCACTAATCCGTCGGTTTCAAAAAATTTCATTTTAACCGCCAAAAATTTGGCATACCGCGAAAAAAATTGAAAACTGACGGAAAACCGACGGTTAAATGAAAACCGACGGATTTGGCCGTCGTTTTCCGTTACTAACTGAAAATAAAACATTTCAACCGCATCTTCTTCCCCATTTCTTAGTTCTTCATCTCTCCCTCTCCCTAAAATCTCTCCGACTTCTCTCTTCCAAAAACCAAAAAAATTGTTTTCTATTTTCGTTTATTACCGTCTAAACCTTAATATCATGTAAGTCTTTCATATTCGTTGTGTATTTTTGAAATTTTAGATTTTAAGTATGGAATTGAGATTGAGTTTGCATGTATAGGATTAGCTTGTTTTGATGTTGGATTTGGCTTGTTTGTAGATTAGATATTGTAGATAGGTTTATAAAAATAAGATTTGGAAATTTTGAAATTTTTTAGTATATGGTTTATGTTTTTCTTTTGTTTTCTAAAAGTTTCTTAATTTTATAAAGTTTATTATATATAAAATGAAAACGTTTTGTATATAAAATTAAAGAAATTTTTTTCTTAAACTTTTATACCTTTTTGGTACATTTATCATAATTTATGACATAATTTCAATTATACTGCAATTTTATTGAATTTCAAAAATGTTGTTAACGTTTTAAATTTTTAAAACTTTCTATATTATTTTTTTCGAAATTAAAAACGTTTTTATGATTTTATAATAATATTATTGATTTTAGGTGTTTTTAATGAATTTATAATATTTTATACTATTATATGAATTTTCATAATATTTAATATTTTAAAATTATAAGAATTTTAAAATATTTTGATATGATTTTAGTTGTTTATATAAAGAGTAAATATGCTTTATATATATAATTTTAATATATATGTAATACTCATATATTTTACTTTATTTTTTGGAAAGAATCCCTCATTTTTGCGGTACGAGATGAAGCGATCAACCACATTGTCATTGAGGTAAGTTATACATTTAATACTTTATAAATATTTAGTTTATTTTAATTTATTGCTAAAGTTTGTTTTCTCGATTGTTTTAAAGGAAACACCGAAGACCAAAGGACGTTGGTTCGGTTTAGGCAATATGAGCCAAAAACTAAAGTCTTTATCGTCCTTTCGGTTTATTCCGACACATGCGGACTATGAGGCGCAATTGAAGGCTAAAAACGATGTGATTGCGCTCTTGCTAACAAACCAAAAGAAGATGATGGCATAGATTCAACGAGATTGATGCGAGGTTTGCTTACTTCGTGCCGAGGTCGGAGACGGGGACAGGTTCGGGATCAGGGTCAGGGATGTAGATTTCTCGGGATTAGTGTCGGTTTGAATAAAAATTTATATTTTATGTTTATTGTTTTTATGAATAATTTAAATTTTAATAATATTTTCATTTTTAATTATTTTAAATTTATTTAAAAATAAATATTATTTTAAAAAATAATGGAAACCGACGGAAAACCGACGGATTCGTCACTAATCCGTCGGTTTTCAGATCCGTCACTAATCCGTCGGTTTCCAGATCCGTCACTAATCCGTCGATTTCCGTATTCGTCACTAATCCGTCGGTTTCCGGATCCATCACTAATCCGTCGGTTTCTGGATCCGTCACTAATCCATCGGTTTTTGATACCGTCGGTTTTCCGTCATATATGCGTCCGTCGATTTTCGTCGGTAATTACAGTCGGATTCGGTTTGTCAAAATTCCGTCGGTAATTACCGACGAAAAACCGACAGATTTAGAAAACCGACGAGATAGAACCGACGAATTTTTTCTGTCATTTTTCCGTCGGTTATAGCCAAAACCGACGGAAAAATGACGGATTTGTCGGTCACTTTTGAACTTTTTTCTTGCAGTGAGATCGGATCCCAACCGTCGTCCTGGAGCCTCAAACCCTGATATCCTCTCTCCTTCACGTGGCATTGACAAATTTTACCGGAACTCTAGAGACTCACCCGATGGAACTACTCCCAACAAGTTCCCTTGAAATTTTGCCATAGCAATCAAGGGTAATTTTGCATATATTCTAAAAACATTCAGAAAGTGTGGGTTATTACCAGATAATTTGCTCACATAACAGCGAAACTAACATAGTATTATTACCTGCCGATTCAAACCATAGTAGTATCGAAAACCAAAATAAGCCAGTGGTATTATTGAATAATTAAGCCTCTTGTCACTGAATAGACCTAAACTGAAAAGACCTTTTTATTTACAGCGAAATTAACTATCTGAATCCAATAAACTCATACTCTCTGATTCACTAAGATTCTCTTGAATTCTCACTATTAAAATACAAGTTCAAAATTCAGAGATCTATCCTTGTTACAAGAAAAAATACAAAAAAATCAGAGATCTAACCCTAACCCTAATCTTTCTTGAGAAGAAAAGGATGACTAAGAAGCTGTGAGGTTGTCCATCTCTCGCTTGGTTTCTTGCGTAAACAACAATCAATGAAACTCTTCAACTCGTCAGAGCATTCTTCAGGGGCTTTCGGTGGTTCTCCAAAGCACACAGCACACATCAGCGTAGCCCAATCTGGTTTTTGTCCATGAGGAAGCAGAGGGAAGTAACCCATCAAGATCTCCAGCATCGTCAGCCCAAAACTCCATATATCTCCGGCGTAAACATTTGATTTTTCTTCCTCTCCAACATCATCAGCAGCTCCACTGTCGAATCTTTCGGGGCTCATGTAGGCGCACGTGCCGGTGAACGTGTTGCTCTTCTCTAACGACTTGACCATGATCTTGCTCACTCCAAAGTCTGCGATCTTAACCTCTTCTTTCGAGTTACGTAGCAGATTCGCTGGCTTGATGTCTCTATGAACGATCTTGAGCCCATGCAAGTAGTTTAAACCTTTCAAAACTTGACGTGCGATCAAAGCAAGTTGATCCTCCGTGACGTGGCCTCGTAGAGACTCGAGCGTGCCGAGATCCATGTATTCCATCAGAATAGATACCTCTCCGGTGGGTTTCTCGAAGATGTCATGACACTTTACGACGTAAGGAGAGTCGACGAGACGTAGGATTTCGATCTCACGTAGGAGTTGGTGGCGGGAATCAGAATCCATGTTTTCTTTGACTTTCTTCAACGCATAGATTGATGAGGTTGTCTTGTGGTTAACTTTGTAGACAGTTCCGCCGTTTCCTTGGCCGAGAACGTTGATGATCTCCAAATCAGAAGCTGAGATGGTGTTACTTGTGGAGGAAGTTACTGTTGTGGATGCGGTTGTGGTGGTTGCAATGGGGAAGAGGCAGGGGAGGGTAGTGGTAGAAGCTTCTGGAAGAGAAAGCTTGAGATTCATAAATCGAGGATTTCTAACCAAAGACATCGTGTGTTCGTGTTGTTGTAGTTGAAGGATTGATGTTCAAGAGGCTAGGCTTTTTTAAAGTGGAGGCTTTGTAACCGAGAGTTGCCCTAACCTGATGGCTTAATGTATACGCAAAATATAATTAAGAGGCTTTTTATCTTCAGATATTGTTGTGATTTATATTAGATTTTTCAGTATTTCCATAGTAATAAACGATTTAATCCAACGGAATATATAATCAGCTTTTGTTTTATTACATTTTCCTAGATTCTGGTATGATTTACTACAAATAAAAATATGTTTTAATAATTTTTTACACTTTCCAAATTTTTATAATTCTCAAAATCTTACTTAGAATATATCAAATGATTTATTTTAGTTTAAAATTGAAGAGACTACTATATCAGATTGATAATTCCTCTACATTATTAACCTATAATCATAATATCCCTAACCGTAATACATTATCCTAATGGTTAGATAATTTCATGTTTGAAAAAAATTGATCTTTAACTTAGATTAACATGACAAATCCTCACAATAGAAAACCAATATACTATAAATATTTGATTAACCAAAAGCATTTTCAATGCAATATTTGCGCCAAAAAAAAATAATATGTGAAAGAGACTTTGGTGAAAAACTCCTATTGAAGTTGCTAAAAGAAACTACTCCTTGTCTCAAAAAAAAAAAAAAAAAAAAAAAAAAGAAACTACTCCCTAAGAGCATCTCCATTGAAGCATTTTTTATGGGGTTCTCACAATAAAATAGTATTATTATTTTTTAAAGATTAAGAAATAGAGAGGAGTTCTCATTTGAAAATCCATAAGAAACTCCTCAAATGGCACTTATTTGTTGGTTCAATTTAATTATAAAATCAGTTTTTGGTTAAACTATAAATATACTATAATTATTATTATTTTATTAGTTGAAAATTCTTTAAGAGTTCTAAACGAATGTAGCTGATCTAAGAAAACAAAATCATTCATAATTTTGAATTATTTTTTCTTTTCTTTTTTGAACAATAACCTTGAAATTTTGCCATAACAATCATGTAATTTTGCATATATTGTAAAACCTTTCATGAAGTGTGGGTTACTACCAGATAATTTGCTCACATAATAATGAAACTAACATAGTAATATTGCATGCCGATTCAAAACATAGTAATATTGAAAACCAAAAAAAAAAGGCAGTAGTATTTGAATAATTAAGCCTCTTATCACTGAATAAACCAAAACTGAAAAAGATATTTTTATTTACAGCGAAATTAACTATCTGAATCCGAGAAACTCATTCAACAAAGACCACTCTTAACTCTTAAGATTAGTCATCGATCTTTGTTCTCTTTTTCTTTCAGTCTATTGTTTGTAAAATAACGCTTGCAGAACCAAATAATTTATATTGATGAAAAGAAACAAAGAATTATTTAACGAGTGCATGCAGATCTCCAATGTGGTAACCATAATATATCATATAGCTTAATTACAAGAGTTTCACCAAAGCTTCGGTGTGTCTTTTGATCTCTCTAAATAATAAAAATTCTCTTGAATTCTCACTATTGAAATACAATATCGAAATTCAGAGATATATCCCTAACCCTAGCTAGCTAATTGACAAGACCCCAAGAGGTACTATAATAAAGGGAAAGAAAAAAAAAACATAAGAAATAATTTGTTGGGAAGATGGAGCAGAGAAAGAAAAAGCCAAAACTACAACAAATCAGGAGGCTCTGAACTGAAGTATTGGACATTATTACATATGCTGTTGGTTTGAAAGTTTCCATCCAGATATATGCGTTCCATGTTCTGTCTCTCCTCTTCTTGAGCTAAGCAGTTTTGTAGATACAATGGGAGATCTTTCGTGTGTTGAAATCTCATCGGGTCAGTTTGTGTCTCTTTTGCATATGCTTGACTTCCACGTAACTCCCATGTGTTTCTCGTTTGGTGCTCGTCTTGGAGATACAATGGGAGATCGTTCGTGTGTTGATTTGCCATGTTAAAGTTTAACTCTTCCAATGCCACATGATGGGTACCTTGCGGCACAGGTAACTGGCTCATAGCTTCAATATGGTGATTGTATTGAACATATGAGTTCATCTGCCTCCCATCATTCCAGCTGAACTGATTTGCCATGTTAAAGTTTAATCTTCCAATGCCACATGATGGGTACCTTGCGGCACAGGTAACTGGCTCATACCTTCAATATGGTGATTGTGTTGAACATATGAGTTCATCTGCCTCCCATCATTCCAGCTGAACTGATTTGCCATGTTAGAGTTTAACTCTTCCAATGCCACATGATGGGTAACTTGCATCGCAGGTAACTGACTCATAGCTTCAATATGGTGATTGTTTTGAACAAATGAGTTCATCTGGATCCCATCATTCCCGCTGAGGTGATTTGCCATGTTAAAGTTTAACTCTTCCAATGGCACATGACCTGCAGATTCCATCAAATTTAATGGGTTATTTTACTGCAGACTAGCATATAAAATGATTTGTTTAAGGTTCAAAGTTAAGTACCTTGAGGAATATGGTGATGAAGAAGGTTATTATTGACGTCGAAACTTAGTGTGTGGCCGTGTCCGTAGCCAGACAAGTTACTGCTATCACTGTTGTTGCTGTTTCCATAGCCAATATCGAAGTGAAGAGAGTGTGGTCGAGTTGGGAAACGTTTTTTGGCGAGTTCTGACCAGAAGCTATCACCGGACACAAGGTTGTCCAAGATCTTTTGCAGATCTCCAGGAAGAAAATGAAGTGTATGTCTCCTGTTATAAATAAATGTGAGGATTAATTAGTCTCTTTCAATGGAAATAAAACCAAAGAGAAGGATCAAAGATATAAGAGAATGAAACCTGAATCTAGAAGCAGACTGATATAGGGTGAAATCATGATCCATCTGTTTCCATTGAGTGTGTATTTTTGCCTTTGGATTAGTCTCCATGAAGAACGTTGGACGTTTTCCCAACTGAAAAAAAAAAAAAACATCTCACAAACATTAGGGTTTAATATTTGCAACAAAATATGTATAACATATAAGAAGTATTGTGTACTACCTCGACATCTAGGGTTCCTGTTTCATCATGTGGATGAAAAGTTGCTCTAAAAGACAAGACATCAGACCATCGAATCTCAATCTTTTTCTTCAGCCTTTGTGTTCCTGTTTCTATATCGTCCAGAATCTCCCACATAAGTCTCCTCTTTGCAAAATAGAACTTGGCCTTAAGATCATCCGGGTATTCTCGGATGTGTGTCCATTGACCTATTGTGATCTTTGAGATTTGGCAGTTGATAGCCTTTTGTTTTTGTTTATTCATCAGATTAATACTATCACCACCTCTCTGTTTTTGTTTAGCCTTTTGCTTTTGTTGCTTAAGCTTTGTTGGCTCGCTTAGGGAATATATATATATGTGTAGGATTGATGTTCAAGAGGCTAGGGCTTTTCAGGTGGATGAATTGTAAATAGAGTCGCCATAACCTAATGGATTAATATATATGCACAAAATATAATTCAGAGGTTTTTTCTTGAGATATTGTTGTGAAGTTTAGATTTTTCAGTATTTCCTTTAGAATAAAAGATTTAATCCAATGGAATATATAATCAGATTTTGTTTTATTACATTCCTAGATTCTGGTATGATTTACTACCCATAAAAATAGGGTTTATTATAATTTTTTAACAGGGTTTCCAGATTTTTATAATTCTCGAAATCTTCGGTAGAATATGTCAAATTGATTTATTTTCGTTTGTATATAAAAATTGAAGAGGCTACATTATCCTCTAACAGTTTATAGCTTTTTATTAAGTTTATGGACATTCTTTCTTGTTATAATTTTTGCCACGGCTGGGAAAATTGTTTTTTTGCATTAAAATAAATTTATTTTATGTAATTAATACTAATCTCGTTGCAATATAAGTTGGTTACGAAACTTGACAAAAAAAAATTACTGTATTTTATCATTCCTTATAAAAAGAAACTATAGCCAAATAAAAATAATACGCAATATGTAAAGAATAAACCATGCATGGAGACAATAAACCTAAGTTTGCATGGCTTTCAAGCGTCATGAGCTAAGAGCATGTTTAGTAGTGAACCTCACTTTGAGGTTTTTAGGATTATTTTAATAATTATTTGGTTTATATTGAATAGTTAAGAACTTTTGTGTGTTTGACCTATCTATTGGTGAACTTTGTTGAGGTTCTTAATTTTTTTTTTTTTCAAATATTTCATCTCAAGTTTTATTTATTTTAATATTAATTTTAAACATACATTAATTATAAATCATGATTTTCAAATTTTTGTCAAATATTCTCAATTAAATCAGCTTTCAACCGATGATGTATCCGTTGATCACGAAGTTGATTCTGAATGCCAAGCATATGACCGAGATCTACAGACAATCAATGGGTCAGAATTTAGTTAGGTTTTGGTTAATTGGAGAATGATAGTTATCTTCATTTTCCTAAGGCTTTCATTCATGTCATACATCCCCCAAGTCAGCTTCTCAGCCTCTTCCACCCGCCTAGTTAGCTTCTTAATCTCTTCTTGGACACCAACTATCCACGGTTGTCGAAAATGCAATCCATCATCCTGTAACATAACAGAAAGACACTAAGTGTGGCATTTTAGTATCATATGGGACATGATTTGGTTGGTTAGACTAACCTTGTACTTTTTGCAGGTGAAGAATCTCTTCCCAGAAAGAGTTTCAGATACTTCATTGGGAGATAACTCGTCCACGATTCTCTCCCCACATGGGAAACTAGTCGGAATCCCATACTGCGCATCGGCAACGTAGTCTAACCTATTGCAGTATCCTTAAGCCTCTTCATCTCTCTCCTCTCTTCTTTAAGGATCGGGTCCATGATCAAAGGTATTCACTGAGCTTCTGCGAGAGATGTGAACAAAAATTACATAACATGCTATATCGCATATCAATAATCAAACAAGAAGCCCCAAATCAATTTCAAACTAGCAACAGATCAAGAACTGGAATAAGAGACTTCTCAAACGTATTAGCCTATACATGCTTGAACTTCAACACTACCATTTGGACTGATTACATACACATCATAAGGTCAAGAAGATGAAACAAATAGTTTTGACTACTAGAGGTAATATATTGAATATCATTAATCAAACAAGAAGCCCCAAATCGATTATATCCAGATGAATCTCTAGCTTATGTGCATGACATCATCTCAATGCTCTCAGATTTTCAAACACTAAGCCGATACCCAAACAACAAGCCTCAAAACGATTTCTAGCACACGAGAATCGATACCCAAATATGAAGCCCTAATTCGGTTTCGAACTATTGACCGAAACCCTAAATCATGCGAGAGGTATGAAAACAATTAGATCATAGTGTATATCGCAAATCAATAACCAAAAACAAGCCCCAAAACGATTACAATGTTGGAATTGTGTCCAGTAATCTCAGTACTGTCTCTAGAAAGTAAGAGTATGTCAATGATCAGACATAAGTCATATAATACTGGGGGTCATGATGGCTTGCTAGAGTCCGCTCATGATCTATAAGTCTTGGACTTATTGCCTTTATTATATGATCCCATATGGGTCACACGCCTAAGCTAACAGGAAAATGTGTAGGAACGGCTTAGCAGAAGTACGGTAAAAGTGCCAGGCATTTGTCGTACTTAGAGAGAGATTAATGGGTCTGATTAAATCCAAGGGATTTATTCAGATTGGTATTTGGGCCCAAAAGCCCAAAAGGGAAAGAGAAGGGTTTTATAAACTAAAACCCAAATATCTTTCTCCTCCAACCCTAACCAAGCCGCGATCTCTCTCTCTCCCTGCGCCTCCTCTCCCTTGGTCTAGCAGCCTCTCTTCCTGCTTGGTGTGCGTGTGTGAACCTCTGGAGGAGTTATCACTCGGTGGCTCTCTGATCTCTGACCTGTTCTCTCTTTCCGCTGCATAAACAGGTAAAAGGTGAGATCTTATTGTTTCTATTCAAGAGAACCTAGATCCGCATGTTTAGGAACTGTTGAATCTGAGAATTGAATCTGGATTAACAACCAAAACATCCTTCAGTGGTATCAGAGCTATTGGTTCTGGTTTTTCTTGTTTAGAATCTCGTTTAGGATTGTTTTTCTTGTTTAAGAAGTGTTTTGAATCAACTACTGATAAGAGAAATCACTTAAGCAACAAGGAATTGAAACCTAAACATATTTGAAATCGCAAAAACCAAGCTATATGACTTGGATTGCGATCGGCCGAGTGTTGAACCGATCGGCTTGGCCGGTTGGATCGCACGTCCGAGAGAGAGCCGAGTGGATCGCTTGATGCACGGGCCGGTCGTGAACCGATCGCGTGATCATGCCGATCGCTTGATGCTCGCGGCGAGTGATGAACCGATCGGTGAGCCGATCGCATGCGTTGATCACGGATCGATGGCATGGATCGATCCGATCGAGTCCAGCTCACGCCGCGTCTCGTCCCGTCCCGCGTCCCGTCCCGATCATGAGGATTGCGGCTGTCTCGATCATCCACTCGCGGTGATGCTTGCGGCCGTGACCTAGATGGTCGGTTCGAGATGGTTCGGTTTAAGGTTCGGTTTAAGATTTTAAAACTTAAACGTCACGGTTTAATAAACAGATTTAATAATTTTATTAAATTCTGGTTAAACCGGGATAAGAAATCCAAAGTCGTAAAATTGGATTTTGTGCCTAAACCAGGATTTTCTAATTTGATTTGGTTGGACCAAATAAATTGAGAAAATCCGGTTTAGTAAATAACCGGTTGACAATTGTGGTCATCGTAGTAATTAAAATTTGGTTAGACCAATTTTAATGAACCAGACCGGTTATGTCATTTAATTGGACAATTGGGTCATGTCTTGGACATGGACCAATTCTTGGGCCTCGGGCCAAGAAGTTAAAACAATTGGGCCAATTATTTGAGTCTTTCTTCAGATTAATTTAAAATTTATTTTATAAAGTTATATAAATCGATTTTAAATTAAAGTTTCCGAAATTTTGAAATTAGAAAGTTTCTTAAAATAGAAGTTTCTAGATTTGCATGTTTTGGATTTTAAGAAATTTCTAAAGTTAGAAAGTTTCCGGTTTTAGAAAGTTTCCAATTTTAGAAAGTTTCCAAAAATAGTAGGTTTCCAAAAATAGAAAGTTTCCCGAAATAGTAATCTTCTATTTTGGGAATGAATTTTTAAAATAAACCTACGAACCTCAAAATAATATCAAGCGTTGGATGTCTTGTCCAGGCTATGTCAGCTGTCGAAGCCCATTCAATTGTATTCATGGCCTTACAGTGTGAGGGTGTCTACTTTTGCGTGGATAAGACGGTTTGTGATTCATAAATGTCATTGGGAGTCCCAGACATTAATGATTACATGACTGTATAGTCTGGTTTTCTTGACTAGGCCATCGGGAGTCCCGGGCCTTGAGACATCAGAGTGAATTGGGCCTCGGGCCCAGATTCACAACCAAGAGTTATATCACGGATATAATTAGCCGACAAAGGGCTTACCGATATAAGCTAAGGTTGGGTGATGGCCAGTGGCCCACTTTGATCTTAGTTATATGTGGATCTTGGAATCATTATATTCTATTGAGGGTAACTTATGTTATTGAATATAATGCGTGATTAATCATATTAAATTTAATACGAGATTAATCATATTGAACATTTTAACTAATAACCTTTTTATCTATATATTTCAGCTATGACTACTACAAGCACACAAAACACATTCTCAATCCGGTCTGTTCTCGAGAAGGAGAAGCTGACTGGAACGAACTTCCTGACGTGGTCAAGGAACTTGAGGCTGGTCCTCAAGCAGGAGAAGAAGGATTATGTCCTTCGTGATCCTCTCCCCGAGAGGCCTGCTAACAATGCCGCCAGGACTCTGCATAATGCTTGGGAAAAGCATTCGTCAGATGAAAATGATGTGTATTGCCTTATGTTGGCGACAATGACTGCTGAGCTGCAAATGCAGTTCGAGAGTGTGTTGTCACCAATTGAGATAATGGCAAGCCTGAAATCGCTTTTTCAGGAGCAAGCAAGGACTGAGAGGTTTCAAACAGTTAAGAACCTCTTAGACTGTAAGTTGGCTGCGAATGCGGCAGTGAGTCCTCATGTCTTGAAGATGATGGGTTATCTCGATCATCTTCAGAAACTCGACTGCCCTATCAGCCAGGAACTTGCCTGCGACATCATTCTGCAGTCATTACCTGCAAGCTATGATCAGTTCATTCTGAACTTTAACATGCATGGCTTGAGTAAGACATTGCCTGAGCTTCACGGAATGCTCAAGACTGCAGAGCCCAACTTGAGGAAAACCGCCAAGGACCCCAATGTGCTTATGGTGCAAAAGGGCAAGGGGTTTAAGAAATCCTCTGCTAAGGATAAGGGAAAGGCCAAGGCTGTCCAAGTCGCGGACAAGGACACGCCAAAGCCCAAGCCCAAGTCCAAGTCTGGGCCAACTGACATATGCAGGTTCTGTAAAGAACCAGGGCATTGGAGGAGAGAATGTAAGAAATTCCAAGAAGGTCTAAAGGAATTGAAGAAGAAGACTCTCGAGACTTCTTCGACAGGTATTTTTGTTATAGAAGTTAATACAACTACTTCTGATAATACCTCATGGGTTATGGATACTGGTTGTGGGGCTCATATTTGTACTAATATGCAGGCACTCAGCAACAGTAGAAGGCTGAAGCAAGGACAAGTGGAGCTACGAGTTGGGAATGGAGCGAAAGTTCCAGCACTAGCTGTAGGCACATACTTGTTGTCTTTACCTTCGGGATTGGTTTTAGAACTCAATAATTGTTATTTTGTACCTGCTATAAGCAGGAATATTATTTCAATTTCTTTGTTGGATTTGGAAGGTTATGATTTTTCAGTTAAGAATAAATTATGTTCCTTCAATCGCAACAATTTGTTCTATGGTTGTGCCCCTCTTACGAATGGGCTTTACATACTTGATCAATCCGCGCCAATTTATAACATCAATACCAAACGGTTCAAACCTAATGAGGAGAACCGAACGTTTCTATGGCATTGTCGTTTAGGGCACATCAGCGAGAAACGCATCAAGAGGCTCCATTCGAATGGACTTCTTGGCTCATTTGACTTTGAGTCATGTGAGAAATGCGAATCCTGCATGATGGGCAAAATGACACGGGCCCCCTTTAATAAACCTAACGAGAGGGCCAGTGACTTGTTGGGCCTGATACACACTGATGTGTGTGGCCCAATGTCCACAAATGCAAGAGGAAACTATCAGTACTTCATTACCTTTACTGATGATTTCAGTAGGTATGGATATGTTTATTTAATGAAACATAAGTCTGAATCTTTTGAGAAGTTCAGAGAATTCCAAAATGAAGTACAGAATCAACTTGGCAAAAGCATTAAGACTCTTCGGTCCGACCGAGGAGGAGAATACTTAAGCCAAGAATTCAGTGATCATCTAAGAGAGTGTGGGATCGTATCCCAACTCACTCCTCCCGGAACACCTCAATGGAATGGTGTGTCTGAGAGGAGAAATCGGACCTTATTGGATATGGTTCGATCTATGATGAGTCACACAGACCTTCCAATATCCCTTTGGGGATATGCTCTGCTAACAGCAGTGTTCACTCTAAATAGAGCGCCATCGAAAGCAGTAGCAAAGACACCATATGAATTATGGACTGGAGTGGCTCCAGTGCTGTCTTATCTTAGAATTTGGGGTTGTGAAGCCTATGTCAAGAGATTGATCTCAGACAAGCTTACACCAAAGTCTGATAAATGCTACTTCATTGGTTATCCGAAGGAAACCAAGGCTTATTACTTCTATCTACGTTCCGAGAACAAGATCTTTGTTGCCCGGGATTGTAACTTTCTTGAGAGGGAGTTTCTCTCTAAGAAAGACAGTGGGAGTAAGGTACTGCTTGAAGAAATTCAAGATGAACAGGACACTGCTCAACCTAATGAGGAAGAGCAGCAGGAGGACCTACAAGAAATTGTAGAGCCTGAACCTGTAGTACCTGAAGTTCGAAGATCCGGGAGGATCCGTCACGAACCCGAGAGATATCAAGGATTCCTCGTGACTAACTGTCATGATCTTCTGATCATTGATGGTGATGAACCATCGAACTTCAATCAAGCCATGATGGGCCCAGATTCCTCGAAGTGGCGCAAGGCCACTGATTCCGAAATGGACTCCATGTCGGTCAACCAAGTGTTTTCGTTGGTTGACTTACCCGCTGGTGTAAAAGCCATCGAGTGCAAATGGATCTTCAAGAAGAAGATTGACGTGGATGGAAATGTCCAGATTTATAAAGCCAGGTTGGTGGCAAAAGGTTTCAGACAAGTTCACGGTGTGGATTACGATGAAACCTATTCACCAGTGGCTATGATGAAATCTATTCGGATTCTACTAGCAACTGCAGCTTTTCATGATTATGAAATTTGGCAGATGGACGTGAAAACCGCCTTCCTGAATGGTATTCTGGAAGAGGATGTGTATATGACGCAACCTGACGGTTACATAGATCCAAAGAATGCTGGGAAAGTATGCAAGCTTCACAAATCCATTTATGGATTGAAGCAAGCATCAAGGAGCTGGAATCTTCGTTTTGATGAAGCGATCAAGCAATTTGACTTCATCAGAAACGAAGAAGAACAATGCGTGTATAAGAAAACTAGTGGGAGTAAGATAGTATTTCTTATTATGTATGTCGATGACATACTGCTTCTCGGAAACGACATTCCAATGCTGAAGTCGGTAAAAGACTGGCTTGGAAGTTGTTTTTCCATGAAAGACATGGGTGAAGCCGCATACGTTCTTGGAATCAGGATCTACCGGGATAGATCTAGAAGGCTGATAGGCTTGTGTCAAGATTCATACATTGACAAAGTCCTACAAAGATTCAGCATGAAAGATTCCAAGAAGGGCTTCACGCCAATGGTACATGGCACAACGCTAAGCAAGAAGCAGAGCCCAACGTCGGCTGCTGAGCTTGAGCGCATGAAGAATATTCTTTATGCATCTGCAATAGGATCTGTCATGTATGCCATGATCTGTACTCGTCCTGATGTTGCTTATGCATTGAGCATGACGAGTAGATACCAGTCAAATCCAGGTGAAAACCATTGGATTGCCGTAAAGAATATCTTGAAGTATCTAAGACATACTAAGGATAAGTTCTTGGTGTACGGTGGAAGTGATGTGCTTAAAGTCAGTGGATTCACGGACGCAAGTTTCCAGACAGACCAAGATGATTTCCGGTCACAGTCCGGTTATATCTTTTGTCTGAATGGCGGTGCAATCAGTTGGAAAAGCTCCAAGCAAGACACCGTTGCTGATTCCACTACAGAAGCTGAATATATCGCCGCCTCAGAAGCAGCGAAGGAAGCTGTTTGGATACGAAAGTTCATTGTTGAACTAGGTGTGATACCAGATGCGGCTGAGCCTCTGGCACTGTTTTGTGATAACAATGGTGCTATAGCTCAGGCAAAGGAACCAAGATCACACCAGAAATCCAAGCATGTTCTAAGAAGATTTCACTTGATACGTGACATCATAAATAGAAAGGAAGTCAAGATCAGCCGAGTTCAGACAGATGATAACGTCGCTGATCCGTTGACAAAGCCACTCCCAAGGCCTAAGCTCGAGTTTCTGACTGAAGCTGTAGGCATTAGAGACATTGAAATGTAATCTAAATTTGAGTGAGAGTTTGAGGGCTTTTATTTAGTTATTTGATAAGTTCTTGTAAAACATTCTTATGTTTAATGAAATTATTATTTCAAGATTATTTTAACTGTGATGAAATAATCGTTCCAAAGTGATATAAACCATTTTATAGGTCATCGAAGTAAGTGACTTGATCTTGAGTCATCAAAGTCATTTAGCTTGATCATGAGACCCTATATTTGATATATGGATTATATCATCCTGTCCCTAGTCGAAGGTTGTTGAAATTGGAACACCAACAACCGTGTGAGACTGGATTGGTATGTGACTTATGACAAAGTCTCAGTGTGTCATAGATGCGCGGCATCGAAGTCAGTACATAGGTGTATGTGGGGTACATACGACCGGACAAGACCCGCTTATAAGAACTCTTCAGGATATTTATATCTGTGTCATAAGAGATTCTTACTACGACTATAGAGTATAGTCCTTAGACCTGAGTTCACATGCATGTGACTGCACATGGACTGATGCACTTTGATCATTGTCTAACGCTGTCGTTCTGCGATAGTTATAAGGACCTTGTTTGGGTACATCATGAAATGAGTAGTTTACAGTGATGGAACAAGACGGAATTTGTCCCTCCAATATAAATGGAGTGAATATCTCTAGGCCAATCGGAGATTTGAATACTGGAAAATGCATGGCCATGCTCAAACGGACTGTCCCGAGTCGTTTGGATTGTCAGTATCGAATCAGAGTCCGATGAACAAGATTAGGCTTTATAAGGATGACACCAATCTTGCCTTATGACTAATCGAGATATTGAGACAAAAGGATTATGAATACAGAGATTCCAGTACAAGTGGGAGATTGTTGGAATTGTGTCCAGTAATCTCGGTACTGTCTCTAGAAAGTAAGAGTATGTCAATGATCAGACATAAGTCATATAATACTGGGGGTCATGATGGCTTGCTAGAGTCCGCTCATGATCTATAAGTCTTGGACTTATTGCCTTTATTATATGATCCCATATGGGTCACACGCCTAAGCTAACATGAAAATGTGTAGGAACGGCCTAGCAGAAGTACGGTAAAAGTGCCAGGCATTTGTCGTACTTAGAGAGAGATTAATGGGTCTGATTAAATCCAAGGGATTTAATCAGATTGGTATTTGGGCCCAAAAGCCCAAAAGGGAAAGAGAAGGGTTTTATAAACTAAAACCCAAATCTCTTTCTCCTTCAACCCTAACCAAGCCGCGATCTCTCTCTCTCCCTGCGCCTCCTCTCCCTTGGTCTAGCAGCCTCTCTTCCTGATTGGTGTGCGTGTGTGAACCTCTGGAGGAGTTATCACTCGGTGGCTCTCTGATCTCTGACCTGTTCTCTCTTTCCGCTGCATAAACAGGTAAAAGGTGAGATCTTATTGTTTCTATTCAAGAGAACCTAGATCCGCATGTTTAGGAACTGTTGAATCTGAGAATTGAATCTGGATTAACAACCAAAACATCCTTCATACAAACCCTAAATCGACACCAAAACACGAAGCCCCCAAATCGATTTCGGACTAGTGAGCGAAACCCTAAATCATGCGAACCCACAAAACGGTATCGAACCCTAAAGCGAAACACTAAATCATGCTCCCAAATCGATTAAGAACCCTATATCGAAACCCAAAATCGATTACAACCTAAGCTAATTTATCACTCTGAAAATCGCCTACCTCAAGAACAAATGACCTTCTCTCGGGTGCTTTCTTTGAAGAATTTTCGTCTCTTAATCCAGTTTTTCGTCTCGAAATGACGAAACAAGCGAGAAAACAAGAAGTGTGAGAAACCTTCTTCGTGAGAAAGAGTGTTTCGACGACAAAGGTACAAAAAAATAGCGAATAGGAGTCTGCCACCTGGTTAGAACTCGCCTCTTACAGGCTCTATAATAAGAGCCGGTTCTAATCAGTAAATCGATTTTTTTTAAACATTTGCCTATGATATCGCGCCATGAAACCGTTAAGGACCGCTGATGTTCGTGCTCTAATCATTGAATGTAGAGTCGGAGATAAGATTTTAAAGATTCTATTCATAAAAAATAAAATTTTAAATAGAGACTTCCGTACCAACTGAATTTGTATCGTCTCTCTCTCTCTCTCTCTCTCTCTCTCTAAAATAAACTTTCTCTCTCGGATCCCCCCAAAAAGCTTCTCCCCTCCGCCTCTCCGGCGCTAACTCTGCCGGGGAGGCTCTCCCTCTTCCCGTTCTTTTTTTTTTCTCTTTCCACAGGCCAGTGTTTCTTCCGCGCTCTCGCATGAAGGATTGATGTTCAAGAGGCTAGGGCTTTTTAAAGTGGAGGCTTTGTAACCGAGAGTCGCCCTAACCTACCTGATGGCTTAATATACACGCAAAACATAATTCAGATATTGTTGTGATTTAGTTTAGATTTTTCAGTATTTCCTTAATAATAAACGATTTAATCAAACGGAATATATAATCAGATTTTATTACATGTTTGATTTATCACAAATAAAAATAAGTTTATTATGATTCTATCCAAAATCTATCCAAAATATTATAATTCTCGAAATCTCTAAACACGTAGAACATGTCAATTTGATTTATTTCCGTTAATACATATAAATTTGAAGAGGCTACACTATCGTAAAATTTATAGTTTTTATTTAGTTTGTGGACATGTAACCATATTCCGTTACACGAACCCGTAACCCTAATCGGATTAAGTAGAAGAATACATATTAACGGGGTAAAAGCGACAATTAATGACTATTCACGGTTTAGGTTTCGTTTCCCAAAAAATGATTTGCAAACAATCTAAACATACCAGGCAACTTTGTGATACAACACGATGCATCATTAAACTTGTAACACTTATTTGAAGGAAATTCCTAAATTAAACACTTTCATATATGTGTTTTTTAATGTATACTATAAATTAATAAGTTTTTCTCCGTACGAAAAACAACTATTTCTAAAATCCGGGTTTTGACTTCCAAAAATATTTTAAAATTGCTAAACATTGATCAATTTAACCTTGTATCAATATAATTTTATATTCTCGGCGTTTTAAAAACCCGAAATAGTAAACCCTAAACCCTATAAATTAATCTGACACTAATACGTCACTAAAAACTAACGGACTAGTGACGGATGAAGTATCCGTCACTAATCTGTCACTAAAAACTGACGGATTAGTGACAAATGTAAAGCATCCGTCACTAATCCGTCGTTTTTTTAAAATCCATCACTAATTCGTCGGTTTTTAAAATCCGTCGCTAATCTGTCGGTTTTTAAATCCGTCACTAACCTGTCGGTTTTTTAAAATCCGTCACTAATCCGTCGGTTTCAAAAATTTTCATTTTAACCGCCAAAAATTTGGCATACCGCGAAAAAATTGAAAACTGACGGAAAACCGACGGCTAAATGAAAACCGACGGATTTGGCCGTCGTTTTCCGTTACTAACTGAAAATAAAACATTTCAACCGCATCTTCTTCCCCATTTCTTAGTTCTTCATCTCTCCCTCTCCCTAAAATCTCTCCGACTTCTCTCTTCCAAAAACCAAAAAAATTGTTTTCAATTTTTGTTTTCTCACCGTCTAAACCTTAATATCATGTAAGTCTTTCATATTCGTTGTGTATTTTTGAAATTTTAGATTTTAAGTATGGAATTGAGATTGAGTTTGCATGTATAGGATTAGCTTGTTTTGATGTTGGATTTGGCTTGTTTGTAGATTAGATATTGTAGATAGGTTTATAAAAATAAGATTTGGAAATTTTGAAATTTTTTAGTATATGGTTTATGTTTTTCTTTTGTTTTCTAAAAGTTTCTTAATTTTATAAAGTTTATTATATATAAAATGAAAACGTTTTGTATATAAAATTAAAGAAATTTTTTTCTTAAACTTTTATACCTTTTTGGTACATTTATCATATTTTATGACATAATTTCAATTATACTGCAATTTTATTGAATTTCAAAAATGTTGTTAACGTTTTAAATTTTTAAAACTTTCTATATTATTTTTTTCGAAATTAAAAACGTTTTTATGATTTTATAATAATATTATTGATTTTAGGTGTTTTTAATGAATTTATAATATTTTATACTATTATATGAATTTTCATAATATTTAATATTTTAAAATTATAAAAATTTTAAAATATTTTGATATGATTTTAGTTGTTTATATAAAGAGTAAATATGCTTTATATATATAATTTTAATATATATGTAATACTCATATATTTTACTTTATTTTTTGGAAAGAATCCCTCATTTTTGCGGTACGAGATGAAGCGATCAACCACATTGTCATTGAGGTAAGTTATACATTTAATACTTTATAAATATTTAGTTTATTTTAATTTATTGCTAAAGTTTATTTTCTCGATTGTTTTAAAGGAAACACCGAAGACCAAAGGACGTTGGTTCGGTTTAGGCAATATGAGCCAAAAACTAAAGTCTTTATCGTCCTTTCGGTTTATTCCGACACATGCGGACTATGAGGCGCAATTGAAGGCTAAAAACGATGTGATTGCGCTCTTGCTAACAAACCAAAAGAAGATGATGGCACACTACAAGAAAACAAGGTGAAAAGTGACGGAATTTTCCGTCGCTATTCCGTCGGTTTTGGCCAAAACCGACGGAATAGTGACGGAAAAAGTCAGTCGGTTCTATCTCGTCAGTTTTTCAAAATCCGTCGGTTTCCTGTTGGAATTACTGACGGATTTGTGACAAGCGACATCCGTCGGTAATACCAACGGATAACCGACGGCTTAAAAACCGACGGCAAACCAACGGCTTGAAAACCGACGGAAAACCAACGGCTTCAAACTGACGGGAAACCGACGGCTTTAAAACCGTCGGTTTTGCATCCGTCGGTTTTCCGTCGGTTTTAGTACAAAAAATAACAAAAAAAAATACAAAAAAAATAATTAAATATTTTTATTCATACAAAAAAAACAAGAAATACAATATAGACATATACATGTATGCATATATATTTATGTATATACAAACACATATACGTATATATGAGTTTCCAAATCGCCGCCGTATATAATCACAGCCTTCGTCTCCGTAACCAACACCACCACCAAGCCTCCGCCTCCGTCAACGTAACCACCACCACTACCAAGCCTCCGTATCCGTAACAACCACCACCAAGCCTACGTATCCGTAACAACCACCACCAAGCCTCCGTCTCCGTAACCACCAGAGACATTGTTCCCGTAGAGGGAGACTCCGACGACGCAAGCTCTGCTTCTGCCGATCTGCCTCCGCCATGCCGCCGGGCTCTGCCGATCTGCCTCCGCCATGCCGTCTCTCCTAAACCGGATGTGTACAGAGATCTGATTTCGCTCTCCGCCATGCCATCGGGCTCTTCTCCGCCATGCCTTCGGGCTCTTCTCCGCCATGCCGTCGAGCTCCGCTCCGCCATGCCGTCATGTTCTGCTCCATCCGATCTGAAACAAAGAGACATACCAAAATCGATTTTGATGAAGAATGAAACGTAAAACGAATTGATAAAGACAAACAAAACTCGAATCTAAAGGAGAAGACTCAGCTTGAGAGGTTTTGTAAGATCTCAACTCGTTCTATCCGAGAATAGAAAGAGTTTTAGGGTTTGTGAATTAGGGATTCTAAAAGAAGGATTAATGAACGCGGTGAGATGAAGGAAATTAGGGTTTTTAGCCGGCGTTTCCAAGTCGGAAGCCGGTAAAGACTGGTTGTAAAGTCGCCGGAGAGATTTTAGGTCAAAAGTCGCTCTAAAGTCTCTCAAGCCGAAAATATTAAGAAAAGCGTATCCTTTCATTCATTCATAAGGTTCCCTTATATAGGGTTACAAGTCGGCTATCAATAAAAGGAAAATAAGAGATATCTACGAATATTTCCTAATATCCCGATTCTAACGGGATATGGAATATTTCCATATTATTGATGTCGGCGAGCCGCCTTGGTCTTCTTGATCGAACACCCTCCAAAAACCCTAATGTAAGCCGGTCGCTCCAAGTCCAGTTTAACCTAAGTTTTACCGTCTTGGGCCTTTTACCGACTTTCCATTACTGGGCCGACCTATACTCATGAATATGCCTTTTTAGGAAAGTGCTAATCTTGACTCCAACAATAAGCCCCCCCCCAGTGTGGCGACTTTTATTCAAGTCGTCAATGCGAAGGTTAACTTACGGTCTTAAGAGATGAGTTTGTAGGCCCATTAGTCGACGAGCTATGCTCTCCTAGGCCCATTGTGCTTAGGCTAGCTCCGTATTTTATAGGAGCTTTTCCGGCTCGGTTCAAGATGAACGCAATCTTCATGGTTAGGTTCAATCCGATGGAGACCAATGGTTGAACCGAAATAGATTTCTGGTTCGATTTATCGGTTTGATGCGAGATACGAAGCGTCGCCTAGGTAATTATTACCTCGATTCTTGCGCCGTCATTTTCATTATAAAAGGGACCCCTCCCACTCTTCACTTCTTCATTTTTGCGTGGTGTGAAGAAGCTTAAAGGTAATTTATTCTCTCTAGCCTTTTTATTTTCCGACCATCTCTCCGTCGCTGCTCCGCCTTAGATCTTTTAGGTTGTTAGATCGAATCCTGTTTTATCACTCGTGTTCTTCGTCTGTTCTTCAACGAACCATGTCTTTGATCCGCTGTTCCTCAAGCAAAGATAAGGAAATTGTTTCCGTTTCATCTGCGGATGATTCTCCAAGTCGTCAATCCACTTCTAGTACTTCATCCGTCTTGGGAGACCAGTCCGTTTGTTTTAAAGTTGAAGACCTCCAACTTCATTGCGAGACATCTCGTCAAGCCGGCGCTGTTGAGAGTTCTGGCCGGGAGGAGTTAATCATACCTCAGCTGCGGGATTTTGATGATGGTGAGGATGATGTCGATGCGAATCAAGTCGATTCCGAGGGCGATGTTTCTCCTTCGTTGCCGGTTGATCCTTATGAAAGTTTCAGTAACATTTTGGGTACCAAGTCGACTGCATCTACGGTGAGGTCCATGCTTCAAGACTGTGGAGCAGACCCAAAGATTAAAGTCATCATTCCCTTTCCGCTTGACCGTCCTTGGAATCCGCCTGCGGGGTACATGACCCTCTACGAGTCATACTTCATCAACACTGACACCGGGGGAAGCCGTTGTTGGTTTCCTCTACCCGACTTGCTGATTTCGTACTGTCATCGTCGAGAGATCGCCATCTCCCAATTGTCAGCCGTTGCAGTTCGCCATATGGTTGGTCTTTTGGTGTTAGGGGCCGAAGCCGGTATCACGATAACTGCACAGATTTTCGAGGAAATGACGTCGGTTAATCGCATGAAAGCCACCAATCCAGGGTGTTTCGCGGTTCGGTTCAAGAGCGGCAACCGAGTTCTGACAGATGCGCCTAACAAGATTAATAATTGGCAACGGTCCTATTTTTTTGTTGAAATGTCACCATTAGTTGTTCCTGACGAACTCAAGGGACTTATCAGGACGTCTTGGAACACGGATTATGGTAGATGTCGTCCCAAATTTGCTATCTTTTGATCTCGATAATTTACTTAATTCTTTTTCATCTTTGCAGTGCAACATCCCTTCCTGAAGCCGTATCCCGACAACTACTTCCCCATTCTTGAGCAGATTCAATCTCTCGGCTTACGCAAGTGGTCGGACCTTACTCGTGAGCGTATCAATAAATTCCTTCCAAAGATCTCCGAAGGTTTTGTATAGTTTTTTTTTTGTTATGGCGTTCTTTTCCCTGCTCCCTCCTGATCGTCTGTCTGTTAATGCAGTCAAGTGGGATACCAAGACGAAAGTTACCCCTGAAGAGCTTGTCAAGCCAAGGAGGATGGGAAAAGTCAAGAGAATTGATTCCGTGGATTACTCCAAAGAGATCTCGTCAAAGCCTTCTTCTTCCTCCAAGTCGTCAAAGGACAAGAACAAGGCTCCTTCTCAGGGCGGCATTCGTCCTGATGTTAATACGACGTCGACTCCCCCAGTGGTGAATCCTCCCAGTCTTCCTCCCAAAGTTCCATCAAGGAAGAGACCTGTTGACGATAAGTTGGTTCAGGATAAGCCATCTAAGTCATCCAAGACGGGTAAATCGGTCGAGGATGCTTCTGCCGAGATGGCGGTTGTCGACGAGCCTGCCAAACTAAAGGATCCGTGGCAGCGCTTCTATAAGTTCAAGGGGACTGTCCCTGACTCGTCTGGCGGCTTGAAACCTTTTGAGTCTAACAAGGAGCTTGTTTTGGCGCGTCCCAGGCGTGCAGTGAAGGAGGGAGAGGTGCGCCCTTCAATCCACAACTTCGCTTATCAGTATGAGAGCGAGGTTCCTTTTATCAACAATCCCCGGGCATGCTTTGATATGCTGACGTGCGTGAGGGGGAACGAGTCGGACTGGCCGGTCTTGGAGGAGTTGCCTCATTCGGATGCCATCGTCCGGTTGAAGCACGCTGAGGCTACCGTAAGTTTTAAACCCCTTTTTTTTTGAAGTTAATTTTTATATTGCTTGCCGAGATAACATTCTTCTTGCTATTTTTCAGATGATCGCGGCTTCTAACCGTGTTGCCTTGGAGAGTTCCTGGGCTCAAAAGAAGCTGGCTGACGCGGTCACTAAGCGGGATGATCTTCTCAAAAAGATCAAAGAGGAGAAGAAAGTACTGGAAGAGAACAGGCTGGTCCTCGAAGGTAAACTCAAGCAGGCTGAGGAGAAGTCGAAGGCCGACTTTCTCAAGTTCGAGTCGGAGAAGAGGAAGCTGCATAAGTCTTGCCTTGACCTGGTCGGCAAGGAAAGGGAAAGAGTCGAAGCCGCGGTCAGGACGAAGGCGCAGACTCATTTTGACCTCGTTCGGCGTTACATTAAGGACCAGGAGGGTGCTGTTGCTCTTCAGGTTAAGCAGGCTCAGATTTCTGGGCTTAAGAAGTGTTTGATTACACTTAGCGAGCAGGGCGTGCCAATTCCTCAGGATGTTTTGGACAAGGTCGCCGCAGACGAGATTGCGGCTAACGCGGAGCTTGACGACATGGAGGTCGTAACGAAGGAGGAGCTCACACTTGTTCTCTCTCCATTGCGTCATCCTCTTCTTAATCGTTCCTACGACTCCCCTCCCCCTGTTCCGTCGAATGTCGACCAATTCGGAACAAACCATGGGATAATCCCGGAGGCGGTCCCTGCTGGTCTTGTCTCGTCCGTCCGTTCAGAGGTCGCGTCCTTGGCCCAGGATCAGAACGTTGAGAAGAGTGGAACTGATGAAGCTAAGAAGTCGACGACTGACGCTACTTGAGGAGGCCTTTTTAAAGTTTATTTTTTTTGTTTTGCTTTTGTAAACCTTCGTTTGTATTTAAGCTCTAAACTTAATGAAATGGCTGCTTTAGATTTGGATCACGTCGCATTAAAAATATTCTGGGTAACCAAGTAGTGATTTTTTGAATAATCGAACTAATGTTGGTTTGTTTGTTTAGTGAGTCTAGAACTTTTGCATTTAGAAGCTCACCACCAAACATGAACTAATCTCGAATTAACGATTTAGCCACTTCACATAGTCCGACTAATCTCGTATTAAGTTTGTCTTCAAATTTTAAACGATTTAGCGACTTTAGGTAGTCGGACTAATCTCGTTTTAAGTTTGTCGTCAAATAAACGATTTAGGGACTTTTGCCGTAAGGCGGTTTTTGCGAGACTAAATGCTCGGCTTTGTTCTAAGGGCGGGAGAATGCGCGAGTCTTTTATGCTCGACTTATTTGTTATCTCCTTCCGCGAAGAATTTGCGGGACGGATCCCGGCTTTTCCTTACCACGATGTGCACCTCGTGTGTAAGGAAGACCACGCCTCTGGCCAGGAGGCATGATGCTAATGATGCGAGTCGTTTTGCTCGTCTTTTTGCGAGTTGATACTCGGCTTTTTTGCGAGTTGATACTCGGCTTTTTGCGAGTTGGTACTCGGCTTTTTGCGAGTTGATACTCGGCTTTTTGCGAGTTGGTACTCGGTTTTTTGCGAGTTGATACTCGACTTTTTGCGAGTTGGTACTCGGCTTTTTGCGAGTTGATACTCGACTTTTTGCGAGTTGGTACTCGGCTTTTTGGGTACCATCAAATATTTGAATATTTATGAAAAGACTTACCTGATTTTTGGCTTTGCTTGTCTTTCAAGACGGTAATTTATCTGAAAAATAAAGATTTTATTAGATTTGTGACTGTGCCGGTAAAGGCTGCCTACGTATCCTCCGAGGAAGAATCAAGTCACTCGTAGTTCATAGTACATTTTTTTTTTTTTTTTTTTTTTTTTTTTTTTTTTTTTTTTTTTAACTTGCCGTTTTAGTGGTATTCCTTCAGGCTTGCCGAGTTCCAGGATCGAGGTAAAGCCTTGCCTTTCATTGACTCAAGCTCGTAGACTCCTGGTTTGACGACTTTCGTGACTTTGTAGGGTCCTTCCCACTTTGCCCCAAGTTTTCCTGCTCTCCACTCCTTGGTGTTTTCGTACACTTTGCGGAGGACGAAGTCACCGACTTGAAAATGGCGTTCCTTGACTTTCTGGTTGTAGTACCGAGCTGCGAGCTGTTGGTAGTTCTGAATCCTGAGTAGGGCTCGATCCCGTTCTTCCTCTAAGGTGTCGAGAGCCTGGATTAGCATTTTTTCATTGATTTCGGTATGGTGCGGCATGAGAGAGCGGCGGAGAGTGTAAATGTTAGCCTCTGCCGGTACCATTGCTTCCACGCCAAAGGCTAAGGAAAATGGGGTGGCTCCTGTTGCACTGCGGGGTGTCGTTCTATGCGACCAGAGGACTCCGTCTAACTCATCCGCCCAAACTCCTTTTTTGTTTTCGAGGCGTTTTTTGATGCCGGCAATGATGGTTTTATTGGTGGCTTCGGCTTGGCCATTCCCCTGAGGATACCTTGGTGTCGACTTGCTAAGGCGTATATCCCACTTCTGGCAGAATCCTTCGAATACTTTCGAGATGAACTGTGAGCCGTTATCTGTGACGATCTCATAAGGTAGCCCAAAACGACATATTATATATTTCCAGACGAAATTTTGAACCTGGACATCGTGGATGACGACGTAAGCCTTGGCCTCTACCCACTTTGTGAAGTAGTCGGTCATAATGAGCAGGAAACGTCTTTGATTGGATAACGGTAATGGTCCAACGATGTCCATTGCCCATCTCATGAATGGGTAGGCCGCAGTTGACGTTGTGAGCAGCTCTGTAGGTCGATGTATGAATGGCGCATGTCGCTGACACTTTTCACACTTGTTAGAATAGGTCTCGCAGTCGGTTATCATAGTCGGCCAATAGTGACCATTCAACTTGATTTTGAGGGCGAGAGATCTGCCTCCGGAGTGGTTTCCGCATGCTCCAGAGTGCGTTTCTTCGAGAACCCGACTTACTTCGTCTCCATTTATGCATCTGAGGAGGATCTTGTTAGCAGAGTATTTGTAGAGGATACCTTCATGTATAGTGTATCGCGCGCATTTGACTTTAAGTCGTCGTGCTTCCCATTTATCTTCTGGGAGCTTCCCTTCCGTCAGGTATGCTCTTATCGGAAGTCGCCAATCTTTGTTGTCGCCGGTTAGGACAGCGATGAGGTCTACGCCCTTTGCTTGAATATTGTAGCACATGTCGTTTTTATCACTTATGAGTATTTCTTCATTTTCTTCCTGATTGCTTTCGGGGGGCGGGATGCTTGGCTCGTGGATCGTCTCTACCGGGATTCGTCGACAGAGATTGGGATTAGATGCCAGCGACGCAAGTGCATCTGCCGGGGCGTTCTCCTTTCTTGGTATCTGGACGATGTCGAAAAATTCGAAAGAACTGGTGAGTTCCAACGCCGTCCTTCGATAAGCCTCCATTCGTTCATTTTTAGCTTCGTAGTCGCCGTTGATCTGGTTGGCTACGAGCATGGAATCACAGTGGGCCAGGAGATGTCGTACTCCGATTTCTCTGGCTAGTCTGAGACCGGCTAACAAAGCTTCGTACTCGGCTGTGTTGTTAGAAGCCGTGAAACCTAGTTTGAATGACTGCTCTAATATCTCGCCGGTTGGTGATATGAGACGTATCCCTATCCCGGCTCCTTTTTTAGATGAAGCCCCGTCAACGAACAGTTTCCAATTCTTGTCTTCTGTCTCGGTACCGACATCCAATTCATGTGATAATTCGACAAGGAAATCAGCTATTACCTGCGACTTGGCGGTTGTCCTATTCCTGTACTCGATGTCGTACTCACTTAACTCTATTGCCCACTTGGCTAGACGACCAGACTGTCCTGGGCTATGAAGTATCGTTCGAAGAGGTTGACTGCTTAATACAGCAATCGGATGTGACTGAAAATAAGGTCGCAGCTTCCGTGCCGAGATGACAATTGCGAAAGCCAGTTTTTCCATTGCAGGATACCTGGTTTCGGCTCCGTTCATTGTTTTGCTGACGTAGAAGACCGGCTTCTGTTCTCCTCGATCTTCCCGAACTAGCACGCCACTCACTGCTGTTGTTGAAACGGCGATGTAAAGTAGTAATGTCTCACCATTCTCGGGTTTAGACAGTATCGGCGGGTTCGACAAGTAGTCCTTGAGTTGGATGAAGGCTTCCTGACACTTCTCATCCCACACGAATCTTTTGTTCCCTCTTAGGAGCTCGTAAAAAGGCAGACATTTATCCGTTGACCGGGATATAAATCTGTTCAAGGCGGCTATGCGGCCAGTGAGGCGTTGCACCTCTCGAGTGTTCTTGGGAGATGGTAAGTCGATTATGGCCGTGATCTGCTTTGGATTAGCTTCTATTCCTCTCTGAGTTACCACGTATCCTAGGAATTCTCCCGATGTCACCCCAAATGTACACTTGGTTGGGTTAAGTTTCATGCCGTATCGGTTAAGGATGTTGAAACATTCCTTAAGATGACCGACATGCTGAGAGGCAATCAGAGACTTGACCAGCATGTCGTCGATATAAACTTCCATTGTTGCGCCAAGTTGTCCTGCAAACATCCGGTTTACCAGCCGCTGGTAGGTGGCGCCGGCGTTTTTGAGGCCGAAAGGCATGACTTTGTAGCAATACGTGCCTCGTTCAGTGATGAAGGCCGTCTTTTCTCTGTCGTCTGGGTTCATGAGGATTTGGTTATATCCTGAGAACGCATCCATGAATGATAGCAGTTCGTTCCCAGCCGTCGCTTCAACAAGTCGGTCGATGTGCGGCAGCGGGAAACTATCCTTGGGGCAAGCTTTGTTGAGGTCCGTGAAGTCGACACACACTCTCCACTTCCCGTTTTTCTTCTTTACGACCACTGGATTGGCCAGCCAGTCAGGATATTTGACTTCTTGGATTGAACCGGCTTCGAGTAGCTTTTCTACTTCATCGTTGACTGCTTTAGCCCTTTCTGGGCCGAGTTTTCGCCTCTTTTGCTTGACTGGCTTGTAGGTCGGATCGACATTCAATTCGTGAGTTGTAATGGTTGGGTTGATACCCTTCATATCCTTCATTGTCCACGCAAATGTTGTAACGTTTTGCTGTAGGAAGGTGATCAGTTCCTCCTTGATGTCGTCCGGTAACCCTGCACCAATGCCCACACACTTGCTTGCATCTGATTCGTCAATGATGACTTGCTGGATTAGTTCCTTCTCCGGTCCTTTTCTTCCGTGTTCTGTGTTGATCATGCAGGAAGGCACCCTGATCTTATGTTCTCTTGCGAAACACGACCGACTTGCGCTCTGGCATCCTTTGACTGTCTGGATTCCTTTAGGTGTCGGGAATTTCAGACATTGATGGTATGTCGATGATACCGCCTTCATGCTATATAGCCATGGAGTTCCAAGGATCACGTTATAGATGGTTGGCTTGTCAATGACGTGAAACCTCACCAATCTGTTAACTCCTCCTGCGAAGACAGGCAACTTGATCGTTCCAATCGTGTACATCGTCTCACTTGTGAACCCGGTGAGCGGCTTGGCCTTTTGCTTGATATCCTCCTCCTTAATGTCCATCTTCTTGAGTGTATCTAGGAAAATTAAGTCTATCGAACTCCCGGTGTCCACCAGTATTCGAGATACTTGGCAACTTCCGATCAGAAGCTCAACCACCAGTGGGTCGTTATGAGGGTAGTGAGTTCCATAGAGGTCCTGGTCGGTAAAGATGACGGGCGGATCGTCTGATAGGATTGGTTGAGGCGCCTTTTGCGCGGCCAATGCTAGGCGTTCATAGACCTTGATTGACCGGACCGAATCATTTACGGAAATTAGACCACCCATGATCATGTTGATTCTTCGGATGGTCTTGGGGGTTTCTTCTTCGTCCTCTTCTTCTTCACGGTTACGTTTCAAAGCTATGCTTTTGATACGCCGTGGCGGCTTATCTTGCTTGGGAGCCTGCTCGTCAGCTTTGTCTTCCTTCTTTTCCGACTCTCCCTTCTTCAACCTCTCGATGGCCGCCTTGATTTCCTCATTCGAAAGTCGGGAGTAGAGTGCGTTTCTGAGGTTCCGACATTCAGCTGTGTCGTGCGACGTAGCTTGATGGTATTCACAGTACTTGTCTCCCGTGGTGGAAGCTGTCTGTTGTGCCTTCTTTGTCTCTTTACCTCTCTTATTCCACGGTTTTGATGACCGGGACTTGTCGGTACCGTCTACAACCATTGTTTTGGCGTTTTTGCTGTCGTAGTGCTGTCTGGGTTCTCTTTCTTCCTTCCTATCTGTTTGTTTACCAGAACCAAACCTCTTTGCCAGTGCGACTTTCTTCTCCTCCAATTCCACGAACTTGTTTGCTCGATGGAGCGCGTCTTCGATGGTTAGTGGCGGGTTGACGACTAAATCTTGGTAAAATGGCGACTCGTGCCAGACGGCGTTTGTCAGGGCTGCGATAGTGAATTTATCCGGTGCCTCAGCTCGCGTCATCACCGCCCTGAACCTCTCTACGAAATCTTTCAAAGTTTCCTTCTTCTCTTGCGTCATTGATATCAACGCGCTTAGTGAAGTATCTTTGCGAATGTAGGCAAAGTGATGCCTTACGAATGCCCATGTGAGATCCGAGAAGCTGTCAATCGATTTGGAGGGAAGTCGGGAGAACCAGTTCAGCGCGTCTCCTTCCAGGGTTTCGGTGAACAGTTGGCAGAAGCCGATGTCACGCTCCTCATTCGACGAGAACCGCGCCTTTGCCGCCATGATTTTGAATGTTGTGAGATGGGTCGCTGGATCTTTTGTGCCGTCGTACATCGGTAGTCTGAGCTTTTCTCTTTGCCTGATATACGTGTTTGTGATGCGCGAGGTAAAGGGAGTCCTACGAGTTTCCTCGATTATTCGATCTATCTCGGGTGCGGATCCCTTCACGCCATGGACCTCCCCTTTTAATTCTTTAAGGGTGTCTTTTAGCTCAATCAGTTGTTTTTCAACATGGTTGCGACTTGCTCGGCGAATAGATGCTCCGTGAGTTTTCTCGTATGACATACCTCGCTCACGGCGATGGTTGTCTCGGTGCGAGCCATCCTCACGTCGCGAATTTCGTCTGTGGTGCACGTCCCGTGTCCGGTGACTGGTATGTTCCTCTCTGTCGGGTGAATACCTCTCATCACTTTGGTTGTTACGTCTCTGACTTTCGCTCCGTTTGGATCTTTCAGAACCTTCCCTCCGATGTGAGCTCCGCTCGCGAGTATCCTTGTCGCTTTCCTTACGTGGGTTACTCCTGGATTCGCTGCTATGGCTCTGTTCATGGTGGCTTTCCTCAGATGTGCTATAGACCAGTCGTCTAGCGACTTTGTCTTTCACCTTTGAAGGCACCTCTTTCCTGGGTTTTCTCGACCGTTGTCCTGAAAGGATCTTTGCTTGCTCTGTCTGCAGTAGGTCGACTTTCTTTGAAAACGTCTTGATCAAGTCGTTCTGTGACTCGATCTTGGCCATTAGAGTGGCTAAGGTCTTGTCTTGCTCGATCTGGGCTTCTGTTTCGCTGAGTGACGGGGCATGTTTGCCGTCATCCCGAGCTTTGTTCTTGGCGGTGTTTCGCGGCTGCTTGCCGCCTTTGGCAGCCTCATCTTCGTGATCACTCTGGTTGTAATCACTTCCCTCATGGTCGCTTAGGTCGACCTTAGGGTTTTCCGAATCTGTTTCGTTACCGTTTCCCGACATCTCGTTTCAGAAATTTCTCTTAGAAATCCCCACAGTCGGCGCCAATTGTAAGATCTCAACTCGTTCTATCCGAGAATAGAAAGAGTTTTAGGGTTTGTGAATTAGGGATTCTAAAAGAAGGATTAATGAACGCGGTGAGATGAAGGAAATTAGGGTTTTTAGCCGGCGTTTCCAAGTCGGAAGCCGGTAAAGACTGGTTGTAAAGTCGCCGGAGAGATTTTAGGTCAAAAGTCGCTCTAAAGTCTCTCAAGCCGAAAATATTAAGAAAAGCGTATCCTTTCATTCATTCATAAGGTTCCCTTATATAGGGTTACAAGTCGGCTATCAATAAAAGGAAAATAAGAGATATCTACGAATATTTCCTAATATCCCGATTCTAACGGGATATGGAATATTTCCATATTATTGATGTCGGCGAGCCGCCTTGGTCTTCTTGATCGAACACCCTCCAAAAACCCTAATGTAAGCCGGTCGCTCCAAGTCCAGTTTAACCTAAGTTTTACCGTCTTGGGCCTTTTACCGACTTTCCATTACTGGGCCGACCTATACTCATGAATATGCCTTTTTAGGAAAGTGCTAATCTTGACTCCAACAGGTTTGAGATTTGAGATTTAAACGAGATGGAGAAGACGGCTCAACCTTGTTAGAGCAAACCCATCGGTGAACCCCCTTAGAGCATCTCCACCAGCGGGACCGAAGGTAAGTCTCTTAACTCAAATTTTTATTAATTTTTTTTTTTTTTTTTTTTTGTAAATTCGAAAAAAAAAAAAAATTAAAAAAAAACAATCGCCCAATAAAATGGCGACACGTGGCGAGACAGCAACAAGGAACGTCTCTTACACAAGCAATCGGGGATACGGTTTTTAAAAAAAAATGTGGGACCCACATTATTTTAATACTTTTTTTTTAAGAGACCCACCCCTAAGACACCCCAATGGATCTGCTCTTAGGGGTTCTTATTTTAATCTTTTATTGTTTTTTTTTTTTTTTTTTTTTAAGGTGGTGAAAAAAAAAAAAAAAAAAAGAAGTAACCAACCGGGTTCCGCCACGTGGCGAACCCGGGTTCTAAAAAACTCCCAAATAAGAACCCCTCCTCCAACCTCTCTCTTCCTTTATATTATAATATTGTTTTTTTTTTAGAACCCCACCCCCTAAGAGCATGTACAACCTTGAACACCCTTGAACACCCTCATGGGGTTCTTAAAATTTTTTTTTTTTTTTTTTTTTGGGAAATGTGTAAAAAAAAAAAATTAAAAAAAAAAAATAGACGAATGACAAGCTGCCACGTGTCATGAACAGTGTAAGGACCGATCCTTAGCTAAGGATTTTTAGACCCCGGTTTCTTAACTATTCACGTGGGTCCCACGTGAATAGTTAAGAAACCCGAGCTTAAAAACCCTCGTTGTACATGGTCTAAGAACCGCCGATGGGGGTGGTCTTAGTGGGAAAGGAAAAAGAGGGTTAATTAGGTTAAAACAATAAACGGCTGAGATTGAAAATGAGATGCAGATCTAACGGTTCAGGATGGTGATCCGCGTGATAAGGTTATAACCAATAATTTTTTTTGATTATAATTAATATATAACAATCAAAAATGATTTAAAATAATACAAATTGTTTTAAAAAAATTGTTAAATTTTAAACTATAATAAGATATGAAAATTTTAAATATGTTAAAATTTATAAATGATTTAAAATACTAGAAAAAAATTAGTAGATTTCAAAAAATAAGTATATATATATATTAATTTAAAATGTTTAAATTATATTTTGATTTAGCAACAATCTTTGTATGATTATATATTTAAGTAAAAATGTTTGTATGATTGTAGTATAGTTTTTTGTTTTATGTTTAATTTTTATGTTTGAAAATAGCAATTAAGGGTTATAGTTAATTATTTAGGGTTTGGTAATTAAGTTTTTGATTTAGGATTGAGGATTTAATGATTAAAAGTATTTATATATTATATTTAAATTTTAAGTTTAAAGTATAGGGTTTGTTTTTTGGGGTGTATGTTTGGAGTTGAGGTTTAGGGTTTATATTTTAAGATTTAGGGTTTGTTTATAGTTTAATTAGGGTTTTGAAGTTAATGTTTGAAACTAGTATATTTAGAAATTGAAATTGATTTATCAGATTATGTGTTTGTGTAACGGATGATGATTACTAGTTAGGGTTTAGGGTTTAGGGTATAGGGAATACATATCTCGGAATAAGAATTCAAATTACGGAATACAGATTATGGAATATCATATCAGATGTTTGTGTAATGGATTAAGATTACGAGTTAGGGTTTAGGGTTTGTAGTTAAGCGTTTAGGGTTTAGGGTTTACGGTTTAGGGTTTAGGGTTCAAGGTTTAAGGTTTAGGGTTTAGGGTTTAGGGTTAAGGGTTTAGGGTTCAAGGTTTAAGGTTTAGGGTTTAGGGTTTAGGGTTAAGGATTTAGGGTTAAGGGTTTAGGGTTTAGGGAATATATGTTTTGGAATAAGGATTCAAATTACGCAATTTAAATTATGGAATATCAGATTATGTTTTTGTGTATCGGATATAGATTTTGGAATATCAGATCAGATGTTTGTGTAACGGATTAAGATTACGAGTTAGGGTTTAGGGTTTGTAGTTAAGCGTTAAGGGTATAGGGTTTACGGTTTAGGGTTCAAGGTTTAGGGTTAAGGATTTAGGGTTGAGGGTTCAAGGTTTAGGGTTTAGGGTTAAGGATTTAGGGTTAAGGGTTTAAGGTTTAGGGAATATATGTTTTGAAATAAGGATTCAAATTACGCAATTTAAATGATGGAATATCAGATTATATGTTTGTGTAACGGATATAGAATACGAGTTAAGATTAGGGTTTAGGGTTAAGGGTTTGTGGTTTATGGGTTATAAAAGTTGATAACATATAATTAGATTAATAGAAGGTTTTAACAATTTTTAAATCTTCTCGGACATCATATCACATGCTACTAAATATAGTTTTCTAGGTCCGAATATATAATAGTTAATATTTAATATACATTAAACAACATATTTTCATAAATAGAGGTTTTATGACGGAAAACCGACGGAAAAGTGACGGATAATATTCCGTCGGTTTTCCGTCATAAAAACCGACGAAATCAGTTATCCGTCGGTTTTTATGACGGAAAATCGACGGAATATTATCCGTCACTTTTCCGTCGATTTTCCATCATAAAAACCGACGGATTTTCATCCGTCAGTTTTTCCGTCACTTTCCCCCTTGTTTTCTTGTAGTGGCAAGATTCAACGAGATTGATGCGAGGTTTGCTTACTACGTGCCGAGGTCGGAGACGGGGACAGGTTCGGGATCAGGGTCAGGGATGTAGATTTCTCGGGATTAGTGTCGGTTTGAATAAAAATTTATATTTTATGTTTTATTGTTTTTATGAATAATTTAAATCTTAATAATATTTTCTTTTTTAATTATTTTAAATTTATTTAAAAATAAATATTATTTTAAAAAATAATGGAAACCGACGGAAAACCGACGGATTCGTCACTAATCCGTCGGTTTTCAGATCCGTCACTAATCCGTCGGTTTCCAGATCCGTCACTAATCCGTCGATTTCCGTATTCGTCACTAATCCGTCGGTTTCCGGATCCATCACTAATCCGTCGGTTTCTGGATCCGTCACTAATCCATCGGTTTTTGAAACCGTCGGTTTTCCGTCATATATGCGTCCGTCGATTTTCGTCGGTAATTACAGTCGGATTCGGTTTGTCAAAATTCCGTCGGTAATTACCGACGAAAAACCGACAGATTTAAAAAACCGACGAGATAGAACCGACGAATTTTTTCTGTCATTTTTCCGTCGGTTATAGCCAAAACCGACGGAAAAATGACGGATTTGTCGGTCACTTTTGAACTTTTTTCTTGCAGTGAGATCCGATCCCAACCGTCGTCCTGGAGCCTCAAACCCTGATATCCTCTCTCCTTCACGTGGCATTGACAAATTTTACCGGAACTCTAGAGACTCACCCGATGGAACTACTCCCAACAAGTTCCCTTGAAATTTTGCCATAGCAATCAAGGGTAATTTTGCATATATTCTAAAAACATTCAGAAAGTGTGGGTTATTACCAGATAATTTGCTCACATAACAGCGAAACTAACATAGTATTATTACCTGCCGATTCAAACCATAGTAGTATCGAAAACCAAAATAAGCCAGTGGTATTATTGAATAATTAAGCCTCTTGTCACTGAATAGACCTAAACTGAAAAGACCTTTTTATTTACAGCGAAATTAACTATCTGAATCCAATAAACTCATACTCTCTGATTCACTAAGATTCTCTTGAATTCTCACTATTAAAATACAAGTTCAAAATTCAGAGATCTATCCTTGTTACAAGAAAAAATACAAAAAAATCAGAGATCTAACCCTAACCCTAATCTTTCTTGAGAAGAAAAGGATGACTAAGAAGCTGTGAGGTTGTCCATCTCTCGCTTGGTTTCTTGCGTAAACAACAATCAATGAAACTCTTCAACTCGTCAGAGCATTCTTCAGGGGCTTTCGGTGGTTCTCCAAAGCACACAGCACACATCAGCGTAGCCCAATCTGGTTTTTGTCCATGAGGAAGCAGAGGGAAGTAACCCATCAAGATCTCCAGCATCGTCAGCCCAAAACTCCATATATCTCCGGCGTAAACATTTGATTTTTCTTCCTCTCCAACATCATCAGCAGCTCCACTGTCGAATCTTTCGGGGCTCATGTAGGCGCACGTGCCGGTGAACGTGTTGCTCTTCTCTAACGACTTGACCATGATCTTGATCACTCCAAAGTCTGCGATCTTAACCTCTTCTTTCGAGTTACGTAGCAGATTCGCTGGCTTGATGTCTCTATGAACGATCTTGAGCCCATGCAAGTAGTTTAAACCTTTCAAAACTTGACGTGCGATCAAAGCAAGTTGATCCTCCGTGACGTGGCCTCGTAGAGACTCGAGCGTGCCGAGATCCATGTATTCCATCAGAATAGATACCTCTCCGGTGGGTTTCTCGAAGATGTCATGACACTTTACGACGTAAGGAGAGTCGACGAGACGTAGGATTTCGATCTCACGTAGGAGTTGGTGGCGGGAATCAGAATCCATGTTTTCTTTGACTTTCTTCAACGCATAGATTGATGAGGTTGTCTTGTGGTTAACTTTGTAGACAGTTCCGCCGTTTCCTTGGCCGAGAACGTTGATGATCTCCAAATCAGAAGCTGAGATGGTGTTACTTGTGGAGGAAGTTACTGTTGTGGATGCGGTTGTGGTGGTTGCAATGGGGAAGAGGCAGGGGAGGGTAGTGGTAGAAGCTTCTGGAAGAGAAAGCTTGAGATTCATAAATCGAGGATTTCTAACCAAAGACATCGTGTGTTCGTGTTGTTGTAGTTGAAGGATTGATGTTCAAGAGGCTAGGCTTTTTTAAAGTGGAGGCTTTGTAACCGAGAGTTGCCCTAACCTGATGGCTTAATGTATACGCAAAATATAATTAAGAGGCTTTTTATCTTCAGATATTGTTGTGATTTAGATTAGATTTTTCAGTATTTCCATAGTAATAAACGATTTAATCCAACGGAATATATAATCAGCTTTTGTTTTATTACATTTTCCTAGATTCTGGTATGATTTACTACAAATAAAAATATGTTTTAATAATTTTTTACACTTTCCAAATTTTTATAATTCTCAAAATCTTACTTAGAATATATCAAATGATTTATTTTAGTTTAAAATTGAAGAGACTACTATATCAGATTGATAATTCCTCTACATTATTAACCTATAATCATAATATCCCTAACCGTAATACATTATCCTAATGGTTAGATAATTTCATGTTTGAAAAAAATTGATCTTTAACTTAGATTAACATGACAAATCCTCACAATAGAAAACCAATATACTATAAATATTTGATTAACCAAAAGCATTTTCAATGCAATATTTGCGCCAAAAAAAAATAATATGTGAAAGAGACTTTGGTGAAAAACTCCTATTGAAGTTGCTAAAAGAAACTACTCCTTGTCTCAAAAAAAAAAAAAAAAAAAAAAAAAAAGAAACTACTCCCTAAGAGCATCTCCATTGAAGCATTTTTTATGGGGTTCTCACAATAAAATAGTATTATTATTTTTTAAAGATTAAGAAATAGAGAGGAGTTCTCATTTGAAAATCCATAAGAAACTCCTCAAATGGCACTTATTTGTTGGTTCAATTTAATTATAAAATCAGTTTTTGGTTAAACTATAAATATACTATAATTATTATTATTTTATTAGTTGAAAATTCTTTAAGAGTTCTAAACGAATGTAGCTGATCTAAGAAAACAAAATCATTCATAATTTTGAATTATTTTTTCTTTTCTTTTTTGAACAATAACCTTGAAATTTTGCCATAACAATCATGTAATTTTGCATATATTGTAAAACCTTTCATGAAGTGTGGGTTACTACCAGATAATTTGCTCACATAATAATGAAACTAACATAGTAATATTGCATGCCGATTCAAAACATAGTAATATTGAAAACCAAAAAAAAAAGGCAGTAGTATTTGAATGATTAAGCCTCTTATCACTGAATAAACCAAAACTAAAAAAGACATTTTTATTTACAGCGAAATTAACTATCTGAATCCGAGAAACTCATTCAACAAAGACCACTCTTAACTCTTAAGATTAGTCATCGATCTTTGTTCTCTTTTTCTTTCAGTCTATTGTTTGTAAAATAACGCTTGCAGAACCAAATAATTTATATTGATGAAAAGAAACAAAGAATTATTTAACGAGTGCATGCAGATCTCCAATGTGGTAACCATAATATATCATATAGCTTAATTACAAGAGTTTCACCAAAGCTTCGGTGTGTCTTTTGATCTCTCTAAATAATAAAAATTCTCTTGAATTCTCACTATTGAAATACAATATCGAAATTCAGAGATATATCCCTAACCCTAGCTAGCTAATTGACAAGACCCCAAGAGGTACTATAATAAAGGGAAAGAAAAAAAAAAACATAAGAAATAATTTGTTGGGAAGATGGAGCAGAGAAAGAAAAAGCCAAAACTACAACAAATCAGGAGGCTCTGAACTGAAGTATTGGACATTATTACATATGCTGTTGGTTTGAAAGTTTCCTACCAGATATATGCGTTCCATGTTCTGTCTCTCCTCTTCTTGAGCTAAGCAGTTTTGTAGATACAATGGGAGATCTTTCGTGTGTTGAAATCTCATCGGGTCAGTTTGTGTCTCTTTTGCATATGCTTGACTTCCACGTAACTCCCATGTGTTTCTCGTTTGGTGCTCGTCTTGGAGATACAATGGGAGATCGTTCGTGTGTTGATTTGCCATGTTAAAGTTTAACTCTTCCAATGCCACATGATGGGTACCTTGCGGCACAGGTAACTGGCTCATAGCTTCAATATGGTGATTGTATTGAACATATGAGTTCATCTGCCTCCCATCATTCCAGCTGAACTGATTTGCCATGTTAAAGTTTAACTCTTCCAATGCCACATGATGGGTACCTTGCGGCACAGGTAACTGGCTCATAGCTTCAATATGGTGATTGTATTGAACATATGAGTTCATCTGCCTCCCATCATTCCAGCTGAACTGATTTGCCATGTTAAAGTTTAACTCTTCCAATGCCACATGATGGGTAACTTGCATCGCAGGTAACTGACTCATAGCTTCAATATGGTGATTGTTTTGAACAAATGAGTTCATCTGGATCCCATCATTCCCGCTGAGGTGATTTGCCATGTTAAAGTTTAACTCTTCCAATGGCACATGACCTGCAGATTCCATCAAATTTAATGGGTTATTTTACTGCAGACTAGCATATAAAATGATTTGTTTAAGGTTCAAAGTTAAGTACCTTGAGGAATATGGTGATGAAGAAGGTTATTATTGACGTCGAAACTTAGTGTGTGGCCGTGTCCGTAGCCAGACAAGTTACTGCTATCACTGTTGTTGCTGTTTCCATAGCCAATATCGAAGTGAAGAGAGTGTGGTCGAGTTGGGAAACGTTTTTTGGCGAGTTCTGACCAGAAGCTATCACCGGACACAAGGTTGTCCAAGATCTTTTGCAGATCTCCAGGAAGAAAATGAAGTGTATGTCTCCTGTTATAAATAAATGTGAGGATTAATTAGTCTCTTTCAATGGAAATAAAACCAAAGAGAAGGATCAAAGATATAAGAGAATGAAACCTGAATCTAGAAGCAGACTGATCTAGGGTGAAATCATGATCCATCTGTTTCCATTGAGTGTGTCTTTTTGCCTTTGGATTAGTCTCCATGAAGAACGTTGGACGTTTTCCCAACTGAAAAAAAACATCTCACAATCATTAGGGTTTAATATTTGCAACAAAATATGTAAAACATATAAGAAGTATTGTGTACTACCTCGACATCTAGGGTTCCTGTTTCATCATGTGGATGAAAAGTTGCTCTAAAAGACAAGACATCAGACCATCGAATCTCAATCTTTTTCTTCAGCCTTTGTGTTCCTGTTTCTATATCGTCCAGAATCTCCCACATAAGTCTCCTCTTTGCAAAATAGAACTTGGCCTTAAGATCATCCGGGTATTCTCGGATGTGTGTCCATTGACCTATTGTGATCTTTGAGATTTGGCAGTTGATAGCCTTTTGTTTTTGTTTATTCATCAGATTAATACTATCACCACCTCTCTGTTTTTGTTTAGCCTTTTGCTTTTGTTGCTTAAGCTTTGTTGGCTCGCTTAGGGAATATATATATATGTAGGATTGATGTTCAAGAGGCTAGGGCTTTTCAGGTGGATGAATTGTAAATAGAGTCGCCATAACCTAATGGATTAATATATATGCACAAAATATAATTCAGAGGTTTTTTCTTGAGATATTGTTGTGAAGTTTAGATTTTTCAGTATTTCCTTTAGAATAAAAGATTTAATCCAATTGAATATATAATCAGATTTTGTTTTATTACATTCCTAGATTCTGGTATGATTTACTATCCATAAAATAGGGTTTATTATAATTTTTTAAGAGGGGGGATGATTGGTAATGGCTTTAGAATCTCTCTAAAGCCTAATTTCTCTCCAAAGCACACAATCTAATCCAATCATGCTTTGTAAATATTTTTCTCTCCAAAGCTCTTTATTATTTTTTATTTTTTGTTTTGGCTGTACAAAGCTAAATATGCAGAGCAAAAAAATTGAGCTGTGAAAAATGAAAATATTTTCACAGCCAAAAACCTACATCAATTAAATTTAAAACTAAAGCAAAAAAATCTACAGCATAATTTATACAGCAAAAAAATAAATTATGGACATTCTTTCTTGTTATAATTTTTGCCACGACTGGGAAAATTGTTTTTTTTTGCATTAAAATAAATTTATTTTATGTAATTAATACTAATCTCGTTGCAACATAAGTTGGTTACGAAACTTGACAAAAAAAAAAAATAGACTGTATTTTATCATTCCTTATAAGAAGAAACTATAGCCAAATAAAAATAATACGCAATATGTAAAGAATAAACCATGCATGGAGACAATAAACGTAAGTTTGCATGGCTTTCAAGCGTCATGAGTTAAGAGCATGTTTAGTAGTGAACCTCACTTTGAGGTTCGTAGGATTATTTTAATAATTATTTGGTTTATATTGAATAGTTAAGAACTTTTGTGTGTTTGATCTATTTATTGGTGAACTTTGTTGGGGTTTTTAATTTTTTTTTCCCAAATATTTCATCTCAAGTTTTATTTATTTTAATATTAATCTTAAACATACATTAATTATAAATCATGATTTCCAAATTTTTGCCAAATATTCTCAATTAAATCAGCTTTCAACCGATGATGTATCCGTTGATCACGAAGTTGATTCCGAATGCCAAGCATATGACCGAGATCTACAGACAATCAATGGGTCAGAATTTAGTTAGGTTTTGGTTAATTGGAGAATGATAGTTACCTTCATTTTCCTAAGGCTTTCATTCATGTCATACATCCCCCAAGTCAGCTTCTCAGCCTCTTCCACCCGCCTAGTTAGCTTCTTAATCTCTTCTTGGACACCAACTACCCACGGTTGTCGAAAATGCAATCCATCATCCTGTAACATAACAGAAAGACACTAAGTGTGGCATTTTAGTATCATATGGGACATGATTTGGTTGGTTAGACTAACCTTGTACTTTTTGCAGGTGAAGAATCTCTTCCCAGGAAGAGTTTCAGATACTTCATTGGGAGATAACTCGTCCACGATTCTCTCCCCACATGGGCAACTAGTCGGAATCCCATACTGCGCATCGGCAACGTAGTCTAACCTATTGCAGTATTCCTTAAGCCTCTTCATATCTCTCCTCTCTTCTTTAAGGATCGGGTCCATGATCAAAGGTATTCACTGAGCTTCTGCGAGAGATGTGAACAAAAATTACATAACATGCTATATCGCATATCAATAATCAAACAAGAAGCCCCAAATCAATTTCAAACTAGCAACAGATCAAGAACTGGAATAAGAGACTTCTCAAACGTATTAGCCTATACATGCTTGAACTTCAACACTACCATTTGGACTGATTACATACACATCATAAGGTCAAGAAGATGAAACAAATAGTTTTGACTACTAGAGGTAATATATTGAATATCATTAATCAAACAAGAAGCCCCAAATCGATTATATCCGGATGAATCTCTAGCTTATGTGCATGACATCATCTCAATGCTCTCAGATTTTCAAACACTAAGCCGATACCCAAACAACAAGCCTCAAAACGATTTCTAGCACACGAGAATCGATACCCAAATATGAAGCCCTAATTCGGTTTCGGACTATTGACCGAAACCCTAAATCATGCGAGAGGTATGAAAACAATTAGATCATAGTGTATATCACAAATTAATAACCAAAAACAAGCCCCAAACGATTACAAACCCTAAATCGACACCAAAACACGAAGCCCCCAAATCGATTTCAGACTAGTGAGCGAAACCCTAAATCATGCGAACCCACAAAACGGTATCGAACCCTAAAGCGAAACACTAAATCATGCTCCCAAATCGATTAAAAACCCTATATCGAAACCCAAAATCGATTACAACCTAAGCTAATTTATCACTCTGAAAATAGCCTACCTCAAGAACAAATGACCTTCTCTCGGATTCGAAATGACGAAACAAGCGAGAAAACAAGAAGTGTGAGAAACCTTCTTCGTGAAAAAGAGTGTTTCGACGACAAAGGTACAAAAAAATAGCGAATAGGAGTCTGCCACCTGGTTAGAACTCGCCTCTTACAGGCTCTATAATAAGAGCCGGTTCTAATCAGTAAATCAATTTTTTTTTAAAACATTTGCCTATGATATCGCGCCATGAAACCGTTAAGGACCGCTGATGTTCGTGCTCTAATCATTGAATGTAGAGTCGGAGATAAGATTTTAAAGATTCTATTCATAAAAAATAAAATTTTAAATAGAGACTTCCGTACCAACTGAATTTGTATCGTTTCTCTCTCTCTCTCTCTCTCTCTCTCTCTCTCTCTCTCTCTCTCTCTCTCTCTCTCTCTCTCTCTCTCTCTCTCTCTCTCTCTCTCTCTCTATATATATATATATCTCTCTCTCTCTCTCTTTCTCTCTCTCTAAAATAAACTTTCTCTCTCGGATCCCCCCAAAAAGCTTCTCCCCTCCGCCTCTCCGGCGCTAACTCTGCCGGGGAGGCTCTCCCTCTTCCCGTTCTTATTTTTCTCTTTCCACAGGCCAGTGTTTCTTCCGCGCTCTCGCATGGTTTTGTGGTGTGGCTCCTCCTCGTCCACTCGCGGTGGTTTTCGACAGATCCGGTTCTTTTGTAATGGCTCGCAGGCTCTCAGATGTGCGGAGACCAGATCCGAAGTTCGCGTCCCCTCTCTGATGTCCCGGTTTGTTTCTTAGGTCTTGCCCTCCGTGATGGGGGTCGTCTTCTTCTTCCTGGTCCCGGTTTCTTTGAGCGGCGGGACTTGGTCTTCTGGTGTGGTTTCGTCGGAGTTGGGGGTTGCATGTGTCATTAGGTCTTCTTCTTCATTGCCTACTCGCTAGAAGACGGTGGTAACGCGGTGGAGAGTTCTCGCGGTGGTCTGGGTGGACCGACGATAACGGGGGAGGCTCGCCGTTTCCTAGGCATCACAGCCGGTGGTGGACCTATAATGGTGACGGTCGAGTAGGCTCCTCTCCTTTCTCCCGTTTAGGCATCTCGGCTCATTCGCCGGTTATCCAGTTTGTGCCCTCCAGTTTTCTTTCCCAACAATCTATGCTTTCTCGGTTCTTCCTGGATGGTCGTGGATCTTCTTGTTGGGATAGTGTCCTGAAATCACACTTGTACTCACTCCTGTGATAGTTGTGTGTCGAGATCAGACATTCGTATAATATTGGGCGTTTGCAATGCTTTGCTAGAAGCCTCTTGCATTCTGTAGGTCGTGGACTTACTGCCAGTATTGTATGATCCTATAGGGTCACACACCTAAGCGAACTGGAAGCTACGACATGGGAATGATCATTGTGGCAATGATCATATTATGTGTATTGAAATACATATAAGAATCGATATAATGGTGTTGTGTCGATCGACACAGCTTGTGTGTCGGTCGACACAGTTCGGATTTTTCGAACAGGCTTTTCGGGTTATGGCTTAATTAAGTCTGGCCCGTTAAGCACGTTTAGGTCGAATAAAAGATGATTAGTTTCGACCTAAACAAAGAGGGGCCGTCCAGTTTTCTTGACAGAAACACTTGACACACCAGACACCATCGATTTCCATTGATCCGGCACTAGCATCCCGTTTCCAGCGAGCGTGCGTGTGTATCTGGTAGAGGCAAAGCGTTGCGTTGCTCCACTGATCTCGTTCACCATCTTCTTCCGCTGCCAAAGGTAAGAACGAGGTTGGTTCTAAATTTCAATATAACAAACCCTAGATCCATCGGGATCCAACAGTGGTATCAGAGCATGCTTAGGGTTTAGCTATTGAAACTGGTAATATAAAATCGAAACTTGATGTTGTTGATCTGTATATTGCTTGCTGAATCGTGTTTTCATAGAATAAATCTCGGATTTTGTCTCTGTTGAAAAACGATGAACTGTTGAAATCGCACTGTGTCGATCGACACAAAGCGTGTGTCGGTCGACACGCCGCGGCGCAAAATGTAAAATTTTAGGGTTTGTCGCAGGGTGTCGATCGACACAAAGCGTGTGTCGGTCGACACAGAGCGAAAACTCGCGAATAAAATTTAGGGTTTGTCGCACAGTATCGATCGACACAAAGCGTGTGTCGGTCGATACAAAGCGAAAATCCGCAAATAATCTTAAGGGTTTCGATCTGAGATCGAGTACCCGTAATCGTGCTGCGTCGATCGATACACTGGGTGTGTCGGTCGACACATGCAATACGATTAGATAGATCGGTTCAATTGGATTGAACTGATTATCTAGCTCGGTTAATTTTATTAACCAAATTGATTCTGGTTTGGTCATATCGATCGACACACAGTGTGTGACGATCGACATGGACCATTAAACCGAACTGGTTCAATTGAATTGAATCGGTTGAGTAAATTCGATCCGGTTTGACCGGTTATCGAAGATCGGTTTAAAACCAGTTGCATCGATCGATACCAATGGTTGGCATCGATCGACACAACGTCCGCAGACTTGTTGGTTTGACCACAAATTTGCATGAACCAGAATAATTTAATCCTAAAAGTATTAGATGAATCTAAACTTAATAAAACTAAAAGTTTTTAATTAAAATTTATTGTTTTGATATATATGTAGTGAATATAAATCAAGATAAGATTAGTTCTTTTCCTCAACTAAATATCAAGTGATCTTGATGTCTTGCCCGATCTTGTCTACTGTCAAAAACTCGTGATGTTGTTGGGTATCCTTGGAGTCCTTGGTATCCACAGCAAAATGAGTAAGGCAGGTGGTCAGTGACAGACTTGCAGTGCAACTGTCAGTGATCACAAGACAGATAAAAGATTGGTTATACTTGACTGGGCTGTCAGAAATTCTGGGCCCAGAGACATCAGAGTGGATTGGACATAGTTTGTCTTATTCACGACCAAGAGTTGTACTGAGTACAATTAGCAATGATTTGCTTACCTAGATAACTAAAGCTTGAGTAACGGCGAGTCGCCCACTCGAATTGTAGTAATCTGAGGATCTTGGCACATTGTATTCATATGAGGAAACATAGTTTGAATACAATGCGAGTTTTCTTATTAGATAAGAATTCTCATTCCTTGTGCTTTATAACTAAAATCTACCTTTTGTTTGAATTACAGCTATGTCTGTCTCAAATCACATCAACACTTTCTCACTAAGATCCGTCCTTGAGAAGGACAAGCTAAATGGATCTAATTTCTTGGAATGGTATCGGAACCTGAGAATAGTTCTCAGGCAAGAGAACAAGGAATATGTCCTTGATAGAGTTCTCACCGAGAGGCCACGTTCCAATGCTCCGCAGACAGAAAAGAATGCTTGGGATAAGCATTCAGCGGATGTCAAAGATGTTAATTGTCTAATGCTGGTGACTATGAACTCTGAGCTGCAGAAGCAATATGAGAACGTGTTGTCACCCATTGAGATGATTAACAGCCTGAAAGCTTTGTTTCAGGAGCAAGCTCGCACAGAGAGATACCAGACGGTTAAATCTCTCATGGATTGCAAGCTGGCTAAGGACAGTCCAGTAAGTCCTCATGTCCTTAAAATGATGGGTTACATTGATAACCTGGGGAAACTGGACTGTGCCATTAGCCAGGAGTTGGCCACTGACATGATTCTGCAGTCATTGCCGTCGTGTTTTGATCAGTTCATTATGAACTACAACATGCAAAACATGACTAAGACATTGACTGAGTTGCACGGTATGCTGAAGACAGCAGAACCAAATCTCAAGAAGGCTACTCCCAGTGTCCTGATGGTACAAGGGAATAAGAGGTTTAAGAAACCTAAGAAGGGTAAGGGTAAGGCCCAGGTTGTCCAGGCTGAAAGTCAGGACAAGCCCAAGCCGAAACCCAAATCCGGGCCTTCTCCTGAGGATAAGTGCAACTACTGCAAGCAGTTGGGGCATTGGAAGAAAGACTGCAAGAAGTTCATGGAAGATTACAAGAAACTGAAGAAGACGTATGACGCGTCTGATTCAGGTATTTATGTTATCGAACTTGGTATTATATCTTCTCGTTCTACTTCGTGGGTATTGGATACCGGCTGCGGTGCTCATATTTGTACTGATGTGCAGGCACTAAGAAACAGTAGGACGCTGAAGAAAGGACAAGTAGAGCTACGAGTCGGGAATGGAGCTAAGGTTGCTGCACTGGCCGTAGGCACCTACGAGTTGTCTTTACCTTCGGGCATGGTTTTAATTTTGAATAATTGCTACTATGTACCTGCGATTAGCAGAAACATAATTTCAGTTTCCGTTTTGGATTTGGAAGGTTTTGATTTTGCTGTTAAGAATAAAGTTTGTTCTTTTAATCGTGATGGTAATTATTATGGTAGCGCCCCATTAGATAATGGGTTATATATATTAAACCAAGAAATGCCTGTCTTTAACATAAATACAAAGAGGTTTAATTCCAATGACGAAAACCCGACTTTCTTATGGCATTGTCGTTTGGGCCATATCAATGAGAAACGCATCCAGAGGCTCCATCGAAATGGGCTTCTGGGCTCATTTGATTTTGAATCATGTGAGAAATGCGAGTCTTGTTTGGTGGGCAAAATGGCTAGAGCCCCTTTCAACAAACCAAATGAAAGGGCCAGTGATTTATTGGGCCTTGTTCATACTGATGTATGTGGGCCAATGAGTACTGCTGCCAGAGGAAACTTTAAGTACTTCATTACCTTTACTGATGATTTCAGTAGGTATGGCTATGTCTATTTGATGAGACACAAGTCAGAATCCTTTGATAGATTCAAGGAATTCAAGAATGAAGTACAGAATCAACTTGGCAAGAGCATTAAGACTCTGCGATCGGATCGCGGAGGAGAATACTTGAGCCAAGAATTCAGCGACTATTTGAGCGAGTGTGGAATCGTTTCACAACTCACTCCTCCTGGTACACCCCAATGGAATGGAGTGTCGGAGAGGAGAAATCGAACTTTATTGGATATGGTTCGGTCTATGATGAGTCATTCTAATCTTCCACTATCCTTTTGGGGATATGCTCTAGAAACGTCTGCGTTTACACTGAATAGAGTGCCATCTAAATCAGTAGAAAAGACACCACATGAACTGTGGACTGGGAACGTTCCTAGTCTGTCTTTCCTAAGGATTTGGGGTTGCGAGGCTTATGTCAAACGTTTAATCTCCGACAAGCTTGCACCCAAATCAGATAAATGCTATTTCGTTGGTTATCCTAGGGAAACCAAGGCATACTACTTTTACAACCAATCTGAGAACAAAGTATTTGTTGCTCGGGACTGTTCTTTTCTTGAGAGGGAGTTTCTCTCTAAGAAAAACAGTGGGAGTAAAGTACATCTCGAAGAAATTCAAGATGCACAGGAGACTGCCCAACCTATTGAGGAAGAGCAGCAGTTGGATCCACAAAGTTCTGTGGAACCGGCGCCTGTGGAGCCTGAAGTTCACAGATCCGGAAGGATCCGTCACGAACCCGAGAGATACTATGGATTTCTCGTAACCAATTCAAATGATCTGATGGTCATTGAAGGTGACGAACCAGCGACCTTTGCGGAAGCAATGATGGGCCCGGACTCCGAAAAGTGGCTTGGAGCCTCTAAATCCGAAATGACATCCATGTCAGAAAACCAAGTATGGTCCTTGGTCGATTTACCTAGTGGTGTAAAAGCCATTGAGTGTAAATGGATCATCAAGAAGAAGATTGGCGTGGATGGCAATGTACAGATTTACAAAGCGAGATTGGTGGCTAAAGGTTTCAAACAAATTCATGGTATTGACTATGATGAAACCTATTCCCCAGTAGCTATGCTTAAATCTATTCGGATTCTTCTAGCGATAGCTGCTCATTATGATTATGAGATTTGGCAGATGGATGTCAAAACCGCATTCCTGAATGGTATTCTGGAAGAGGATGTGTACATGACACAGCCTGAAGGTTTTGTCGATCCTAAAAACGCTGGGAAGGTATGCAAGCTTCATAAATCCATTTATGGATTGAAGCAAGCATCACGGAGTTGGAATCTTCGTTTTGATGAAGCAGTAAAACAATTCGGTTTCATCAAGAACGAAGAGGAAGCATGTGTATACAAGAAGACTAGTGGGAGCAAAATTGCATTTCTTGTACTGTATGTCGATGACATACTCCTCCTCGGTAATGACGTTCCGTTGCTTCAGTCTATCAAGACTTGGCTTGGAAGTTGTTTTTCCATGAAAGACATGGGAGAAGCCGCGTACATTCTTGGAATCAGAATCTACAGAGATAGAACTAACAAGCTGATTGGATTGTGCCAGGACACTTATATTGATAAGGTGTTGCACAGATTCAGGATGCAAGATTCCAAGAAGGGCTTCATACCAATGTCTCATGGCAAGAGTCTCTGCAAGAAGCAGTGTCCGGCGACACCTGCTGAGCGAGAACGCATGAATAGGATTCCTTATGCCTCTGCAATAGGATCTATTATGTATGCCATGCTCTGCACTCGTCCAGATGTAGCTTACGCGTTAAGCATGACAAGTAGATACCAATCTGATCCAGGTGAAGCTCACTGGACAGCTGTCAAGAATATTCTCAAGTATTTGAGACATACTAAGGATAAGTTCCTTGTCTATGGAGATAGTGATGAACTTGTGGTGAATGGATTCACCGATGCGAGTTTTCAGACGGACAGAGACGATTTCCGATCACAGTCTGGATATGTCTTCTGTCTAAATGGCGGTGCGGTGAGCTGGAAGAGCTCTAAGCAGAATACCGTAGCTGACTCCACAACGGAAGCTGAATATGTTGCTGCTTCAGAAGCGGCAAAGGAAGCTGTTTGGATCAAGAAGTTCATGACTGAACTTGGTGTGGTTCCTAGTATCTTGGAGCCAGTGGCTTTGTTCTGCGATAACAATGGAGCCATTGCTCAGGCGAAAGAACCCAGGTCACACCAGAAGTCCAAACACGTTGAGAGGAAATATCATCTGATTCGTGATATTGTCAATAGAGGTGATGTGAAGATCAGCCGAGTTCCGACAAACGAGAATGTCGCTGATCCTCTAACCAAGTCACTCCCAAGGCCTAAGCATGAGAGTCATACGACTGCTGTAGGCATTAGAGATCTTAAGATGTAATCTTGATTCTAGTGGGAGTTTTGGATTTTGTTTTAGTTATAATAAGACGCCCTTGTAAACATTCTTTTAGAAGTGTTTAATGAAATTTGATTTCAGCATTATTTATTGTGATCTAAATAATGGTCCCAAAATAAGTTTATGACATATTATAGGTCATCAAGTTGAGAACTTGATCATGAAACCCTATAAGTTAATAAATTATTTTGTCCCTAGTCAAGGTTGTAGAATCGGGACACTGACAACCGTTAGAGACTAGATTGTGAGGTGACTGTTGGCTAAGTTTCATGGAGCCAATGATATGATTATCGCAGTCAGTCACATAGATATATGTCAGTGGACATATGATCGGACATGACCCGCTAATGAGAAGTCTACAAGATAGTAATATCTGTGTCATAAGAGGTTCTCATTACGACTATAGAGTATAGTCCTTAGACCTGAGTTCATCATGCTTTCTTGCATATGAATTGGTACATTTTGACTTTATCAAACGTCGATCCGTAACTGGCGGCTATAACGACACTGTTCAAGTTTATCATGAAGTGTGCGTTGAAACAGGGATGGAACAAGATGGAATTTGTCCCTCCTGAAAAACGGGAGATAAATATCTCAGGGCCTATCGAAGATTGAATACTGAGAGAATGTGTGGCCGCACTCAAACGAACTGTAGTTCAGTTGTTTGTAATGTTCAGTATGAGATCAGGAGTTCGATAAACACGATGTTGGCTTAATAAGGATGACACCAATCTTGCCTTATGCCAAATCGAGATATAGAGACAAAAGGATTATAGGAATTGATGATTCCAGTACAAGTGGGAGATTGTTGGGATAGTGTCCTGAAATCACACTTGTACTCACTCCTGTGATAGTTGTGTGTCGAGATCAGACATTCGTATAATACTGGGTGTTTGCAATGCTTTGCTAGAAGCCTCTTGCATTATGTAGGTCGTGGACTTACTGCCAGTATTGTATGATCCTATAGGGTCACACACCTAAGCGAACTGGAAGCTACGACATGGGAATGATCATTGTGGAAATGATCATATTATGTGTATTGAAATACACATAAGAATCGATATAATGGTGTTGTGTCGATCGACACAGCTTGTGTGTCGGTCGACACAATTCGGATTTTTCGAACAGGCTTTTCGGGTTATGGCTTAATTAAGTCTGGCCCGTTAAGCACGTTTAGGTCGAATAAAAGATGATTAGTTTCGACCTAAACAAAGAGGGGCCGTCCAGTTTTCTTGACAGAAACACTTGACACACCAGACACCATCGATTTCCATTGATCCGGCACTAGCATCCCGTTTCCAGCGAGCGTGCGTGTGTATCTGGTAGAGGCAAAGCGTTGCGTTGCTCCACTGATCTCGTTCACCATCTTCTTCCGCTGCCAAAGGTAAGAACGAGGTTGGTTCTAAATTTCAATATAACAAACCCTAGATCCATCGGGATCCAACACTTCTCTCTCTCGGTGGCGGCGTGTCTTGCGGTGGCTTGATCTCAGTTTGGCGTTGGAGTTTTTATCGGCGTCGTCTGCTTGCTAGGATTTTCAATCGTCCGAACCTTTTTGGCCTTTTAGGATTAATAGTGGGCATGTGTTTTGCTTGTTTTTTTCTTTATGTTTAAACTTGTTTTGTAATTGAAAAAAAAATCTAAATACGAAAGCCCTTTAATTTTTTTTAATAATTTTAATATATAACAGTTTTGGGATCATCTAATATCTATTATCATCGAAATTTTTATTTTTGTCACTATTTATTTTATATTTGTGATAACTTTTGTTTTATATTTAATATTATACATGTATATATATATTTGTAAAAAAATAGGACTCCTTTAAAATATGACTTCATTCAAAAAATTTAAAAGAATGTGTTGAAATCCGGTTCGGACTATTGAAGCCCAAATTTTTGTAGGATGTCTTGATATCGAGGTGACTATGCATGATTGAATATAAGAGCATGAACATCCTTGAAATCCACCACGGGTTTCTTAAAAAAAAATTTAATACTTTTTTTTTTGCAGACGAGAAAAAAAAAATGGACCAATCCTGTAGCGCTGACGTAAGAAACCGTCTCTTAGCTAAGGACTTCTGAGCTCGATATGTTAACTATTCATGTGGGTGGGATCCACAATATTTTAATATATTTTTTTAAGAAACTTACCTAAGAAACTACGTTGTATGTGCTCTAATGATTAGATAGTTTCAAGTTTGAGAAAAAATCAAAATTTTAATCTAAACGTATCAGACGAATCATCATCAATTAGAAATCAGTAAATTATAACCACTTGGTTAAAAAAAAATTTTTTAACTAAAGGGTTTTTATATTTAAATGCAAAAGAAAAAGAAAATGTTTACAAGCCATATTGGCTATAGTTGGTGAAACCCAATTGGCCCAATAACCCATTTCTCAAACAACAACAAAAATAACATCTGGAGACAACAAATTACAGGAAGTGATGCTAGGGTTAGCAACAACACAAGTGTTCAAATTCATGAGTTCAGAAGAAGCTAACGTTTGTTCTGACGGAATCAGGGATCAAGGAAGTAAGAACCTGCGAACTCACTGGTTTCGATCAAAGTTCCAAGAATAAGCTTATTAAAAAGAAATGCCACCATTTTTTATTTACTAAACCTAGAAACTGTTTAACCCAATTTTGTAAAATATCATTAGGTTTTTCAATAAAACTAAGAAAACATGTACAACAGAAAAAGAAACAAACTATTTTCTTACATGATGAGCTTACTTGTTTGTCAAGTTTCGTAACTAACTCAATTCATAGCTTAGAGCATGTTTAGTAGGGGTTCTTAGGGGGTTTTTAGAGGGGGGTTCTTAGGAAAATATTAATATAAAATTAGAAAGTAGGAGAGAGAAGGAGAGAGGGGTTCTTAGTTTAGAGCTTTTTAGAACCGGGTTCGCCACGTGGCGCGACCCGGTTGGTTATTTTTTTTTTTTCATGCAGCTAAAAAAAAAAAACATTAAAATATTAAATCAAGAACCCCAAAGGAGGTTCACTACTAAACATGCTCTTATAATATATTGTAGCGAGATTAGTATACATAAAATATATATTTATTTTTTATGAAAAAAAACATACAAAAATAGAACAAGAAAAGAATGTCCACAAACTAAATAAAAACTATAAACTTTTAGGATAATGTAGCCTTTTCAAATTTGTATGTATTGCTGCCGATTAAAAACATAGTAATATCGAAGTCCAAAAAAAAGAAAAGAAAAGACAATAGTATTGGATAAGATAAGCTTATTGTCACTGATAAAACCAAAACTGAAAAAGACCTTTTTTATTTAAAGCGATCTTAACTATCTGAATCCGAGGAACTCATTCAACAAAGAACAAATATAGACCTTTTTCTTTCGGTCTATCTGGTTTGTAAAATAACGCTTGCGGAAACGTAATATAAACATAAAATTCAATAATTTAACAAGTGCAAATCTCCAATGTGGAAACCATAATATATCATCTAGCTTAATTACAAGAGTTTCACCAAAGCTTCAATGTGTCTTTTGATCTCTCTAATTTACTAAGATTCTCTTGAATTCTCACTATTCAAATACAAGATAAAATTTCAGAGAATATATCCCTAACCCTAATTTTTTTAAAAGATCCCTAACCCTAATCTACCCGGAGAAGAAAAGGATGGCTAAGAAGCTGTGAGGCTGTCCATCTCTCGCTAGGTTTCTTGCGTAAACAGCAATCAATGAAACTCTTCAACTCGTCAGAGCATTCTTCAGGGGCTCTCGGTGGTTCTCCAAAGCACACAGCGCACATCAACGTGGCCCAATCTGGTTTCTGTCCATGAGGAAGTAGAGGGAAGTAACCCATCAAGATCTCCAGCATCGTAAGCCCAAAACTCCATATATCTCCGGCGTAAACATTTGATTTTTCTTCCTCTCCAACATCATGGGAACTCGGGGTACAGCCACACAGAAAGTTTGAATTCCAGGCCCCTAAACACAAAACTTCGACCTCTTCCTTCAGCTACACAAAAATGTTTATAAGGTCTTTGCCCACACAAAATTGGAAACAAAGTTTGAAACCACATAATCCGCTAATGTTGACGGATTCAGTTAACTCCGTCCCTAAACCAGATTAAAATCGAGTCTAAACCAGTAAGCCCAACTCAATTTTGGTATTTGTTACTGATTTCGCCATAACCAAAATTAAATGGGGATTTAATAATCCAAACCAAACCTTACCTAACCAAACCACACTTAAAAAACCCGATCCTTTTCTTCTCCATAAAATCGTCCCCCTCTGTAGAACCCTAAATTCCCAATTCACAATTCCCAATTCACAATTCCCGTTTCCCAAATTGTTTCTTCCAATATCAAAATGAAGACCGCTTTGAATCTCCAAGGTAGTCACTGTTGGAATTGTGTCCAGTAATCTCGGTACTGTCTCTAGAAAGTAAGAGTATGTCAATGATCAGACATAAGTCATATAATACTGGGGGTCATGATGGCTTGCTAGAGTCCGCTCATGATCTATAAGTCTTGGACTTATTGCCTTTATTATATGATCCCATATGGGTCACACGCCTAAGCTAACAGGAAAATGTGTAGGAACGGTTTAGCAGAAGTACGGTAAAAGTGCTAGGCATTTGCTGTACTTAGAGAGAATAAAACGGTTTAGGCACTGTGTGTCGATCGACACACAAGGTGTGTCGGTCGACACAGTGCGCGAATACCGTAGAGTTAATTGGTGTTTGGGCCAAATGGCCCAAACGGAATCGGACAAGTTTTATAAGGTAAAACTCGAATTTCAGAACCATTAACCCTAACCAGCCGCGCCTCTCTCTCTTTCCTGTGACTTCTCCTAGTGGCCTAGCAGCCTTCTTCCTGCTTGGTGTGCGTGTGTGAACCTCTGGAGGAGTTATCTCTCGGTGGCTCTCTGATCTCAGACATACCGCCCCCTTTCCGCTGCAAATCAGGTATAAGGTGAGATCATCATTGTTTCTATTCTGAGAAGAACCTAGATCCGCATGTTTAGGTTGATATGAATCTAAGAATTGAATCAGGATTAACTAAACAATCCTTCAGTGGTATCAGAGCCAGGTTCTGGTTTTTCTTGTTTAGATTCAATGTTTAGGATTGTTTTCTTGTTTAAAAGTGTTTTGAATCAACTACTGATAAGAGAAATCACTTAAGTAACAAGAATTGAACCCTAAACATATGAAAAATCGCATGATCAAGCTATATGATTTGGTGTGCGATCTGATCCGAGAGAATGAGAATCGGCCAGAATCGCATGTATCGATCGATACGATCGCATGGATCGGTCGATACAATCGGAGATCGCATGGATCGATCGATACGATCGCATGGATCGGTCGATACAGACTCTCGGCAAAACCCTGTTAACGCGTGAAAGCATCGATCGATGCAGGATCGATGCAGGTTCGATATTGGTGCATCGACCGATGCGGTTGGTGCACATCGATCGACACGGTTAGGGTTTTGGCTCGGTTCCGTGCATGCGTGAGAGCATCGATCGATACAGGATCAATGCACGATCGATGCAGGATCGATACTAAGAGCATCGACCGATGCGGTTGATGGATCGATCGACACGGTTGATAGATCGATCGACACGGTTGGTTCATCGATCGACATGGTTGGTTTAAGGCTCGGTTTAATTTTGATTAAAATTAATTCGTCCTGGTTTAATAAACAGATTTAATAATTTTATTAAGTCTGGTTAAACCGGGACAAGAAATCCTATGTCGAAAGAATTATTGGATTTAGTGCCTAAACCAGGATTTTCTAATTTGATTTGGTTGGACCAAATAAATTGAGAAAATCCGGTTTAGTAAATAACCGGTTGACAATTGTGGTCATCGTAGTAATTAAAATTTGGTTAGACCAATTTTAATGAACCAGACCGGTTATGTCATTTAATTGGACAATTGGGTCATGTCTTGGACATGGACCAATTCTTGGGCCTCGGGCCAAGAAGTTAAAACAATTGGGCCAATTATTTGAGTCTTTCTTCAGATTAATTTAAAATTTATTTTATAAAATTATAAATCGATTTTAAATTAAAGTTTCCGAAATTTTGAAATTAGAAAGTTTCTTAAATTAGAAGTTTCTGGATTTGCGGGTTTTGGATTTTAAAGAAATTTCTAAAGTTAGAAAGTTTCCAATTTTAGAAAGTTTCCAAAAATAGTAGGTTTCCAAAAATGGAAAGTTTCCCGAAATAGTAATCTTCTATTTTGGGAATGAATTTTTAAATAAACCTACGAACCTCAAACAATATCAAGCGTTGGATGTCTTGTCCATTCTATGTCAGCTGTCGAAGCCCATTCAATTGTATTCATGGCCTTACAGTGTGAGGGTGTCTGCTTTTGCGTGGATAAGACGGTTTGTGATTCATAAATGGCATTGGGAGTCCCAGACATTAATGATTACATGACTGTATAGTCTGGTTTTCTTGACTGGGCCATCGGGAGTCCCGGGCCTTGAGACATCAGAGTGGATTGGGCCTCGGGCCCAGATTCACAACCAAGAGTTATATCACGGATATAATTAGCCGATATAGGGCTTACCGATATAAGCTGAGGTTTGGTGACGGCCAGTGGCCCACTTTAATCTTAGTTATATGTGGATCTTGGAATCATTATATTCTATTGAGGGTAACTTATGTTATTGAATATAATGCGTGATTAATCATATTAAATTTAATACGAGATTAATCATATTGAACATATTAACTAAAATCCTTTTATCTTAATTTTCAGTTATGACTAGCACAAACAATCAAAACACTTTCTCGATCCGGTCTGTCCTTGAGATGGATAAGCTGAACGGATCAAATTTCTTGACTTGGTCGCGGAACCTGAGGCTAGTCCTCAGACAGGAGAGAAAGGACTATGTCCTTGAGAGAGCTCTCCCCGTGAGGATCGGGTCCAATGCTTCTCATGCAGTATATGATGCTTGGAATAAGCATTATAATGATGCGGTAGATGTGCGTGGTCTGATGTTGGCTACCATGTACTCAGATTTGCGGAAGCAATATGAGAACATGGAGTCGCCAATAGAGATGATCAGCAGCCTGAAATTGAAATTTCAGGAGCAGATAAGAGTGGAGAGATACCGGTTGGTTAAGTCTCTCACTAGCTGCAAGCTACCAAATGATAATCCAGTGAGTCCTCATGTCAGTAAAATGATGGGTTACATTGATAACCTGAGGAAACCGGATTATCCAGTTAGCCAAGAGTTGGCAACTGAGATCATTCTGCAGTCACTGCCGTCAAGCTATGATAAGTTCAGAAGGAACTATATCAAGAAAGGCTTAACGAAGACGCTGACTGAACTGCATGATATGCTCAAGACAGTTGAGCCAAACGTGAAGAGTACCCTGTACAATCTCATGAATGAGAAGGGTAGGTTTACTGCTGACAAGGGTGAAGACAAAGTTGTCCAGATTTTGAATCATGGCAAGCGTGTGTCTTCTGAGCCCGAGTCAGATACCTCTTGCGTTGGTAAGTGCTGCTACTGTAAGGAGACAGGGCATTGGAAGAGAAATTGCATTAAATTCATGGAAGATGATGAGGAATTGAAGTTGATGTATGAGACTACTTCCTCAGGTATTCATGTTATTACTTCAAGTTCTACCTTAAAGGTATTGAATACTGGTTGTGGCACTGATATTTGTGATAATATGCAGAGCCTAAGCAACAGTAGAACGTCCTTAAAAGGTATTGGATACTGGTTGTGGCACTGATATTTGTGATAATATGCAGAGCCTAAGCAACAGTAGAACGTTGAAGGAAGGGCAAGTGAAACTACATGTCTGGAAGGAGCTTGGGATGCTGCCTCAGCCGTAGGGTTTTCACTTATAGATCCCTTTTAGGCTTGGTTTTGTATTAAGTAATTGCTACAATGTACCTGCTTTAAGCAGAATTGTCTTTCATTTTCTTGTAAGAATTTGAATGTTTTTCATTTTGATAAAAGACAAGTTTTGTTCTTTTGATCTTAATGAAATATTAATTGTAGCACCCTATTCATGGAATGGGTTTTATATCTTAAACCAAAGAGTGCCTAAATGTAACATAAATACCGAATTGGTTTAAATCTAATGAATTAAACCTGATTTTTCTTGGCATAAAAGTCTTGGTCACATAGAGTAAGTCGGATTCAGAAATCCCATAGTTATGGACTGTTGGGCTCATTTGATAAGATATCTTATGAGACTTGAATTCTGTTTACTGGACCAAAAGGAAAAAGGGCCTATCTTAGCCGAGCTAGAGAAAGGCCCAAAGGCTTATTGGACCTAGAACATACTGATGTATGTGGCCCAATGAGCAGTAATGCCAGAGAAAATTTCCTGTACTTCATTGTCTCTACTGATTACTTCAGTGAGTGTGACTGTGTTCATTTGATGAGACACAAGTCGGAATTCTTTGACATGGTCGAAAGAGTTCCAGAATGAAGTATAGGATCTGAATGACAAAAAGTATTAAGACTCTGGATTAAATCACGAGTGAGAATACTTAAGTCATTGATTGTGTGATCATCTTAATGAGTGTGAAATCGTTTCACAGCTCATTTCTCCTGAAAAACCTGAAGGTGTTTCTGTGAGAAAGAATCAGATCTTATTAGAAATGATTAAAGATGAGTCACACGAATCTTCCATGATATTATTTAAGAATAACGCTCTAAAATATCTAAGTTTACGCTGAAATAGTTCCACAAATATCAGTTGAAAGATACCACGTTAATGTGGATTGGAATCGATCCAAATTTGTCTTTACTGAGTATTTGTAGTTGTGCTACTTCGCTGGTTGTCCTAGAGAAACTAAGGCTTGTTACTTTTACGTCCAATCTGTTTTCTAAGAAGGGAAGTTATTTTCCAAGAAGAACAGTGGGAGTAAAAGTATAACTCGAAGTTTTCTCAGGGAAACTAAGGCTCGGTACTTTTACGACCATTCTGTTTTCTAAGAAGGAAATTACTTTCCAAGAAGAACAGTGGGAGTAAAAAGTATTTTTACGACCATTCTGTTTTCTAAGAAGGGAAGTTACTTTCCAAGAAGAACAGTGGGAGTAAAAGTACAACTCGAAGAAATTCGAGAAATACAGGAGGCTGCTTAACCTATTGAGGGAGAGCAGCGGAAGGATTTACAGATTTCTGTAGAATCTACACCTGTGGAGCCTGAAGTTCGCAGATATGAAAGAATCAGTCACTAATCCGAGAGTGAATTCTCGTCATTAGTTCAGCCTGATGATCATTGAATGTTCACATGATCTGATGATCATTGAAAGCGACGAATCTGCGAAATCCTAGGAAGCGAAAGTGAGCCCAGACTCCGAAGAATTACATTTTGTGTAAGTTGGCTTCATCGATCCATTCATGGAAGGAAGCAAACATATCGGAGTTGGAATCTTCGTTCTGTTGAAGTAGTCAAGGTTTTGACTTGAACAGGAACGAAGCGGAACTGTGTGTTTACTAATAGATTAGTGGGAGCGATATTGCATTTCTCATAGTGTATGTCGATGACATACTGATTCTCGGATATAACGTCCCAACGCTGTAGTCGGTAAAGGACTAGCTTGGGAGTTGGTTTAATGAATGACATGGGTAAAGCCACGTAGTTCTTGGATTTTGGATCCAGAGATAGAGATCCAAAAGAGCTGGTAGGATAAAGTCAGGATTCTTAAATTGACAAAGTCCTACACGTTTTGAGCAATCCAAGAAGGGTTTTATGCCAATGTCACATGGCATTAAGTTAAGCAAGATACAGTATCCTACGATAACTGCTGAGCTTAAATGCATAGATGAGATTCCATATGCGTCGGCAATTGGATCTATCATGTATGCCATGAAACGTACTTGTTTGATATTGCTTTAATGTTAAGCAAGACAAGTAAAGACCAGTCAAATCCAGCAAAGAATCACTGGATTGCCGTAAAGAATATCCTAAAGTATTTTAGGAATACTAAGGATAAATTCTAGAGTTACGGAGAAAGTGAGGTGCTACGAGTCGGTAGAGTTTGAAAGGCAAGTTTCCAATAGACAAAGATGATTTCCGATCACAGTCCGGTTATATCTTGTGTCTATCTGGCGGTGCAAGGCACTGTTGCTGACTCAATGACTTAAGCTGAACATTTCGCAGCTTGGGAAGTGGCGAAAGAGGTTGTTTGGAAAGAAGAGTTCGTCACTGAACTTGATGTGATTCCCAGCATAGATGAGACTAGCTGCACATCAGAGGTCCAAACACCTTGAGGATAGGTATAACCTATTCCGTAAGATAAATGACAGAGATGTTAAGTAGATCAGCAAGTTTCAACGAATGAGAACGTTGCTAATCTATTAACGAAGCCACTCCTTAGGCCTAAGCACGAGTCGCGGACTGTTGCTGTAGGATAAGTGAAATTAAGATGTAGTCTTAATTTCAGTGGGAGTTATTAAAGGGCTTTATTTAGTTATTGGATATGTTCTTGAAATAACATTTAAGATGTTTAATGAAATTATTATTTCAAGATTATTTTAACTGTGATTAAATAATCGTTCCAAAATGATATGAACCATTTTATAGGTCATCGAAATAAATGATTTGATCTTGAGTCATCGAAGTCATTTAGCTTGATCATGAGACCCTATAATTGATAGATGTTTTATGTCATCCCGTCCCTAGTCGAAGGTTGTTGAAATTGGAACACCAACAACCGTGTGAGACTGGATTGGTACGTGACTTATGACAAAGTCTCAGTGTGTCATAGATGCGCGGCATCAAAGTCAGTACATAGGTGTATGTTTGGGAACATACGACCGGACAAGACCCGCTTATAAGAACTCTTCAGGATATTTATATCTGTGTCATAAGAGATTCTTACTACGACTATAGAGTATAGTCCTTAGACCTGAGTTCGCATGCATGTGACTGCACATGGACTGATGCACTTTGATCATTGTCTAACGCTATCGTTCTGCGATAGTTATAAGGACCTTGTTTGGGTACATTATGAAATGAGTAGTTTACAGTGATGGAACAAGACGGAATTTGTCCCTCCAATATAAATGGAGTGAATATCTCTAGGCCAATCGGAGATTTGAATACTGGAAAATGCATGGCCATGCTCAAACGGACTGTCCCGAGTCGTTTGGATTGTCAGTATCGAATCAGAGTCCGATGAACAAGATTAGGCTTTATAAGGATGACACCAATCTTGCCTTATGACTAATCGAGATATTGTGACAAAAGGATTATGAATACAGAGATTCCAGTACAAGTGGGAGATTGTTGGAATTGTGTCCAGTAATCTCGGTACTGTCTCTAGAAAGTAAGAGTATGTCAATGATCAGACATAAGTCATATAATACTGGGGGTCATGATGGCTTGCTAGAGTCCGCTCATGATCTATAAGTCTTGGACTTATTGCCTTTATTATATGATCCCATATGGGTCACACGCCTAAGCTAACAGGAAAATGTGTAGGAACGGTTTAGCAGAAGTACGGTAAAAGTGCTAGGCATTTGCTGTACTTAGAGAGAATAAAACGGTTTAGGCACTGTGTGTCGATCGACACACAAGGTGTGTCGGTCGACACAGTGCGCGAATACCGTAGAGTTAATTGGTGTTTGGGCCAAATGGCCCAAACGGAATCGGACAAGTTTTATAAGGTAAAACTCGAATTTCAGAACCATTAACCCTAACCAGCCGCGCCTCTCTCTCTTTCCTGTGACTTCTCCTAGTGGCCTAGCAGCCTTCTTCCTGCTTGGTGTGCGTGTGTGAACCTCTGGAGGAGTTATCTCTCGGTGGCTCTCTGATCTCAGACATACCGCCCCCTTTCCGCTGCAAATCAAGTATAAGGTGAGATCATCATTGTTTCTATTCTGAGAAGAACCTAGATCCGCATGTTTAGGTTGATATGAATCTAAGAATTGAATCAGGATTAACTAAACAATCCTTCAGTCACTCCACTGGTTCCTCGGCGAATTCATCAGGACCCGGGCGTGTTAGAGTCGTCGGCCCACCACCAAAGATTTGTTGGTGTGGTCATTCAGTTGTGGAGCTTAAGTCTAAGAGCAGTCGAAATCTCGGACGAATGTACTATCGTTGTTCATACGCTGCGGATAATCGGGTATTGTGATGGAAAGGCTATTAATGATAATTTTGTTGGTGTAAATTTTGTTGACAACAAAATTGATTCATGGCTGTTTTGTGTGATCTGTATCAGTTGATGAATGATAGCCATATTTTCAAATGGGTCGATGAAGTTTCATGTGATCTAAAGGCGAAGACAGTTGAAGAAGAATTCATGGAGATGAAGCGAATCATAAGTGAGAGTATAGAGTTTGAGAGGAAGAAGCTTGAGCATATGGAAATTGAGGTGGAAGGTCGATTGACTGAGAGAATTGAATTAGCAATATCGGATGCAAAGAGAAGAATTTGGAAGGCATTGTGTGTTGTTGTTATCGTTGGACTTGTTGTTGTTGTTGGGTTTGCTAAGCTCTTTGGTTAGTTCATGCTTGTTGTTTATTTGTTGCTGTTGAGTCTATGTATTAGTCATGAACTTTTTGACAATGTAACAAAATTAACATCAGTTGTTCTCCTGTTAAAAGCTTAGACCATAGTGATAAATTATCCAAAATAAAGTGCATTGACAAACTGTTTGAACTGAAAACACAAAAGGTCACAAGCCACAACATCCGAGTACTCTTCTAAGAAGGACAAAAAACAAAATGTTATCTTCTTAGAAGGTCTAAAACTTAGCAAAGCCGATAAAGTAACTATCTTAAGCATCATGAACTTGTGAGAGTGGCTGTGTGGAGCATTCTCCATCAGTACCCTGCAACAAACACGATAATGAGCATTTTATTAGAAAAAGCATACAACTAAAACATGAAATTTACAGACATGTTACCTTCTTTCGCCGTGAACATGATCGCTTGTTGTGACCAGCTCCTCCACAGCTAGAACAATGCATTGATCTTTTCTGCTTAGCCTGAGCATCAGTAGCAGATACGAGTTCCATAGAACTCGTGTTCTTCTTTTGTTTCTTCTTAGATGGAGACTCGTTTGCAGACTTCTTCCGCTTCTCTTTGGTGTTCTTTTTCTGTCTCTCCGGATCTTCACACACTAAGGCAATATCACCACGCATCCAAGACTCGGGTCCTCTTAATGGATTAGGCGCATTCTCATAAGTGTCTCTCCAATGAGATGTGAGAAACCAGTCGGCTACATACTCATATGGATCAGCTTTAATGTACAGAATAACACCATAAACATGGACACAAGGGATTCCGGTAATTTGCCATTTGCAACAAGTGCATTCCCTATTAACCAAGTCTACAGATTCGTACTCATATCCAATCTCAACCTCATACTTCCCTTTGCTGCCTGCATAAACCTTACTTTTCTGAGTATCTTCAAGTAGTTCATCTAAAGTTACCTTAACATACGGTGTGTGACTGGCTTTGTGCTTTTTAGCGATGGCAGACCGTGTGTGTATACGGACCATTTGATTTTTGATTTTTCTTCCTCTCCAACATCATCAGCAGCTCCACTGTCGAATCTTTCGGGGCTCATGTAGGCGCAGGTGCCGGTGAACGTGTTGCTCTTCTCTAACGACTTGACCATGATCTTGCTCACTCCAAAGTCTGCGATCTTAACCTCTTCTTTCGAGTTACGAAGTAGATTCGCTGGCTTGATGTCTCTATGAACGATCTTGAGCCCATGCAAGTAATTTAAACCTTTTAAAACTTGACGTGCGATCAAAGCTAGTTGTTCCTCTGTGACCACGTCGCCGCGTAGAGACTCTAGCGTGCCGAGATCCATGTATTCCATCAGCATGGACACCTCTCCGGTGGGTTTCTCGAATATGTCGTGACACTTTACGACGTAAGGAGAGTCGACGAGACGGAGGATCTCTATCTCACGTTGGAGTTGGTGGCGGGAAGCAGAATCCATGTTTTCTTTGACTTTCTTCAACGCATAGATTGATGAGGTTGTCTTGTGGTTAACTTTGTAGACGGTTCCGCCGTTTCCTTTGCCGAGAACGTTGATGATCTCTAAATCAGAAGCTGAGACAGTGTTACTTGTGGAGGAAGTTACTGTTGTGGATGCGGTTGTGGTGGCCGTGGCTGCGATGGGGAAGAGGCAGGGGAGAGTAGTGGTAGGAGCTTGTGGAAGAGAAAGCTTGAGATTCATAAATCGAGGATTTCTAGCCAAAGACATCGTGTATTCGTGTTGTTGTAGTTGAATGATTGATGTTCAAGAGACTAGGGCTTTTTAAAAGTGGAGGCTTTGTAGTAACCGAGAGTTGCCCTAACCTGATGGCTTAATATTTACGCAAAATATAATCCATTCTTTGGATATTGTTGTGATTTAGTTTAGATCTTTCAGTATTTCCTTAGTAAATAACCGATTTAATACAATGGAATATATAATCAGATTTTGTTTTATCACATTTTCCTAGATTCTCCTTTGATTTACTACAAATAAAGATATGTTTATTATGATTTACAAGAATCTATCCAAAATATTATAATTCTCGGAATCTCTAAACACGTAGAAGATGTCAATTTGATTTATTTCCGTTAATACATACAAATTTGAAAAGGCTACATTATCCTAAAAGTTTATAGTTTTTATTTAGTTTGTGGACATTAATTCTTTCTTCTTGTTCTATTTTTGTATGTTTTTTTCATAAAAAATAAATAAATATATTTTATATATACTAATCTCGCTACAATATATTATAAGCTATGAATTGAGTTAGTTACGAAACTTGACAGACAAGTAAGCTCATCATGTGAGAAAATAGTTTGTTTCTTTGAGTGTTGTACATGTTTTCTTAGTTTTATTGAAAAACCTAATGATATTTTACAAAATTGGGTTAAGCAGTTTCTAGGTTTAGTAAATAAAAAAATGGTGGCACTTCTATATAATGAGCTTGTTCTTGGAACTTTGATCTACGCCAGTTCTTACTTCCTTGATCCCTGATTCCGTTGGAACAATGTTTGCTTCTTCTGAACTCATGAATTTGAACACTTGTGTTGTTGCTAACCCTAGCATCACTTCATGTAATTGTTGTCTCAAGATGTTATTGAATTCAACATCTGCAAGAAAACGAAACAAGCTTCAAATCTTTTGAGGGTTTTAGCGTAGTGTTTATACTAACATTACATATACTCACCGTAGGAGCTAGCTATTGCGTTGATGAATTTCGGATCAAGAAAGCATTTCGAAATCTCTTCTCTGTCGAGTACAAGACCACCCCCAAAATCTATCAATTTTTGATAAGTAAAGCGTCCTAAACAAGTGGCTAAAAACCCTAATATATAAGTCTAAATACGTTTTGAGCTTCTTTGTAATTATGAAAAACTTATGGGCTCAGATACAAATATCCAAAGTCTTCATTAATTCAACAAGAAACTCTTGATCCGTATTTGTGTCGATCGATGCACAATAGTGTCGATCGACACCGAGCTCTGCTTTCGTCTATGATTTCTTCTTCTCTCACGAATGCTCCAAATAGATCCAGAATGTTTCATAATGTCTAAATATGCTCCAAACATACATAAACCTGTAAAACACATGAAAAGATTTCAAAATACACTAAAAGACTCAATAACAAAGACTTATATCATGGTCAAAAACCCTAAAAACCATGATATATTACAATTCTTGCTTCCTTAATCCTTGATTCCGCCATAACAATGTTTGCTTCTTCTTAACTCTTGGATTTGAACATTTGTGTTGCTAACCCTAGTTTTATGCTTGAGAAAAATCGATTATAGTTTAAACTTTAAACCTATTAGACAAATCCTCACCAATTAAAAGTCAATAAACTACAACAATTTAGTTAACTAAGAATATTTTCAATGGGATTCTTTCACTAAACATATTTATATTATTTTAAGAGACTTTGGTGAAAAACTCTTATATATTGTAATTGTTCTAACAAAGCTAATACCTAAGTGCAGATCCAGCGGTGGTCTCTTACGGTAAGGTTCTTAAAAAAAATTAAAATATTGTGGGTCCCACGTGGGGCCCACATGAACAGTATAAAACGATCTACTAAAATCCTTATATAAGGATCGTTTCTTCCACTGTAGCTGTCACGTGTCGTTACCTGATTCGTCGCCCTTTTTTTTTGGCACTACAAGAAAAATCAACATTAATAGCACACGATACAAGCTATCGTATGTAATAGATAGCGTTTTCACAAACGCTCTGATAGCGGCAGCTATAATAGACCCCCCTCTACCATAGCATTTTGTTCGTGCTATGTTAGTAGTGCAAATACATAGCGTTAAATTTTTTTTGCTATGTTTGATGCAATCTATTATAGCATCGATGTAATGCTATATTTTGTAACCGAGCTTAGCCGAGCCGAGCCGAACCGTATATATATACATATATCACTTGAATTTATATAAAATAATTATATTTAAAATAATTTTATTAATAAACATAACATGTTTACACCAACATCATTAACAAAATTATCTAAGTGTACATTCAATTAAGTAAACACTTGAGACATGCGAGTTAGAGCACCATTATTGGAGAAGCTTCATGAATCACAAGAAATGCCATTGCCAATAAACTTTGTCCACGATGCCTCCACCTGTTCGAACCGCAAGGTGAAGCCTTTCTGCAGCCGGAGGAACGCCCCAGAGATATGGAACCGCAACTGTCATTGTTAGCTTCTCTTGTAAACCACCTTTGCTCTCTTTCTCTGCAGCAACAATCTTTTAACACAAAAGTAACGAGTTCATTAGACTTTGAGTGAGAGAAAGTATGTTCAGAAAGAGAGACTAATTTCAACCCCAAACCTCTCCACCATGTTCTAAGACAGTGTCCTCAACAACATCACTAAGCATCTCAACTGAACGGCAGAAGCCATAGATACATAGTCTTCTTCCCATATCAAGTCCCTGACATTTATAAAACAGTGCACTATAATACATTAATACCTGTTGTGTCTATAGTTTGTTTAACAACAAACAAGAAAGCCAAGAGTTGCATACGTTTGTAGCTGCGATGTCGAAAAGAGCACCGAGGCATAGAGTTTGGGCAGGATCCATGTAGGAACTTTCTTGAAACTTTGGTGATTTGTATCTCCCATGTGTGTTCTGTTACAAAGCATATGACTCATTCCACCACCAGAGATGATATACAAAAAGAAAATCATTAGAAAAAGAGCACATTTAAATGGCAGCACTTGAGGAAGGTGGAGTAACTACTTCACCAAATCTTAGTCTCCTTCACAGTGACAATCTCAAAGAGTGGTTAACCAAAGTGTATACCTTTTGACTGTATCTAATTTCAGGCGCACAAACAAAAATGTTAGAGAAGACCAGGAACAGAAATGCATACATGAGATGTTTTGATTCGACGAGGAACCATATTGCCTCCAATCTGAATTAGTCCATCAGAGGTGAAAAGTGTAATTCTCTCTTCAGGAACCCATTCAATGGCTGTCAAATACATACAAATGCAAATCGTTTTGAATCAGCAAATTGTGATCATCACCAGTCCAAAGTTCGTGTCTTCCTCACTAATGTCACACCAAAGTTTGATTTACACAAGCTCAAGAATGATCAATTAACAACATCATTTGAATCAAATTACGCAATCAGATCATTTAGAATAAACGAGTACGAAGATCATCATAATTCAACTTAGATAATTTTGACACAACGAAGACACAATGAGACACAAGCAAAAACCTGTCTTGCAACAGCCAACGATTGCAGTCCACGCTCAGCAAACTTACCTCGCCAAGCTCGTGATACCAACCCACCACCATTTCAGGTCTGAAATACGATAAAGATGAATAAAGATCCAAAACAGAACAGAATATCGAGCCACTAAGTGTACATAGATTATGTAGAGAAGAATGAAATTTACCGTCCAGTCTGTTTAAACATGTCAAGCATATTAGTCTGGAAAACATGATCCACAGCTTCCACGCTAACACCAGTACCACTCTGAGGCATCGCAAAAACATCCACAACTCTAACAGTGTACTCATCCACGAACTCTCCAAGCATCAATCCCATGACTTCCATAGGAGCTCCAGCTCTACCTGCAATATCAGTAGCACCATCTCAAAATCAATCAACCTTCAAATCTCTACTCAATCCACATGGCTTTAACTCTAATAACAAACAGATCATAATCTTAGAAACCCTAGAGTTCCAGAGGGAATCACATAGGCGAAACAAATCAGAAACCCTAAGCGCGAGGAAAGTAAATTGGAGCTGAGGGATGGATGATTACCGTGCTTGAGCATCTTGAGGAGGGCGAGAGAAGAGATGTAAACCTGCTCCGATGTATCGAGGGTCGGAGAATCAGGCGATGCGTGACCCAAACCGCCACAGGCGCCGAAGATTCGATGTAATCTCTCCATAATCAGACAAACGGAGGAAGATGACGGCGGAGGTTTGGTGTACAAACGGAGGAAGATGAGAGAACCAAATACGAGGAGAAAGAATCGTGTTCATCGTAGGAGACGAAAACCTAGGAGAAGAGGGATATGAGTTTTTTTTTTTTTTCTGGATCTGAATGAATTGAGTTTTTTTTAACAAAGGTTTTTAATGAGAGGATGAGGGAAAAGAGGGAAAAATCCAAAGTCTTTGCCGCTTATTCTAATTTTCGGCTAAGTGTTGGCGGATTAAGTGATTTTCATTTCCCGCTTACTGATTCCCTATCATAGCGTTATTTAAATGCTATCATTAGAAATCAAAATCAAAATTTAATCTTTTATAACAGTTTGTAAAACCGTGCTATCGTCAAGTGCTATCAATGCCCCTTTTTGTAGTGTGGCATCTGTAAAAAAATAAAATAATAATAATATAAAAATGTTTTTAAGGATCCAGCGGGAGTAACACCGCTGGACCTGCTCTAAGAGCATATTAAACAATTAGATACCTATGCAAATATATTAATAATAAAATATTAATATTATAATAAAATTTAGTTATTTAATTAAATATAAATTGCTGAAAAAATAAGTAGCTAATAGTTATATGATATGTGTTATATGAATTTCTAAACTAGCAACCATAGCATATTAAACAAGGTATTCAAGTTTCTTATTAAGATACTCTCTTCTTCTCTTTCTAACTTTTTTTATTATTATTATTATTTTGCTATGTGTATATATCTACCTTAGATACCACTATTGTCTATGCTCTAAAAGCATGTACATCCATGAATCCCTCTTGGGGGTTCTTAACTATTTTTTTATTATTAATATTTTTTTGACAGATGAAAAAAAAATTAAAAAAGGAACCAATAAAAAACCGACATGTCATCAGGAAAAATGTAGGATCAGTTCTTAAATAAGGATCGGTTCCTAAACAAGTTTTTAGAAATAATATTTTTTTAATCTTTTTACCTAAGGACTCGAGCCAAAAAACCCTTAAGAACCTTTGATGTACATGGTCTAAGAAAATAAGGGTAATTTATATATTACCATAGCAATCAAGGGGAATTTATATATTCTAAAAACATTCAGAAAGTTTGGGTTATTAACCAGATGATTTGCTCATATAATAGCGAAACTATATTGCTGCCGATTCAAAACATAGTAATATCTAAATCCAAAAAAAAAGAAAAGAAAAGACAATAGTATTGAATAAGATAAGCCTATTGTCACTGATAAAACCAAAACTGAAAAAATACCTTTTTTATTTACAGCTATCTTAACTATCTGAATCCGAGGAACTCATTCAACAAAGAACAAATATAGACCTTTTTCTTTCGGTCTATCTTGTTTGTAAAATAACGCTTGCGGAAACGTAATAGAAACATAATTCTCAATAATTTAACAAGTGCAAATCTCCAATGTGGAAACCATAATATATCATCTAGCTTAATTACAAGAGTTTCACCAAAGCTTCAATGTGTCTTTTGATCTCTCTAATTTACTAAGATTCTCTTGAATTCTCACTATTCAAATTCAAGATAAAAATTCAGAGAATATATCCCTAACCTAATCTACCCGGAGAAGAAAAGGATGGCTAAGAAGAAAAGGATGGCTAAGAAGCTGTGAGGCTGTCCATCTCTCGCTAGGTTTCTTGCGTAAACAGCAATCAATGAAACTCTTCAACTCGTGAGAGCATTCTTCAGGGGCTCTCGGTGGTTCTCCAAAGCACACAGCGCACATCAACGTGGCCCAATCTGGTTTCTGTCCATGAGGAAGTAGAGGGAAGTAACCCATCAAGATCTCCAGCATCGTCAGCCCAAAACTCCATATATCTCCGGCGTAAACACTTGATTTTTCTTCCTCTCCAACATCAGCAGCTCCACTGTCGAATCTTTCGGGGCTCATGTAGGCGCACGTGCCGGTGAACGTGTTGCTCTTCTCTAACGACTTGACCATGATCTTGCTCACTCCAAAGTCTGCGATCTTAACCTCTTCTTTCGAGTTACGAAGTAGATTCGCTGGCTTGATGTCTCTATGAACGATCTTGAGCCCATGCAAGTAATTTAAACCTTTCAAAACTTGACGTGCGATCAAAGCTAGTTGTTCCTCTGTGACCACGTCGCCGCGTAGAGACTCTAGCGTGCCGAGATCCATGTATTCCATCAGCATGGACACCTCTCCGGTGGGTTTCTCGAATATGTCGTGACACTTTACGACGTAAGGAGAGTCGACGAGACGGAGGATCTCTATCTCACGTTGGAGTTGGTGGCGGGAAGCAGAATCCATGTTTTCTTTGACTTTCTTCAACGCATAGATTGATGAGGTTGTCTTGTGGTTAACTTTGTAGACGGTTCCGCCGTTTCCTTTGCCGAGAACGTTGATGATCTCTAAATCAGAAGCTGAGACGGTGTTACTTGTGGAGGACGTAAGTGTTGTGGTTGTAGTGGCTGTGATGGGGAAGAGGCAGGGGAGAGTAGTGGTAGGAGCTTGTGGAAGAGAAAGCTTGAGATTCATAAATCGAGGATTTCTAGCCAAAGACATCGTGTATTCGTGTTGTTGTAGTTGAATGATTGATGTTCAAGAGACTAGGGCTTTTTAAAAGTGGAGGCTTTGTAGTAACCGAGAGTTGCCCTAACCTGATGGCTTAATATTTACGCAAAATATAATCCATTCTTTGGATATTGTTGTGATTTAGTTTAGATCTTTCAGTATTTCCTTAGTAAATAACCGATTTAATACAATGGAATATATAATCAGATTTTGTTTTATTACATTTTCCTAGATTCTCCTTTGATTTACTACAAATAAAGATATGTTTAATATGATTTACAAGAATCTATCCAAAATATTATAATTCTCGGAATCTCTAAACACGTAGAAGATGTCAATTTGATTTATTTCCGTTAATACATACAAATTTGAAGAGGCTACATTATCCTAAAAGTTTATAGTTTTTATTTAGTTTGTGGACATTCTTTCTTCTTGTTCTATTTTTGTATGTTTTTTTCATAAAAAATAAATAAATATATTTTATGTATACTAATCTCGCTACAATATATTATAAGCTATGAATTGAGTTGGTTACGAAACTTGACAGACAAGTAAGCTCATCATGTGAGAAAATAGTTTGTTTCTTTTAGTGCTGTACATGTTTTCTTAGTTTTATTGAAAAACCTAATGATATTTTACAAAATTGGGTTAAGCAGTTTCTAGGTTTAGTAAATAAAAAATGGTGGCACTTCTATATAATGAGCTTGTTCTTGGAACTTTGATCTTTGCTAGTTCTTACTTCCTTGATCCCTGATTCCGTTTGAACAATGTTTGCTTCTTCTGAACTCATGAATTTGAACACTTGTGTTGTTGCTAACCCTAGCATCACTTCCTGTAATTGTTGTCTCAAGATGTTATTGAATTCTACATCTGCAAGAAAACGAAACAAGCTTCAAATCTTTTGAGGGTTTTAGCGTAGTGTTTATACTGACATTACATATACTCACCGTAGGAGCTAGCTATTGCGTTGATGAATTTCGGATCAAGAAAGCATTTCGAAATCTCTTCTCTGTCGAGTACAAGACCACCCCCAAAATCTATCAATTTTTGATAAGTAAAGCGTCCTAAACAAGTGGCTAAAAACCCTAATATATAAGTCTAAATACGTTTTGAGCTTCTTTGTAATTATGAAAAACTTATGGGCTCAGATACAAATATCCAAAGTCTTCATTAATTCAACAAGAAACTCTTGATCCGTATTTGTGTCGATCGATGCACAATAGTGTCGATCGACACCGAGCTCTGCTTTCGTCTATGATTTCTTCTTCTCTCACGAATGCTCCAAATAGATCCAGAATGTTTCATAATGTCTAAATATGCTCCAAACATACATAAACCTGTAAAACACATGGAAAGATTTCAAAATACACTAAAAGACTCAATAACAAAGACTTATATCATGGTCAAAAACCCTAAAAACCATGATATATTACAATTCTTGCTTCCTTAATCCTTGATTCCGCCATAACAATGTTTGCTTCTTCTTAACTCTTGGATTTGAACATTTGTGTTGCTAACCCTAGTTTTATGCTTGAGAAAAATCGATTATAGTTTAAACTTTAAACCTATTAGACAAATCCTCACCAATTAAAAGTCAATAAACTACAACAATTTAGTTAACTAAGAATATTTTCAATGGGATTCTTTCACTAAACATATTTATATTATTTTAAGAGACTTTGGTGAAAAACTCTTATATATTGTAATTGTTCTAACAAAGCTAATACCTAAGTGCAGATCCAGCGGTGGTCTCTTACGGTAAGGTTCTTAAAAAAAATTAAAATATTGTGGGTCCCACGTGGGGCCCACATGAACAGTATAAAACGATCTACTAAAATCCTTATATAAGGATCGTTTCTTCCAATGTAGATGCCACGTGTCGTTACCTGATTCGTCGCCCTTTTTTTGGCATCTGTAAAAAAAAAAAATAATAATATAAAAATGTTTTTAAGGATCCAGCGGGAGTAACACCGCTGGACCTGCTCTAAGAGCATATTAAACAATTAGATACCTATGCAAATATATTAATAATAAAATATTAATATTATAATAAAATTTAGTTATTTAATTAAATATAAATTGCTGAAAAAATAAGTAGCCAATAGTTATATGATATGTGTTATATGAATTTCTAAACTAGCAACCATAGCATATTAAACAAGGTATTCAAGTTTCTTATTAAGATACTCTCTTCTTCTCTTTCTAATTTTTATTATTATTATTATTATTTTGCTATGTGTATCTATCTACCTTAGATACCACTATTGTCTATGCTCTAAAAGCATGTACATCCATGAATCCCTCTTGGGGTTCTTAACTATTTTTTTATTATTAATATTTTTTTGACAGATGAAAAAAAAATTAAAAAAGGAACCAATAAAAAACCGACATGTCAGCAGGAAAAATGTAGGATCAGTTCTTAAATAAGGATCGGTTCCTAAACAAGTTTTTAGAAATAATATTTTTAAAATCTTTTTACCTAAGAACTCGAGCCAAAAAACCCTTAAGAACCTTTGATGTACATGGACTAAGAAAACAAGGGTAATTTATATATTACCATAGCAATCAAGGGGAATTTATATATTCTAAAAACATTCAGAAAGTTTGAGTTATTAACTAGATGATTTGCTCATATAATAGCGAAACTATATTGCTGCCGATTCAAAACATAGTAATATCAAAATACAAAAAAAAGAAAAGAAAAGACAATAGTATTGGATAAGATAAGCCTATTGTCACTGATAAAACCAAAACTGAAAAAGACTTTTTTTATTTACAGCGATCTTTAACTATCTGAATCCGAGGAACTCATTCAACAAAGAACAAATATAGACCTTTTTCTTTCGGTCTATCTTGTTTGTAAAATAACGCTTGCGGAAACGTAATAGAAACATAATTCTCAATAATTTAATATGTGCAAATCTTCAATGTGGAAACCATAATATATCATCTAGCTTAATTACAAGAGTTTCACCAAAGCTTCAATGTGTCTTTTGATCTCTCTAATTTACTAAGATTCTCTTGAATTCTCACTATTCAAATACAAGATAAAAATTCAGAGAATATATCCCTAACCCTAATTTTTTTTTTAAAGATCCCTAAACCTAATCTACCCGGAGAAGAAAAGGATGGCTAAGAAGCTGTGAGGCTGTCCATCTCTCGCTAGGTTTCTTGCGTAAACAGCAATCAATGAAACTCTTCAACTCGTCAGAGCATTCTTCAGGGGCTCTCGGTGGTTCTCCAAAGCACACAGCGCACATCAACGTGGCCCAATCTGGTTTCTGTCCATGAGGAAGTAGAGGGAAGTAACCCATCAAGATCTCCAGCATCGTCAGCCCAAAACTCCATATATCTCCGGCGTAAACATTTGATTTTTCTTCCTCTCCAACATCATCAGCAGCTCCACTGTCGAATCTTTCGGGGCTCATGTAGGCGCACGTGCCGGTGAACGTGTTGCTCTTCTCTAACGACTTGACCATGATCTTACTCACTCCAAAGTCTGCGATCTTAACCTCTTCTTTCGAGTTACGAAGTAGATTCGCTGGCTTGATGTCTCTATGAACGATCTTGAGCCCATGCAAGTAATTTAAACCTTTCAAAACTTGACGTGCGATCAAAGCTAGTTGTTCCTCTGTGACCACGTCGCCGCGTAGAGACTCTAGCGTGCCGAGATCCATGTATTCCATCAGCATGGACACCTCTCCGGTGGGTTTCTCGAATATGTCGTGACACTTTACGACGTAAGGAGAGTCGACGAGACGGAGGATCTCTATCTCACGTTGGAGTTGGTGGCGGGAAGCAGAATCCATGTTTTCTTTGACTTTCTTCAACGCATAGATTGATGAGGTTGTCTTGTGGTTAACTTTGTAGACGGTTCCGCCGTTTCCTTTGCCGAGAACGTTGATGATCTCTAAATCAGAAGCTGAGACAGTGTTACTTGTGGAGGAAGTTACTGTTGTGGATGCGGTTGTGGTGGCCGTGGCTGCGATGGGGAAGAGGCAGGGGAGAGTAGTGGTAGGAGCTTGTGGAAGAGAAAGCTTGAGATTCATAAATCGAGGATTTCTAGCCAAAGACATCGTGTATTCGTGTTGTTGTAGTTGAATGATTGATGTTCAAGAGACTAGGGCTTTTTAAAAGTGGAGGCTTTGTAGTAACCGAGAGTTGCCCTAACCTGATGGCTTAATATTTACGCAAAATATAATCCATTCTTTGGATATTGTTGTGATTTAGTTTAGATCTTTCAGTATTTCCTTAGTAAATAACCGATTTAATACAATGGAATATATAATCAGATTTTGTTTTATCACATTTTCCTAGATTCTCCTTTGATTTACTACAAATAAAGATATGTTTATTATGATTTACAAGAATCTATCCAAAATATTATAATTCTCGGAATCTCTAAACACGTAGAAGATGTCAATTTGATTTATTTCCGTTAATACATACAAATTTGAAGAGGCTACATTATCCTAAAAGTTTATAGTTTTTATTTAGTTTGTGGACATTCTTTCTTCTTGTTCTATTTTTGTATGTTTTTTTCATAAAAAATAAATAAATATATTTTATATATACTAATCTCGCTACAGTATATTATAAGCTATGAATTGAGTTAGTTACGAAACTTGACAGACAAGTAAGCTCATCATGTGAGAAAATAGTTTGTTTCTTTTAGTGCTGTACATGTTTTCTTAGTTTTATTGAAAAACCTAATGATATTTTACAAAATTGGGTTAAGCAGTTTCTAGGTTTAGTAAATAAAAAATGGTGGCACTTCTATATAATGATCTTGTTCTTGGAACTTTGATCTTTGCTAGTTCTTACTTCCTTGATCCCTGATTCCGTTGGAACAATGTTTGCTTCTTCTGAACTCATGAATTTGAACACTTGTGTTGTTGCTAACCCTAGCATCACTTCCTGTAATTGTTGTCTCAAGATGTTATTGAATTCTACATCTGCAAGAAAACGAAACAAGCTTCAAATCTTTTGAGGGTTTTAGCGTAGTGTTTATACTGACATTACATATACTCACAGTAGGAGCTAGCTATTGCGTTGATGAATTTCGGATCAAGAAAGCATTTTGAAATCTCTTCTCTGTCGAGTACAAGACCATCCCCAAAATCTATCAATTTTTGATAAGTAAAGCGTCCTAAACAAGTGGCTAAAAACCCTAATATATAAGTCTAAATATGTTTTGGGCTTCTTTGTAATTATGAAAAACTTATGGGCTGAGATACAAATATCCAAAGTCTTCATTATCTCAGCAAGAAACTCTTGATCCGTATTTGTGTCGATCGATGCACAATAGTATCGATCGACACTGAGCTCTGCTTTCGTCTATGATTTCTTCTTCTCTCATGAATGCTCTAAATAGCTCTAGAATGTTTCATAATGTCTAAATATGCTCCAAACGTACATAAACATGTAAAACACATGAACGGATTTCAAAATACACTAAAAGACTCAATAACAAAGACTTATATCATGGTCAAAAATCATAAAAATCATGATATATTACAATTCTTGCTTCCTTGATCCTTGATTCCGCTAGAAGAATGTTTGCTTCTTCTTAACTCATGGATTTGAACATTTGGAGAAGAATAATCTTATTGAATCTCGAATGTACAATGACGGCTACAAGATATATTTATATGTTCTCACAAGCAACTTCTAACCTAATATCTAATAAGGAAATATTCTAATATAAATATACACATAATCTCCTAATAAGCTAGTTGTTCCTCTGTGACCACGTCGCCGCGTAGAGACTCTAGCGTGCCGAGATCCATGTATTCCATCAGCATGGACACCTCTCCGGTGGGTTTCTCGAATATGTCGTGACACTTTACGACGTAAGGAGAGTCGACGAGACGGAGGATCTCTATCTCACGTTGGAGTTGGTGGCGGGAAGCAGAATCCATGTTTTCTTTGACTTTCTTCAACGCATAGATTGATGAGGTTGTCTTGTGGTTAACTTTGTAGACGGTTCCGCCGTTTCCTTTGCCGAGAACGTTGATGATCTCTAAATCAGAAGCTGAGACAGTGTTACTTGTGGAGGAAGTTACTGTTGTGGATGCGGTTGTGGTGGCTGTGGCTGCGATGGGGAAGAGGCAGGGGAGAGTAGTGGTAGGAGCTTGTGGAAGAGAAAGCTTGAGATTCATAAATCGAGGATTTCTAGCCAAAGACATCGTGTATTCGTGTTGTTGTAGTTGAATGATTGATGTTCAAGAGACTAGGGCTTTTTTAAAGTGGAGGCTTTGTAACCGAGAGTTGCCCTAACCTGATGGCTTAATATTTACGTAAAATATAATCCATTCTTTGGATATTGTTGCGATTTGGTTTAGATCTTTCAGTATTTCCTTAGTAAATAACCGATTTAATACAATGGAATATATAATCTGATTTTGTTTTATTACATTTTCATAGATTCTCGTTTGATTTACTACAAATAAAGATAGATTTATTATGATTTACAAGAATCTATCCAAAATGTTATATTTCTCGAAATCTCTAAACACGTAGAAGATGTCAATTTGATTTATTTCCGTTAATACATACAAATTTGAAGAGGCTACATTATCCTAAAAGTTTATAGTTTTTATTTAGTTTGTGGACATTCTTTCTTCTTGTTCTATTTTTGTATGTTTTTTTCATAAAAAAGTAAATATATTTTATGTATACTAATCTCTCTACAGTATATTATAAGCTATGAATTCAGTTAGTTACAAAACTTGACAGACAAAGTAAGCTCATCATGTGAGAAAATAGTTTGTTTCTTTTTCTGCTGTACAAGTTTTTTTAGTGGAAAAACAACGAACAAAAGTTTAAATAAACTTAAAGTCAAAAAAAAAAAAGCAATGTTGAACCCCTGGTTCACCTCCGAGCTTGGTTCCGGCAAGAAACCTGCGTCCAACACCACCGGTGAAGGCCCCAGACCTGTTCCTCCTGACCCCCCTGATCCTAACCTGCTTCTTCATCCTTCCCATTTCCCTCCCCTCTCTTCTCCTTCAACCAAACACTCCACCCCTCCTCGTAAATCTGATTCTACTTCTGGGAAATCTGTGAAGGTTGGCTCAGCTTTGAAATCCCCAACTACTGCAGCTTTAAAAGCTCAGAAATCATCATCTCACTTGGTTTCCAACAGTAATTGTTCTACAGAAGTAGATTCACCTAACACTGTTCACTCGTATTTTACTGTTCATCCCCCAAAACCAAGTTCCCCAATTCAAACAAATAAAGCCTCAAACCTTTTCTCTTGCTCTTCTCCCTCTATTATTATCCAGAAAGATCCTTCTACCCACTCTGAAAACCCCTCTGTTCTTGGCTCTTTTCCGGGCCTGAAAAACCCTCATAAACCCCCTGAAAACCCTCACGTTAAACCCCCTGAAGCCATTTCCGCAGCTTTCCCATTACCTTCCCAAAACCTTCCTCAATCTGAGCTACCACCATTAACCAACCCTCTGCAGAATAACCACCCCCATTCTCAACCTGCGTCAGCCTCTGCCCCCTCATCCCATTCTCAACCTGCTCAAACTTTGGTTGATAAAATAAGAAGAGCTGAAGACAAAACCCTGAAGCGTCTTGCCCCTGTCACCATTTCTCCTTCGGGTAGGCCTACGGTTCTTATACCTGACTCGGTCTTTCAAAAAGGTCAAGAGCTCCACAAAGATTTCATTATCTGCTACTTTAATGGGAGAGCCCCACCTTTCAGTCAAATTCAAAGTATTCTCAATCACATGTGGGGCAAAGGAAACAAAGTAGAAATTCACAACAATCCTCTTTCTAGATCAATGCTAGTAAGGATTCCAAGTGATTACCTTCGACAGAAAATTCTTGAGAAAAGAATCTGGTATGTTGGTGATTCTCTTTTTCAAGCTGTTCAATGGTCTTCTTCCCTCTCCTCGCAGCCTCCTGCCATGTCCTCGATGCAGATTTGGGCGCATCTCACAGGCGTCCCATTAGACCTTAGACACCAAGAAGGGCTCAGCTTGGTGGCAGGATTAGTCGGTGAACCTAGAGAAACTGATGAATTCACAAAGAACTTGGTCAGCCTTACCCTATCCCATGTTAAAGTAGAGGTTGACTTAACTAAACCTCTACCGGATGTTGTGGAATTTAGTAGACAAAGTGGAGAAGTTGTAGAAGTGAAGGTTTCATACCCATGGCTCCCGCCAATATGTTCTCAATGTAACGAAATGGGACATATTGGAAAAAATTGTCTTTTGGCTCCTCATCTAGTGAAGGAGAACCCGACTGTTCCAAGGAAGCAAAACTCGTCAGTCCCTGGAAAAAATAGAGCTGAAAAGTCAGTGAATAATGCTTTCAAAAGCTCTGAAGCAGTCCCTAGAAATCCCTTATCGGCATCATCAGTCTCCAATACGGCTGAGCCCCCAGTATGTCCTACTGCTTCAGTCTCTGGAAATGTGGGCTCTAAAAAGGTCTCCCCATCTCTTGTTCCAGGGGATATCATCCCTGCCTCAGACATGGACATGGCTCTTACTCCTAGCCCTATGAATCCCCCATCATCGTCCCAGATTATACCCATCTCCCAAACCCTTTCCACCAAAAAGCCACTCAATTTTTCTCAAGTAATCCCTCCTCATTCCAACTCTGGTCCTTTAGCTCTCTTACCTGCGATCTCTGTCGATTCCCATTCTTCTCCCCCTGAAAAATTTTCTCAACCCTCACTAAAAAGATCTCGAACTGTTTACTCTCCTCCTTTAGCTTTTCCTTCTTTTACATCCCAGCTCTCTTTCTTTACGGCTGGGAAAACTGCAAAAAGCCCTTTAGTTCTTGCTTCACCTCAGACTTCCATCTCAAACACTTGTCCACTTTTGCTTTCTTTCGGTTCTCTTCCTTCATCCGAGGAGACCACCTCCAATCAATAATGAGTGCTAAACTCTTCTTTTGGAATATCCGTGGCCTAAATGACCCGGATAAACATATAGCTTTTTGTCAATTTTTATCTAGCCATAAACCCATTTTTGGAGCCATTTTAGAGACTCATGTCAAAGACCACTCACTAAGTCATTTGATGTCCAAACTTTGTCGGGGTTGGAGTTATTTTTCCAACCATCTCTCTGATGATGATGGGAGAATAATAATTATCTGGACAAATCCTCACAATTGAAAACCAATAGACTAAAAATATTTGATTAACCAAAAGCATTTTCAATGCAATTTTTGCGCCAAAAAAAAAATATGTTAAAGAGACTTTGTAATAATATGTTAAAAATAATATTTAATTATAAAATCAGTTTTTAGTTAAACTATAAATATAATATAAATATTATTATTTTATTAGTTAAAAAATTCTTTAAGAGTTCTAAACGAATGTAGCTGATCTAAGAAAACAAAATCATTCATAATTTCGAATTTTTTTCTTTTTCTTTTTTGAACAATAACCTTGAAAATTTGCCATAACAATCATGTAATTTTGCATATATTGTAGAACCTTTCATGAAGTGTGGGTTACTACCAGATAATTTGCTCACATAATAATGAAACTAACATAGTAGTATTGCATGCCGATTCAAAACATAGTAATATTGAAAACCAAAAAAAAAAAAAAAAGCAGTAGTATTTGATTGATTAAGCCTCTTATCACTAAATAAGCCAAAACTGAAAAAAACATTTTTATTTACAGCGAAATTAACTATCTGAATCCGAGAAACTCATTCAACAAAGACCACTCTTAACTCTTAAGATTAGTCATCGATCTTTGTTCTCTTTTTCTTTCAGTCTATTGTTTGTAAAATAACGCTTGCAGAACCAAATAATTTATATTGATGAAAAGAAACTAAGAATTATTTAACGAGTGCATGCAGATCTCCAATGTGGTAACCATAATATATCATATAGCTTAATTACAAGAGTTTCACCAAAGCTTCGGTGTGTCTTTTGATCTCTCTAAATAATAAAAATTCTCTTGAATTCTCACTATTGAAATACAATATCGAAATTCAGAGATATATCCCTAACCCTAGCTAGCTAATTGACAAGACCCCAAGAGGTACTATAATAAAGGGGAAAAAAAAACCATAAGAAATAATTTGTTGGGAAGATGGAGCAGAGAAAGAAAAAGCCAAAACTAATTAAGTGATATACAGAATTATATCTACAACAAATCAGGAGGCTCTGAACTGAAGTATTGGACATTATTATATATGCTGTTGGTTTGAAAGTTTCCATCCAGATATATGCGTTCCATGTTCTGTCTCTCCTCTTCTTGAGCTAAGCAGTTTTGTAGATACAATGGGAGATCGTTCGTGTGTTGAAATCTCATAGTTTGTGTCTCTTTTGCATATGCTTGACTTCCACGTAACTCCCCTGTGTTTCTCGTTTCGTGCTCGTCTTGGAGATACAATGGGAGATCGTTCGTGTGTTGATTTGCCATGTTAAAGTTTAACTCTTCCAATGCCACATGATGGGTACCTTGCGGCACAGGTAACTGGCTCATAGCTTCAATATGGTGATTGTATTGAACATATGAGTTCATCTGCCTCCCATCATTCCAGCTGAACTGATTTGCCATGTTAAAGTTTAACTCTTCCAATGCCACATAATGGGTACCTTGCGGCACAGGTAACTGGCTCATAGCTTCAATATGGTGATTGTATTGAACATATGAGTTCATCTGCCTCCCATCATTCCAGCTGAACTGATTTGCCATGTTAAAGTTTAACTCTTCCAATGCCACATGATGGGTAACTTGCATCGCAGGTAACTGACTCATAGCTTCAATATGGTGATTGTTTTGAACAAATGAGTTCATCTGGATCCCATCATTCCCGCTGAGGTGATTTGCCATGTTAAAGTTTAACTCTTCCAATGGCACATGACCTGCATATTCCATCAAATTTAATGGGTTATTTTACTGCAGACTAGCATATAAAATGATTTGTTTAAGGTTCAAAGTTAAGTACCTTGAGGAATATGGTGATGAAGAAGGTTATTATTGACGTCGAAACTTAGTGTGTGGCCGTGTCCGTAGCCAGACAAGTTACTGCTATCACTGTTGTTGCTGTTTCCATAGCCAATATCGAAGTGAAGAGAGTGTGGTCGAGTTGGGAAACGTTTTTTTGGCGAGTTCTGACCAGAAGCTATCACCGGACACAAGGTTGTCCAAGATCTTTTGCAGATCTCCAGGAAGAAAATGAAGTGTATGTCTCCTGTTATAAATAAATGTGAGGATTAATTAGTCTCTTTCAATGGAAATAAAACCAAAGAGAAGGATCAAAGATATAAGAGAATGAAACCTGAATCTAGAAGCAGACTGATCTAGGGTGAAATCATGATCCATCTGTTTCCATTGAGTGTGTCTTTTTGCCTTTGGATTAGTCTCCATGAAGAACGTTGGACGTTTTCCCAACTGAAAAAAAACATCTCACAATCATTAGGGTTTAATATTTGCAACAAAATATGTAAAACATATAAGAAGTATTGTGTACTACCTCGACATCTAGGGTTCCTGTTTCATCATGTGGATGAAAAGTTGCTCTAAAAGACAAGACATCAGACCATCGAATCTCAATCTTTTTCTTCAGCCTTTGTGTTCCTGTTTCTATATCGTCCAGAATCTCCCACATAAGTCTCCTCTTTGCAAAATAGAACTTGGCCTTAAGATCATCCGGGTATTCTCGGATGTGTGTCCATTGACCTATTGTGATCTTTGAGATTTGGCAGTTGATAGCCTTTTGTTTTTGTTTATTCATCAGATTAATACTATCACCACCTCTCTGTTTTTGTTTAGCCTTTTGCTTTTGTTGCTTAAGCTTTGTTGGCTCGCTTAGGGAATATATATATATGTGTAGGATTGATGTTCAAGAGGCTAGGGCTTTTCAGGTGGATGAATTGTAAATAGAGTCGCCATAACCTAATGGATTAATATATATGCACAAAATATAATTCAGAGGTTTTTTTTTTATTGAGATATTGTTGTGAAGTTTAGATTTTTCAGTATTTCCTTTAGAATAAAAGATTTAATCCAATGGAATATATAATCAGATTTTGTTTTATTACATTCCTAGATTCTGGTATGATTTACTACCCATAAAAATAGGGTTTATTATAATTTTTTAACAGGGTTTTCCAGATTTTTATAATTCTCGAAATCTTAGGTAGAATATGTCAAATTGATTTATTTTCGTTTGTATATAAAAATTGAAGAGGCTACATTATCCTCTAACAGTTTATAGCTTTTTATTAAGTTTATGGACATTCTTTCTTGTTATAATTTTTGCCACGGCTGGGAAAATTGTTTTTTTGCATTAAAATAAATTTATTTTATGTAATTAATACTAATCTCGTTGCAATATAAGTTGGTTACGAAACTTGACAAAAAAAAAATAGACTGTATTTTATCATTCCTTATAAGAAGAAACTATAGCCAAATAAAAATAATACGCAATATGTAAAGAATAAACCATGCATGGAGACAATAAACGTAAGTTTGCATGGCTTTCAAGCGTCATGAGCTAAGAGCATGTTTAGTAGTGAACCTCACTTTGAGGTTCTTAGGATTATTTTAATAATTATTTGGTTTATATTGAATAGTTAAGAATTTTTGTGTGTTTGACCTATCTATTGGTGAACCTTGTTGGGGTTCTTAATTTTTTTTTTTTCCAAATATTTCATCTCAAGTTTTATTTATTTTAATATTAATTTTAAACATACATTAATTATAAATCATGATTTCCAAATTTTTGCCAAATATTCTCAATTAAATCAGCTTTCAACCGATGATGTATCCATTGATCACGAAGTTGATTCCGAATGCCAAGCATATGACCGAGATCTACAGACAATCAATGGGTCAGAATTTAGTTAGGTTTTGGTTAATTGGAGAATGATAGTTACCTTCATTTTCCTAAGGCTTTCATTCATGTCATACATCCCCCAAGTCAGCTTCTCAGCCTCTTCCACCCGCCTAGTTAGCTTCTTAATCTCTTCTTGGACACCAACTACCCACGGTTGTCGAAAATGCAATCCATCATCCTGTAACATAATAGAAAGACACTAAGTGTGGCATTTTAGTATCATATGGGACATGATTTGGTTGGTTAGACTAACCTTGTACTTTTTGCAGGTGAAGAATCTCTTCCCAGGAAGAGTTTCAGATACTTCATTGGGAGATAACTCGTCCACGATTCTCTCCCCACATGGGCAACTAGTCGGAATCCCATACTGCGCATCGGCAACGTAGTCTAACCTATTGCAGTATTCCTTAAGCCTCTTCATCTCTCTCCTCTCTTCTTTAAGGATCGGGTCCATGATCAAAGGTATTCACTGAGCTTCTGCGAGAGATGTGAAAAAAAATTACATAACATGCTATATCGCATATCAATAATCAAACAAGAAGCCCCAAATCAATTTCAAACTAGCAACAGATCAAGAACTGGAATAAGAGACTTCTCAAACGTATTAACCTATACATGCTTGAACTTCAACACTACCATTTGGACTGATTACATACACATCATAAGGTCAAGAAGATGAAACAAATAGTTTTGACTACTAGAGGTAATATATTGAATATCATTAATCAAACAAGAAGCCCCAAATCGATTATATCCGGAAGAATCTCTAGCTTATGTGCATGACATCATCTCAATGCTCTCAGATTTTCAAACACTAAGCCGATACCTAAACAACAAGCCTCAAAACGATTTCTAGCACACGAGAATCAATACCCAAATATGAAGCCCTAATTCGGTTTTGGACTATTGACCGAAACCCTAAATCATGCGAGAGGTATGAAAACAATTAGATCATAGTGTATATCGCAAATCAATAACCAAAAACAAGCCCCAAAACGATTACAAACCCTAAATCGACACCAAAACACGAAGTCCCCAAATCGATTCCGGACTAGGGAGCGAAACCCTAAATCATGCGAACCCACAAAACGGTATCGAACCCTAAAGCGAAACACTAAATCATGCTCCCAAATCGATTAAGAACCCTATATCGAAACCCAAAATCGATTACAACCTAAGCTAATTTATCACTCTGAAAATCGCCTACCTCAAGAACAACTGACCTTCTCTCGGGTTCGAAATGACAAAACAAGCGAGAAAACAAGAAGTGTGAGAAACCTTTGTTGGAATTGTGTCCAGTAATCTCGGTACTGTCTCTAGAAAGTAAGAGTATGTCAATGATCAGACATAAGTCATATAATATTGGGGGTCATGATGGCTTGCTAGAGTCCGCTCATGATCTATAAGTCTTGGACTTATTACCTTATTATATGATCCCATATGGGTCACACGCCTAAGCTAACAGGAAAATGTGTAGGAACGGCTTAGCAGAAGTACGGTAAAAGTGCCAGGCATTTGTCGAACTAAGAGAGAGATTAATGGGTCTGATTAAATCAAAGGGATTTAATCAGATTGGTATTTGGGCCCAAAAGCCCAAAAGGAAATAGACAAGTTTTATAATTAAAACTTAAGTCTGATTTTTCCTCCTAACCCTAATCCCCTGCGATTTTTCTCTCTCTCTCTGCGCCTCCCACAGCTTGGTCTAGCAGCCTCTCTTCCTGCTTGGTGTGCGTGTGTGAACCTCTGGAGGAGTTATCACTTGGTGGCTCTCTGATCTCTGACCTGTTCTCTCTTTCCGCTGCATAAACAGGTAAAAGGTGAGATCTTATTGTTTCTATTCAAGAGAACCTAGATCCGCATGTTTAGGAACTGTTGAATCTGAGAATTGAATCTGGATTAACAACCAAAACATCCTTCAGTGGTATCAGAGCTATTGGTTCTGGTTTTTCTTGTTTAGAATCTCGTTTAGGATTGTTTTTCTTGTTTAAGAAGTGTTTTGAATCAACTACTGATAAGAGAAATCACTTAAGCAACAAGGAATTGAAACCTAAACATATTTGAAATCGCAAAAACCAAGCTATATGATTTGGATTGCGATCGGCCGAGTGTTGAACCGATCGGCTTGGCCGGTTGGATCGCACGACCGAGAGGTGCGATGGATCCGATCGCGAGATCGACCACGATCGTCGGCTTCTCCCGTCTCGATCGCATGGATCCGCAAGGCAGATCGCATGGATCTCGGCCCAACCTCGCGTCCCGATCGTCGCCGAGCGTCCCGATGGATCGTCCCGTCCGAAGCCGTCTCGATCTCGGATCGTCGCGTGCGGCTTGCGGCTGGGCATGGTGATCGTGAAGCTAGGTCACAACCATGATTGGTTTGTGACCAATTCGGTTCGGTTCGGTTTAAAATTTTATTAAAATTAAACGTCTCGGTTTAATAAACAGATTTAATAATTTTATTAAATTCTGGTTAAACCGGGATAAGAAATCAAAAGTCGAAAAATTGGATTTTATGCCTAAACCAGGATTTTCTAATTTGATTTGGTTGGACCAAATAAATTGAGAAAATTCGGTTTAGTAAATAACCGGTTGACAATTGTGGTCATCGTAGTAATTAATTTTGGTTAGACCAATTTTAATGAACCAGACCGGTTATGTCATTTAATTGGACAATTGGGTCATGTCTTGGACATGGACCAATTCTTGGGCCTCGGGCCAAGAAGTTAAAACAATTGGGCCAATTATTTGAGTCTTTTCTTCAGACTAATTTAAAATTTATTTTATATAATTATAAATCGATTTTAAATTAAAGTTTCCGAAATTTTGAAATTAGAAAGTTTCTTAAAATAAGAGTTTCTAGATTTGCATGTTTTGGATTTTAAGAAATTTCTAAAGTTAGAAAGTTTCCGATTTTAGAAAGTTTCCAATTTTAGAAAGTTTCCAAAATAGTAGGTTTCCAAAAATGGAAAGTTTCCCGAAATAGTAATCTTCTATTTTGGGAATGAAATTTTAAAATAAACCTACAAACCTCAAACAATATCAAGCGTTGGATGTCTTGTCCAGTCTATGTCAGCTGTCGAAGCTCATTCAATTGTATTCATGGCCTTACAGTGTGAGGGTGTCTGCTTTTGCGTGGATAAGACGGTTTGTGATTCATAAATGTCATTGGGAGTCCCAGACATTAATGATTACATGACTGTATAGTCTGTTTTTCTTGACTGGGCCATCGGGAGTCCCGGGCCTTGAGACATCAGAGTGGATTGGGCCTCGGGCCCAGATTCACAACCAAGAGTTATATCACGGATATAATTAGCCGACATAGGGCTTACCAATATAAGCTAAGGTTGGGTGATGGCCAGTGGCCCACTTTGATCTCAGTTATATGTGGATCTTGGAATCATTATATTCTATTGAGGGTAACTTATGTTATTGAATATAATGTGTGATTAATCATATTAAGTATAATACAAGATTGATCATATTGAACATATTAACTAATAACCTTTTTATCTTATATTTCAGCTATGACTACTACAAGCACTCAAAACACATTCTCAATCCGGTCTGTTCTCGAGAAGGAGAAGCTGACTGGAACGAACTTCCTGACGTGGTCAAGGAACTTGAGGCTGGTCCTCAAGCAGGAGAAGAAGGATTATGTCCTTCGTGATACTCTCCCCGAGAGGCCTGCTAACAATGCCGCCAGGACTCTGCATAATGCTTGGGAAAAGCATTCGTCAGATGAAAATGATGTGTATTGCCTTATGTTGGCGACAATGACTGCTGAGCTGCAAATGCAGTTCGAGAGTGTGTTGTCACCAATTGAGATAATGGCAAGCCTGAAATCCCTTTTTCAGGAGCAAGCAAGGACTGAGAGGTTTCAGACAGTTAAGAACCTCTTAGACTGTAAGTTGGCTGCGAATGCGGCAGTGAGTCCTCATGTCTTGAAGATGATGGGTTATCTCGATCATCTTCAGAAAATCGACTGCCCTATCAGCCAGGAACTTGCTTGCGACATCATTCTGCAGTCATTACCTGCAAGCTATGATCAGTTCATTCTGAACTTTAACATGCATGGCTTGAGTAAGACATTGCCTGAGCTTCACGGAATGCTCAAGACTGCAGAGCCCAACTTGAGGAAAACCGCCAAGGACCCCAATGTGCTTATGGTGCAAAAGGGCAAGGGGTTTAAGAAATCCTCTGCTAAGGATAAGGGAAAGGCCAAGGCTGTCCAAGTCGCGGACAAGGACACGCCAAAGCCCAAGCCCAAGTCCAAGGCTGGGCCAACTGACATATGCAGGTTCTGTAAAGAACCAGGGCATTGGAGGAGAGAATGTAAGAAATTCCAAGAAGGTCTAAAGGAATTGAAGAAGAAGACTCTCGAGACTTCTTCAACAGGTATTTTTGTTATAGAAGTTAATACAACTACTTCTGATAATACCTCATGGGTTATGGATACTGGTTGTGGGGCTCATATTTGTACTAATATGCAGGCACTCAGCAACAGTAGAAGGCTGAAGCAAGGACAAGTGGAGCTACGAATTGGGAATGGAGCGAAAGTTCCTGCACTAGCTGTAGGCACATACTTGTTGTCTTTACCTTCGGAATTGATTTTAGAACTCAATAATTGTTATTTTGTACCTGCTATAAGCAGAAATATTATTTCAATTTCTTTGTTGGATTTGGAAGGTTATGATTTTTCAGTTAAGAATAAATTATGTTCCTTCAATCGCAACAATTTGTTCTATGGTTCTGCCCCTCTTACGAATGGGCTTTACATACTCGATCAATCCGCGCCAATTTATAACATTAATACCAAACGGTTCAAACCTAATGAGGAGAACCGAACGTTTCTATGGCATTGTCGTTTAGGGCACATCAGCGAGAAACGCATCAAGAGGCTCCATTCGAATGGACTTCTTGGCTCATTTGACTTTGAGTCATGTGAGAAATGCGAATCCTGCATGATGGGCAAAATGACACGGGCCCCCTTTAATAAACCTAACGAGAGGGCCAGTGACTTGTTGGGCCTGATACACACTGATGTGTGTGGCCCAATGTCCACAAATGCAAGAGGAAACTATCAGTACTTCATTACCTTCACTGATGATTTCAGTAGGTATGGATATGTTTATTTAATGAAACATAAGTCTGAATCTTTTGAGAAGTTCAGAGAATTCCAAAATGAAGTACAGAATCAACTTGGCAAAAGCATTAAGGCTCTTCGGTCCGACCGAGGAGGAGAATACTTAAGCCAAGAATTCAGTGATCATCTAAGAGAGTGTGGGATCGTGTCCCAACTCACTCCTCCTGGAACACCTCAATGGATGGTGTGTCTGAGAGGAGAAATCGGACCTTATTGGATATGGTTCGATCTATGATGAGTCACACAGACCTTCCAATATCCCTTTGGGGATATGCTCTGCTAACAGCAGTGTTCACTCTAAATAGAGCGCCATCGAAAGCAGTAGCAAAGACACCATATGAATTATGGACTGGAGTGGCTCCAGTGCTGTCTTATCTTAGAATTTGGGGTTGTGAAGCCTATGTCAAGAGATTAATCTCAGACAAGCTTACACCAAAGTCTGATAAATGCTACTTCATTGGTTATCCGAAGGAAACCAAGGCTTATTACTTCTATCTACGTTCCGAGAACAAGATCTTTGTTGCCCGGGATTGTAACTTTCTTGAGAGGGAATTTCTCTCTAAGAAAGACAGTGGGAGTAAGGTACTGCTTGAAGAAATTCAAGATGAACAGGATACTGCTCAACCTAATGAGGAAGAGCAGCAGGAGGACCTACAAGAAATTGTAGAGCCTGAACCTGTAGTACCTGAAATTCGAAGATCCGGGAGGATCCGTCACGAACCCGAGAGATATCAAGGATTCCTCGTGACTAACTGTCATGATCTTCTGATCATTGATGGTGATGAACCATCGAACTTCAATCAAGCCATGATGGGCCCAGATTCCTCTAAGTGGCGTAAGGCCACTGATTCCGAAATGGACTCCATGTCGGTCAACCAAGTGTTTTCGTTGGTTGACTTACCCGCTGGTGTAAAAGCCATCGAGTGCAAATGGATCTTCAAGAAGAAGATTGACGTGGATGGAAATGTCCAGATTTATAAAGCCAGGTTGGTAGCAAAAGGTTTCAGACAAGTTCACGGTGTGGATTACGATGAAACCTATTCACCAGTGGCTATGATGAAATCTATTCGGATTCTACTAGCAACTGCAGCTTTTCATGATTATGAAATTTGGCAGATGGACGTGAAAACCGCCTTCCTGAATGGTATTCTGGAAGAGGATGTGTATATGACGCAACCTGACGGTTACATAGATCCAAAGAATGCTGGGAAAGTATGCAAGCTTCATAAATCCATTTATGGATTGAAGCAAGCATCGAGGAGCTGGAATCTTCGTTTTGATGAAGCGATCAAGCAATTTGACTTCATCAGAAACGAAGAAGAACAATGCGTGTATAAGAAAACTAGTGGGAGCAAGATAGTATTTCTTATTCTGTATGTCGATGACATACTGCTTCTCGGAAACGACGTTCCAATGCTGAAGTCGGTAAAGGACTGGCTTGGAAGTTGTTTTTCCATGAAAGACATGGGTGAAGCCGCATACGTTCTTGGAATCAGGATCTACCGGGATAGATCTAGAAGGCTGATAGGCTTGTGTCAAGATTCATACATTGACAAAGTCCTACAAAGATTCAGCATGAAGGATTCCAAGAAGGGCTTCACGCCAATGGTACATGGCACAACGCTAAGCAAGAAGCAGAGCCCTACGACGGCTGCTGAGCTTGAGCGCATGAAGAATATTCCTTATGCATCTGCAATAGGATCTGTCATGTATGCCATGATCTGTACTTGTCCTGATGTTGCTTATGCATTGAGCATGACGAGTAGATACCAGTCAAATCCAGGTGAAAACCATTGGATTGCCGTAAAGAATATCTTGAAGTATCTAAGACATACTAAGGATAAGTTCTTGGTGTACGGTGGAAGTGATGTGCTTAAAGTCAGTGGATTCACGGACGCAAGTTTCCAGACAGACCAAGATGATTTCCGGTCACAGTCCGATTATATCTTTTGTCTGAATGGCGGTGCAATCAGTTGGAGAAGCTCCAAGCAAGACACCGTTGTTGATTCCACTACAGAAGCTGAATATATCGCCGCCTCAGAAGCTGCGAAGGAAGCTGTTTGGATACGAAAGTTCATTGTTGAACTAGGTGTGATACCAGATGCGGCTGAGCCTCTAGCACTGTTTTGTGATAACAATGGTGCTATAGCTCAGGCAAAGGAACCGAGATCACACCAGAAATCCAAGCATGTTCTAAGAAGATTTCACTTGATACGTGACATCATTAATAGAAAGGAAGTCAAGATCAGCCGAGTTCAGACAGATGATAATGTCGCTGATCCGTTGACAAAGCCACTCCCAAGGCCTAAGCTCGAGTTTCTGACTGAAGCTGTAGGCATTAGAGACATTGAAATGTAATCTAAATTTGAGTGGGAGTTTGAGGGCTTTTATTTAGTTATTTGATATGTTCTTGTAAAACATTTTTCTTATGTTTAATGAAATTATTATTTCAAGATTATTTTAACTGTGATGAAATAATCGTTCCAAAATGATATGAACCATTTTATAGGTCATCGAAGTAAGTGACTTGATCTTGAGTCATCAAAGTCATTTAGCTTGATCATGAGACCCTATATTTGATAGATGGATTATATCATCCTGTCCCTAGTCGAAGGTTGTTGAAATTGGAACACCAACAACCGTGTGAGACTGGATTGGTATGTGACTTATGACAAAGTCTCAGTGTGTCATAGATGCGCGGCATCAAAGTCAGTACATAGGTGTATGTTGGGAACATACGACCGGACATGACCCGCTTATGAGAACTCTTCAGGATATTTATATCTGTGTCATAAGAGATTCTCACTACGACTATAGAGTATAGTCCTTAGACCTGAGTTCGCATGCATGTGACTGCACATGGACTGATGCACTTTGATCATTGTCTAACGCTGTCGTTCTGCGATAGTTATAAGGACCTTGTTTGGGTACATTATGAAATGAGTAGTTTACAGTGATGGAACAAGACGGAATTTGTCCCTCCAATATAAATGGAGTGAATATCTCTAGGCCAATCGGAGATTTGAATACTGGAAAATGCATGGCCATGCTCAAACGGACTGTCCCGAGTCGTTTGGATTGTCAGTATCAAATCAGAGTCCGATGAACAAGATTAGGCTTTATAAGGATGACATTAATCTTGCCTTATGACTAATCGAGATATTGAGACAAAAAGGATTATGAATACAGAGATTCCAGTACAAGTGGGAGATTGTTGGAATTGTGTCCAGTAATCTCGGTACTGTCTCTAGAAAGTAAGAGTATGTCAATGATCAGACATAAGTCATATAATACTGGGGGTCATGATGGCTTGCTAGAGTCCGCTCATGATCTATAAGTCTTGGACTTATTACCTTATTATATGATCATATGGGTCACACGCCTAAGCTAACAGGAAAATGTGTAGGAACGGCTTAGCAGAAGTACGGTAAAAGTGCCAGGCATTTGTCGAACTAAGAGAGAGATTAATGGGTCTGATTAAATCCAAGGGATTTAATCAGATTGGTATTTGGGCCCAAAAGCCCAAAAGGAAATAGACAAGTTTTATAATTAAAACTTAAGTCTGATTTTTCCTCCTAACCCTAATCCCCTGCGATTTTTCTCTCTCTCTCTGCGCCTCCCACAGCTTGGTCTAGCAGCCTCTCTTCCTGCTTGGTGTGCGTGTGTGAACCTCTGGAGGAGTTATCACTTGGTGGCTCTCTGAACTCTGACCTGTTCTCTCTTTCCGCTGCATAAACAGGTAAAAGGTGAGATCTTATTGTTTCTATTCAAGAGAACCTAGATCCGCATGTTTAGGAACTGTTGAATCTGAGAATTGAATCTGGATTAACAACCAAAACATCCTTCAACCTTCTTCGTGAGAAAGAGTGTTTCGACGACAAAGGTACAAAAAAAATAGCGAATAGGAGTCTGCCACCTGGTTAGAACTCGCCTCTTACAGGCTCTATAATAAGAGCCGGTTCTAATCAGTAAATCGATTTTTTTTTAAAACATTTGCCTATGATATCGCGCCATGAAACCGTTAAGGACCGCTGATGTTCGTGCTCTAATCATTGAATGTAGAGTCGGAGATAAGATTTTAAAGATTCTATTCATAAAAAATAAAATTTTAAATAGAGACTTCCGTACCAACTGAATTTGTATCGTTTCTCTCTCTCTCTCTCTCTCTCTCTCTCTCTCTCTCTCTCTCTCTCTCTCTCTCTCTCTCTCTCTCTCTCTCTCTCTCTCTCTCTCTCTCTCTCTCTCTCTCTCTCTCTCTCTCTCTCTCTCTCTCTCTCTCTCTCTCTCTCTCTCTCTCTCTCTCTCTCTCTCTCTCTCTCTCTCTCTCTCTCTCTCTCTCTCTCTCTCTCTCTCTCTCGGATCCCCCCAAAAAGCTTCTCCCCTCCGTCTCTCCGGCGCTAACTCTGCCGGGGAGGCTCTCCCTCTTCCCGTTCTTTTTTTTTTTCTCTTTCCACAGGCCAGTGTTTCTTCCGCGCTCTCGCATGGTTTGGTGGTGCGGCTCCTCCTCGTCCACTCGCGGTGGTTTTTGGCAGATCCGGTTCTTTTGTAATGGCTCGCAGGCTCTCGGATGTGCGGAGACCAGATCCGAAGTTCGCGTCCCCTCTCTGATGTCCCGGTTTGTTTCTTAGGTCTTGCCCTCCGTGATGGTGGTCGTCTTCTTCTTCCTGGTCCCGGTTTCTTTGAGCGGCGGGACTTGGTCTTCCGGTGTGGTTTCGTCGGAGTTGGGGGTTGCATGTGTCATTTGGTCTTCTTCTTCATCGCCTACTCGCTAGAAGACGGTGGTAACGCGGTGGAGAGTTCTCGCGGTGGTCTGGGTGGACCGACGATAACGGGGAGGCTCGCCGTTTCCTAGGCATCACAGCCGGTGGTGGACCTATAATGATGACGGTCGAGTAGGCTCCTCTCCTTTCTCCTGTTTAGGCATCTCGGCTCATTCGCCGGTTATCCAGTTTGTGCCCTCCAGTTTTCTTTCCCAACAATCTTTGCTTTCTCGGTTCTTCCTGGATGGTCGTGGATCTTCTCTCTCTCTCTCTCGGTGGCGGCGTGTCTTGCGGTGGCTTGATCTCAGTTTGGCGTTGGAGTTTTCATCGGCGTCGTCTGCTTGCTAGGATTTTCAATCGTCCGAACCTTTTTGGCCTTTTAGGATTAATAGTGGGCATGTGTTTTGCTTGTTTTTTTTTCTTTATGTTTAAACTTGTTTTGTAATTGAAAAAAAAATCTAAATATGAAAGCCCTTTAATTTTTTTTATAATAATTTTAATATATAACAGTTTTGGGATCATCTAATATCTATTATCACCGAAATTTTTATTTTTTGTCACTATTTATTTTATATTTGTGATAACTTTTGTTTTATATTTAATATTATACATATATATATTTGTAAAAAAATAGGACTCCTTTAAAATATGACTTCATTCAAAAAATTTAAAAGATTGTGTTGAAATCCGGTTCGGACTATTGAAGCCCAAATTTTTGTAGGATGTCTTGATATCGAGGTGACTATGCATGATTGAATATAAGAGCATGAACATCCTTGAAATCCACCACGGGTTTCTTAAAAAAATAATTTAATACTTTTTTTTTTTTTGCAAATGAGAAAAAAAAAATGGAGTAATCCTGTAGCGCTACGTCAGCGCTACAGTGAAGAAACCGTCTCTTAGCTAAAGACTTCTGAGCTCGGTATGTTAACTATTCATGTGGATCCCACATGGGACCCACAATATTTTAATATATTTTTTTAAGAAACTTACCTAAAAAACTACGTTGTATGTGCTCTAATGATTAGATAGTTTTTTTAATAATAAATTAGATAGTTTCAAGCTTGAGAAAAAATCAAAATTTTAATCTAAACGTATCAGACGAATCATCATCAATTAGAGCACCCACAGCGGTGAAACGCGTGTGGGTCTCTTATTTCTTTTTTTTATTATTTTTTATTATTATTTTTTTAAATCTGGCAAAAAAAAAATTAAAAAAAAGGAACCAATCCTGTAGCGCCACGTCGGCGCTACAGGACAAGAGACAGTCTCTTAATTAAGAGATTTAGAGCACCTCCAGCGGCGGACTGAGGTGGGTCTCTTACCAAAAAAAATATTAAAATAATATGGGTTCTACGTGGGGTCCACATTTTTTTTTAGAAACCGTCCCTTAAATCTCTTATTTAAGAGACGTATCTTGCACTGTTCTCGACATGTGTCGGGCTCCTATTGGTCGATTTTTTTTTTCGCTTTTAAAAAAAATAATAATAAAAAAAAAACTGAAATAAGAAACTTACCTCAGTCCGCCGCTGGAGATGCTCTTAGGAGCCCGTATGTTTACTGTTTCCGTGGGATCCGCTATTATTTAATTTTTTTTTTTAACTGGCCTAAGAGACCCCCGCTCGGGATGGTCTTAGAAATCAGTAAATTATAACCACTTGGTTAAAAAAAATTTTTTTTTAACTAAAGGGTTTTTATATTTAAATGCAAAAGAAAAAGAAAATGTTTACAAGCCATATTGGCTATAGTTGGTGAAACCCAATTGGCCCAATAACCCATTTCTCAAACAACAACAAAAATAACATCTGGAGACAACAAATTACAGGAAGTGATGCTAGGGTTAGCAACAACACAAGTGTTCAAATTCATGAGTTCAGAAGAAGCTAACGTTTGTTCTGGCGGAATCAGGGATCAAGGAAGTAAGAACTGGCGAACTCACTGGTTTCAATCAAAGTTCCAAGAATAAGCTTATTAAAAAGAAGTGCCACCATTTTTTTTTTACTAAACCTAGAAACTGTTTAACCCAATTTTGTAAAATATCATTAGGTTTTTCAATAAAACTAAGAAAACATGTACAGCAGAAAAAGAAACAAACTATTTTCTTACATGATGAGCTTACTTGTTTGTCAAGTTTCGTAACTAACTCAATTCATAGCTTAGAGCATATTTAGTAGGGGTTCTTAGGGGGTTCTTAGATGGGGGTTTTCGCCACGTGGCGCGACCCGGTTGGTTAATTTTTTTTTTTCATGCAGCTAAAAAAAACATTAAAATATTAAATTAAGAACCCCAAAGGGGGTTCACTACTAAACATGCTCTTATAATATATTGTAGCGAGATTAGTATACATAAAATATATATTTATTTTTTATGAAAAAAACATAGAAAAATAGAACAAGAAAAGAATGTCCACAAACTAAATAAAAACTATAAACTTTTAGGATAATGTAGCCTTTTCAAATTTGTATGTATTAACGGAAATAAATCAAATTGACAACTTCTACGTGTTTAGAGATTCGAGAATTATAATATTTTGGATAGATTCTTGTAAATCATAATAAACCTATCTTTATTTGTAGAAAATCAAACGAGAATCTAGGAAAATGTAATAAAACAAAATCTGATTATATATTCCATTGTATTAAATCGGTTATTTACTAAGGAAATACTGAAAGATCTAAACTAAATCACAACAATATCCAAAGAATGGATTATATTTTGCGTAAATATTAAGCCATCAGGTTAGGGCAACTCTCGGTTACAAAGCCTCCACTTTAAAAAAGCCCTAGTCTCTTGAACATCAATCATTCAACTACAACAACACGAATACACGATGTCTTTGGCTAGAAATCCTCGATTTATGAATCTCAAGCTTTCTCTTCCACAAGCTCCTACCACTACTCTCCCCTGCCTCTTCCCCATCGCAGCCACGGCCACCACAACCGCATCCACAACAGTAACTTCCTCCACAAGTAACACTGTCTCAGCTTCTGATTTAGAGATCATCAACGTTCTCGGCAAAGGAAACGGCGGAACCGTCTACAAAGTTAACCACAAGACAACCTCATCAATCTATGCGTTGAAGAAAGTCAAAGAAAACATGGATTCTGCTTCCCGCCACCAACTCCAACGTGAGATAGAGATCCTCCGTCTCGTCGACTCTCCTTACGTCGTAAAGTGTCACGACATATTCGAGAAACCCACCGGAGAGGTGTCCATGCTGATGGAATACATGGATCTCGGCACGCTAGAGTCTCTACGCGGCGACGTGGTCACAGAGGAACAACTTGCTTTGATCGCACGTCAAGTTTTAAAAGGTTTAAATTACTTGCATGGGCTCAAGATCCTTCATAGAGACATCAAGCCAGCGAATCTACTTCGTAACTCGAAAGAAGAGGTTAAGATCGCAGACTTTGGAGTGAGCAAGATCATGGTCAAGTCGTTAGAGAAGAGCAACACGTTCACCGGCACGTGCGCCTACATGAGCCCCGAAAGATTCGACAGTGGAGCTGCTGATGATGTTGGAGAGGAAGAAAAATCAAATGTTTACGCCGGAGATATATGGAGTTTTGGGCTGACGATGCTGGAGATCTTGATGGGTTACTTCCCTCTACTTCCTCATGGACAGAAACCAGATTGGGCCACGTTGATGTGCGCTGTATGCTTTGGAGAACCACCGAGAGCCCCTGAAGAATGCTCTGACGAGTTGAAGAGTTTCATTGATTGCTGTTTACGCAAGAAACCTAGCGAGAGATGGACAGCCTCACAGCTTCTTAGCCATCCTTTTCTTCTCCGGGTAGATTAGGTTTAGGGATCTTTAAAAAAAAAATTAGGGTTAGGGATATATTCTCTGAATTTTTATCTTGTATTTGAATAGTGAGAATTCAAGAGAATCTTAGTAAATTAGAGAGATCAAAAGACACATTGAAGCTTTGGTGAAACTCTTGTAATTAAGCTAGATGATATATTATGGTTTCCACATTGAAGATTTGCACATATTAAATTATTGAGAATTATGTTTCTATTACGTTTCCGCAAGCGTTATTTTACAAACAAGATAGACCGAAAGAAAAAGGTCTATATTTGTTCTTTGTTGAATGAGTTCCTCGGATTCAGATAGTTAAAGATCGCTGTAAATAAAAAAAGTCTTTTTCAGTTTTGGTTTTATCAGTGACAATAGGCTTATCTTATCCAATACTATTGTCTTTTCTTTTCTTTTTTTTGTATTTTGATATTACTATGTTTTGAATCGGCAGCAATATAGTTTCGCTATTATATGAGCAAATCATCTAGTTAATAACTCAAACTTTCTGAATGTTTTTAGAATATATAAATTCCCCTTGATTGCTATGGTAATATATAAATTACCCTTGTTTTCTTAGTCCATGTACATCAAAGGTTCTTAAGGGTTTTTTGGCTCGAGTTAAGATACACATCTTAGCTAAGAGCTTTTGGGGTGAGTATGTTAAACTATTCATGTGGGTCCCACGTGGGACCCACAATATTTTAATATATTTTTCCTAAGATACTCACCTAAGATCCTTTGATAATCATGCTCTTAGTTTCGCTATTAAATGAGCAAATCATCTGGTAAACCCAAACTTTCTGAATGTTTTTAGAATATATAAATTTCCCTTGATTGCTATGGTAATATATAAATGACCCTTGTTTTCTTAGAGCATACAAAATAGTGGTATCTAAGAGCATGTCCAGCCATAAAACCAACTAGAGGTTCTTAAAAAAGAAAATTTAATAATAATTTTTTTTTCTCAGATGCAAAAAAAAGGACCAATGGCTACACGCCACGTGGCGTGAACAGTGAAGAGTCGATTCTTATATAAGGATTTTAAAACTCGGTATGCTCACTGTTCACGTGGTGTCCACGTGGAACCCACAATATTTTAATTTTTTTTTTTAAGAAACTCCCTTAAGATACTCCCAATGTTCATGCTCTAAGGTAGATAGATACCCATAGCAAAATCCTATATATAATAGGAGAAGGGGGGCTCTCTCAAGCCGCCACATCAGCCCCCCTTTGATTGGACAATTTAAGGCAACAATTTCCACATCATCATTTAAAGTTAAATAAATATATATTTAATGTATGATTATTTAATTTAAATATAATTAGTTAAAATTATGTAAACATAAATTCTAAGTTTGAATTTCATTTAGAATCTTATAAATATATAAATATTATAAATTTTAAATACATCTTACATATTTTATGCATTAAATAAACAAGACTAGATAAATCTCAATAAAATTGATCGTATAAGACTAAAAGTAAAGATAACATTATTAAAAAGTTTACAATAATTGAAAACTATAAACAAAGAACCATAAAACAAAAAAATATGAATGATAAGAATAATAATTATTATGAATAGAAAAAAAAATATTATAAAAATGAGATACAATGATCATAAAAAGTATACAAAATATAAGAACATATAAAAAAAATCAATGAAATATATATAAAAAATTAAAAAAATCTAAAATGATAAAATATATTAAAATATAGAAATAATTATAATTAAGAATAGAAATAAACAAATTTCAAAATGAAATGAAATGATAATAAAACAAGAAATTATATAGAATATAAGAACATATAAAAAAAATAAAAATGTATAAATAACAAGTATGTATATTAAATAGTTTTTAAGAAAGAAATAAAAGTTTTTAAAATGCTCATTAAAATGGATAATTAAAAATATTTATTTATAAAATAAATTAAATTAATAATTGTATGTTAGCGCATATTCTCTTCTAAAATCATTATAATGATCTAACTTCCTTGATCCCTGATTTCGTTGGACCAATGTTTGCTTTTTCTGAACTCATGAATTTGAACACTTGTGTTGTTGCTAACCCTAGCATCACTTCCTGTAATTGTTGTCTCCAGATGTTATTGAATTCAACATCTGCCTGAAAACGAAACAAGCTTCAAATCTTTTGAGGGTTTTAGCGTAGCGTTTATACTGACATTACATATACTCACCGTAGGAGCTAGCTATTGCGTTAATGAGTTTCGGATCAAGAAAGCATTTCGAAATCTCTTCTCTGTCGAGTACAAGACCACCCCCAAAATCAATCAATTTTTTATAAGTAAAGCGTCCTAAACAAGTGGCTAAAAACCCTAATATATAAGTCTAAATACGTTTTGGGCTTCTTTGTAATTATGAAAAACGTATGAGCCGAGATACAAATATCCAAAGTCTTCATTAATTCGGCGAGAAACTCTTGATCCGCATTTGTGTCGATCGACACTGAGCTCTGCTTTCGTCTATGATTTCTTCTTCTCTCACGAATGCTCCAAATAGCTCCAGAATGTTTCATAGTGTCTAAATATGCTCCAAACGTACATAAACATGTAAAACACATGAAAGGATTTCAAAATACACTAAAAGACTCAATAACAAAGACTTATATCATGGTAAAAACCCCTAAAACCATGATATATTACAGTTCTTACTTCCTTGATCCTTGTTTCCTGTCAGAACAATGTTTGCTTCTTTTGAACTCATACTCATGGATTTGAACATTTGTGTTGCTAACCCTAGTTTTATGCTTGAGAAAAATCGATTATAATTTAAACTTTAAACCTATTAGATAAATCCTCGCCAATTAAAAGTCAATAAATTACAACAATTTAGTTAGCTAAGAATATTTTCAATGGGATTCTTTCACCAAACATATTTATATTATTTTAAGAGACTTTGGTGAAAAACTCTTATATATTGTAATTGCTCTAAAAAGCTAGTACCTAAGAGCATCTTCAACAATTAGATACCCATGCAAATATCTTAATAATAAAATATTAATATTTTAATAAAATTTAGTTATTTAATTAAATATAAATTGCTGGAAAATAAGTAGTTAATAGTTATATGACATGTGTTATATGAATTTCTAAACTAGAAACCATAGCATCTTAAACAAGATATTCAAGTTTCTTATTAAGATACTCTCTTCTTCTCTTTTTAACTCTTTTTTATTATTATTTTGCTATGTGTATCTATCTATCTTAGATACCACTATTGTCTATGCTCTAAGAGCATGTACATCCATGAACCCTCATTGCAGGTTCTTAACTATTTTTTATTATTAATATTTCTTTGACAGATGAGAAATGGCTAAGATAAGAGGAGACAAAGAGGATTGAGAGTGTGCTGATGTGGCGTGCGACATCCTTGGCAATTTGTACGGACTTGTACGGATTCTCCGGCGCCGGTGATACGGGACCGATGGTTACAGATCCGAGATCCTCTCAAGCTCCTCTTGCTGTTCCCACCCAGATCGCTCTCCTTTAAGCTCTACCTGGACCAAGATCTAAGCTTCTTTGAAGTTATCCGTACACTCTTCTCAACTTCTGCCAGTTTGCCGGCAACGGAGTGGCCCTCGCTGTGTTTCTCTGTCTAAGCTCCAACCCGGTCTCCAAACGTTCCAGATTCCACCCCCGACGTCTTAGTCGGTGGGTCAGCTGCTGGGTTCTTGTAACCCTGGTAGCCGTCAGTTTCTCTACCTTCGCTTCTTCTACCGAGCTCTTACCTTTACCACTGCTTTAGCCGTCTCTATGGCCATGCGGTGTTGAAGGGTTTTGGTTGGAGCTTTTACCTCTGTGCTTTGTTCCAGAGGGCCTCTCAACGTTGTTAGAGTTTTACTGCGTCTTGCAGTCTTGTTGGATTTGGTTCCCTGTATCTTGGCTTCTCTCTACGATGAGAAACTACACTCGACAGGAAAAAGAGAAATGGCCCATGGGGTCGAGACCTTCATCTCGTCATTCTCCAACACGACGGTCTCCTATCCGGATAGCTTCAACGAGACGTTCTCCAGTCCGGATTCCTGGCTCTGATAGCTCAGACCTAATTGAAGCTAACCGTCTCTCTATCATTGGACGTGTAACTAACCCTGGTCTTCAGAAACCGTATGCTATTATCGACTTTCTCCCTCAGTACTGGCAGCTAGAGGGTGGGCTCACTTGTCGAGCATTGGGCTCGGACAAATTTCAGTTTAAGTTTGAACTGGAGAAGGACCTTTTGATGGTTCTTAACAAATCTCCATTTCATTATAAGAAATGGATGCTCTTTATGCAAAGGTGGGAGCCGGTGATCTCCCCCAAGTTCCCATTTAATATCACCTTTTGGGTGAAGATTCATGGAGTATCTCTCCACTTCTGGACTGTTGATACTTTCAAAGCAATCGGGAAAGACTTGGGTTTCGTCTCAGACATTGTCCTAGAGGAAGGGAAAGTAAGAGTCGATGTTAATGCTCTGAAAAATCTTAAGATGAAAAGAGATATCCTACTACCCACCAACGAAGTAACGGAAGTGGAGTTTCAGTATGTCAAACTTGACAAACATTGCTTTACATGTTTCTCCCTCTTTCATGAGGCTAAGGATTGTCCTTCTAAGCAACTCCCTACCTCTCGTCCAAGGAGATCTTTGGGCATTACTCAGCGAGAGACTCTATCTCACATTGAGGAAGTTAACTATCGGCATGATGATCGTCGTGGTTATCGTCGACCAGAAGTCAGACGCGATCGTCAGGTCCCTGTGGACTCGAGACACCATAGGAACCAATCTCAACTCTCTGTTTCGAGAGACCTCCGAGATCACATTTATCGGAAACCACGCTCTGTTTCTGAGCACACTTCGAACCCTTCAAGGAGTAATAATCACAACTACCGAGATCACCGTTATACTGAATCAGGGGATTACAGAGTTAGAAGCCATACCTCTTCACTCCCTCAAGATAATCAGTCCCAGAATTCTAGGGAACCTGTACGACATGAATCTGCGCCTAGATCAGGTGGAGGTATCTGAGACAGCGACGCCAACCTTCGACGACACTCTGGATCGCACCTATCGAACCAGCCAGCTTCCCCTGCGAACACCCCTGCTCAGACCACCCATATTCTGGACGGCTAAGCGGATCCTCTACTGATCGAAGGTCAGCCCTTGAACGACTCTCTAGTCAGAGTAAAAGAGAATCTGCTCTGAAACGCCTTGGAGGAGGCTCTGACTCTGGTAGGCTCCAAGAGGTGGAAGTGCAGCTTGTCGAAGAAGAAACACAGGAGCAGCTCATCAGAAGGCACTCTCGCACGCCACTACGGTCTGGTCTTCAAGACAGAGATGTGGATTCCCATGCAGATCTTGAGGTTGATCTCACTCCTTACCGTATTCATACGGCTCTACGCTTTGGAGAACCGGTATCTATGGCAGGTTCGGAAGTAACCATTACGGTCCCAAATAAGATGTCTAAGGCGGCTGGGAAACGTAAGGTTACCAAACCTCAGGGCCCTAAACGGATTGCCTATAGCCCCTTGCAAGGAGTTAAGCACAAGAAGGCGAATGCGGTCCGCTCCTCTAATCCACCACGCAAGAAGCTTTGTATTGAGGGGAGTCGTCGGACAGGACCCAGCTCTCAGACGAGACATGAAAACATCTCTAACACTACGGTGCCCATACCGGCTGCGCGGACTAAGTCGGGGGATTTTCGGCCCCCTCGTCCGCCTATTCCTTAGCTATATGTTCATGGAACTGTCAGGGTTTGGGTGGTAACCTGACAGTCCGAAGATTAAAGGATATCCATCGGTGCATCGATCCAGATATATTATTTTTGATGGAAACTAAGCAACAAGATGAATTTGTTGAGAAAGCTTTACAATGTTTTCATTACCCCCACTCTTTTTCCATTCCTCCTATCGGTTTAAGCGGAGGACTTACTTTGTTATGGAAAGAGGGCATTAGTATGGACGTTCTTGAAGCTACGGCTAACATTATTGATATAAAGGTTTCGTTTAAAGGGACTTCTTCGTTTGTTTCTTTTGTTTATGGTGATCCAGCCGTTGACAATAGAGCTGAGTTCTGGAGAACAGTCTCTAGGATAGGTGAAAACAGGGATTCCTCATGGCTTTTGACAGGAGACTTCAATGATATCTTGGACAATTCTGAAAAGGTCGGAGGCCCTCCGAGATGGGAGGGATCTTTCTCTACTTTCCGGTCTTTTATTTCCCAACACGGGCTTTGGGATTTACGACACTCCAGTGATCATTTTTCTTGAAGAGGGACTCGGTATGATCACTTTATACAAGCCCGGCTGGATAGGTCTATGTTTAATTGTGCGTGGTCGGAGAATTTTCCTATGGGACGATGTCGTTACCTCAGGTTTGAGGGCTCAGATCACAGACCCATTGTGACGTATTTTAATAATGCCTCAATGAAAAAGAAGGGGATCTTCAGGTTTAATAGATCTCTTACCGAAAGTGAAGAGGTTTCGAATTTGGTAGATGAAGCGGGAATAGTTGGCCTTTGGATTAAGTTATTTAGAAGCTCAACCGCTGCCGTAGAGAGATTATTATATGGACTAAAGAGCATAATATCAAGAACAATTTAGTTATCAAGTCTACTCAAGAGGATCTGGATGCGGCTATATCCTCTTCAACCCCGGATCAGACTCTTATAGATCAGCTCACGGCTAAGCTTTCTAAATCTTATGAAGAAGAGGAACAATTTTGGAGGCAGCGGAGTAGAATTCAGTGGCTAAAGAAAGGCGACAGAAATACGGGTTTCTTTCATGCCATTACAAGAAGCCGACGTCTGCAAAACAATCTCTCGGTGTTAGAGGATTTTAATGGTGTTGAGGTCTTTGAAGAAAAACATATTGTCTCGGTTATCTCGGACTATTTCAAGGCGATCTTTAATAGTAACGACAACGCTGGTTTCGACTTGGTGAATGAGGTTCTCGATTGTAAGGTTACTCCAGAGATGAATTCACTTCTGTGTTCGATTCCGCAGGATCATGAGATCAAGGAAGCAGTCTTCTCGATCAGTGGAGACAAGGCTCCCGGCCCCGATGGCTTTTCTGCGCACTTTTATCAATCTTATTGGCACCATATCGGTTTTGATGTTTGCCGGGAAATCCGGGTTTTCTTTTCTTCCGGAGTGCTCCACCCTCAGCAAAATGAGACCCATGTTCGGCTCATTGCGAATATTTCTGCTCCTAGGAGAGTAGATGATTATCGCCCCATTGCTTTATACACCACTCATTACAAGATTATTGCGAAAATCTTGACCCGCCGGCTCAAACCGCTACTCCCTCATCTGATTTCCAAAAATCAGACAGCCTTTGTGGCCGGCAGAGCCATTACGGACAATGTGCTCATTACCCATGAGACACTTCACTTTCTTCGTACCTCCGAGGCTAAAAAGTTTTGCTCTATGGCGGTGAAAACTGATATGAGTAAGGCTTATGATAGAATTGAATGGGGCTTCATCAAGGCGGTGCTCTCAAAGTTGGGTTTTTCTCCTTTGTGGATCTCTTGGATTATGGAATGTGTGACGTCGGTATCTTATTCCTTCCTCATCAACGGCGGACCCATGGGTAAAGTAGTACCCTCTCGTGGTATCCGTCAAGGCGACCCTATCTTCCCGTATATCTTTATCCTTTGTACCGAGGTGCTATCAGCTCTCTGCTCTAGAGCCCAAGTCCAAGGTTCCCTGATGGGCATCAAGGTTGCTCGGGGTTGCCCTGCAGTTAATCATCTTCTCTTTGCCGATGACACTATGTTCTTCGGGAAGTCAAATCCGGGCTCCGTTTCTGCTCTTAAGAGTATCTTGGTTAAGTATGAGGCCATTTCTGGACAGAAGATTAACTTGGATAAATCTTCAATCACTTTCTCAGCGAAGACTCCACAAGAGGTTAAGCGAAGGGTTAAGGAAACCTTGGGGATAACAAACGAAGGTGGAGTGGGCAAATATTTGGGTTTACCGGAATTCTTTGGTAGGAGAAAGAAGGATATCTTTGCGGCCATTGTGGATAAGATGAAGAAGAAATCTCACAGTTAGTCCACTCGGTTTCTTTCCGGAGCAGGGAAACAAGTACTTCTTAAAGCTGTCCTCAATGCTATGCCATCCTATGCTATGTCTTGCTTCAAGTTACCCCGCTCACTTTGTAAGCAAATTCAATCTTTACTTACCCGGTTTTGGTGGGATGCAAATCCGGAAAAGAGAAAGATGTGTTGGGTCGCTTGGTCTACTCTATCTCTCCCAAAGTATGCCGGTGGTTTGGGATTTAGAGATATCGAAATATTTAATGACTCCCTACTTGCTAAAATTGGTTGGAGAATCCTCAAGGATCCGTCCTCTTTACTATCACGGGTCCTTCTTGGCAAATAATGTCATTCTTCCTCCTTCCTGGAGTGTCCTTCCCCGCTCTCTGCCTCTCACGGCTGGCGCAGCATCTTGGAGGGTAGGGAGATACTTCGACAAGGTCTAGGTTGCTCAGTTAGAAATGGAGAAACCATTAAAGTCTGAGAAGATCCGTGGATCCCGTCGATCCCTCACTGCATTCCAATTGGTCCGGTCCTCCAAGACCAAGCCGACATGAAGGTTAGTGAATTGCTCTGCCCTATTACTAATGAATGGGACATTTCTAGGATCAGGTCTATTCTACCTCAGTATGAGGGCGCTATTCGGAGTATCATCACTAGCTCCTCACCCCTAGATGATTCCGTAATTTGGTTACCGGAGAAGCCAGGACAGTATAAAACTCGATCGGGTTATGGCTTGGAGATTACTCGCCGCTTACTACTTGATCATAATGAGTTTCCTTGGTTGAAAAACATATGGAACTTGAGAACCTGTCCGAAAATTAAGGATTTTCTGTGGAAAATTGTAAAGAAGGCTATTCCCGTAAGTAGTAATCTTGCTGCCCGTGGTCTACCTTCCTTTGAATGCAAGAAATGAAGGGGTGTTGAAGATGATTTGCATGCTCTACTATCTTGCTCCTTTGCAGCTTCGGTTTGGCACTCAGCCCCGATCACGCCGTGTCAATTTGCAGAGCCGGAGTCCATCCAAGCTCTCCTTCGCAGCTTGATCTTGACGCACAACTTACCACCCATTGGCTTATCATTTCCGCTATGGCCATGGATCTTGTGGGCACTTTGGAAAGCTCGAAACCTGCTCTGTTTTGAGAACAGGAGTACTGATGCAGACTCAGTTCTACTACGAGCTATTACTGCAGCTAAGGAGTGGCAGGAAGCTAATATCAAATCGCCAGCTTCATCCGTACATTTCACTTCTCCGCGGGCTTCTTCTCCCTCCGTGATCAGGCTTCCTCTCCGTGCTGATACGGTCCACGTACATGTAGATGCGGCATGGAACGCCAGTTCAAATGTCTGTGGGATTGGCGGCACCTTTTCTTTCACGGATCGAGGCCCCATTCCTGACATCTCTCTTTCCCGGTCATTCGTTACTTCGGCGCTTATTGCAGAAGCGCTCGCGATCCATACGGCTGTGATGACAGCCTCGGCTGCTAATACACACTCACTCATTGTTCTTTCGGATTCTTTAACTTTGGTTTCCTTGTTAAAGACCAAAGAGAGTAGAGTGGAGTTAGTTGGCCTATTATCCGATATCTTGTACTTCGGTCTATCCTTTGATTTATTAGACTTTGTTTATGTACCTAGACTATGTAATGTAGCAGCTGATTTGTTGGCTAAATCATCTTTAGCTACTGCTTCTACCTCCATTGATGGAGTGTAGAACTCTTTTTGTTGAATGAAGTTGTTAGTTTGATCAAAAAAATAAAAAATTGACAGATGAAAAAAAAGTCAAAAAAGGAACCAATAAGAAACCGATACGTCAACAGGAACAATGTAGGATCGGTTCCTAAACAAGTTCTTAGAAATCATTTTTTTTAATCTTTCTACCTAAGAACTCGAGCCAAAAAACCCTTAAGAACCTTTGATGTACATGTCTAAGAAAACAAGGGTAATTTATATATTACCATAGCAATCAAGGGTAATTTATATATTACCATAGCAATCAAGGGAAATTTCGTGACTACGAAATCAGTCGCAAACTCCAGTCGCTAATTTCCTGTTTTCTTGTAGTGTTTGTGTCGATCGACACTGAGCTCTGCTTTCGTCTATGATTTCTTCTTCTCTCACGAATGCTCCAAATAGCTCCAGAATGTTTCATAATGTCTAAATATGCTCCAAACGTACATAAACATGTAAAACACATGAAATGATTTCAAAATACACTAAAAGACTCAATAACAAAGACTTATATCATGGTCAAAAACCCTAAAACCATGATATATTACAGTTCTTGCTTACTTGATCCTTGATTCCGTCATAACAATGTTTGCTTCTTCTGAACTCATACTCATGGATTTAAACATTTGTGTTGCTAACCCTAGTTTTATGCTTGAGAAAAATCGATTATAATTTAAACTTTAAACTTATTAGACAAATCCTCGAAAATTGAAAGTCAATAAACTACAACAATTTAGTTAACTAAGAATATTTTCAATGGGATTCTTTCACCAAACATATTTATATTATTTTAAGAGATTTTGGTGAAAAACTCTTATATATTGTAATTGCTCTAAAAAGCTAGTACCTAAGAGCATCTTCAACAATTAGATACCCATGCAAATATCTTAATAATAAAATATTAATATTTTAATAAAATTTAGTTATTTAATTAAATATAAATTGCTGGAAAAATAAGTAGTTAATAGTTATATGACATGTGTTATATGAATTTCTAAACTAGAAATCATAGCATCTTAAACAAGATATTCAAGTTTCTTATTAAGATACTCTCTTCTTCTCTTTCTAACTTTTTATTATTATTATTTTGCTACGTGTATCTACCTACCTTAGATACCACTATTGTCTATGCTCTAAGAGCATGTCCATTGGTGTTATTGGACACAAAATCATATGCAAAAACATTAAAAAAGTAAAAAACTTAAGAACCCCCATCAAAATCGTTCCTTAGATTAGGATTCTTAGAACTTGTTTCTTCACTATTCACGCCTACGTGGCGTGTTTCTATTGGTTTTTTTTGTCATCTGTAAAAAATAAATAATAATAAATTAATGTTAAGAACCCCAAGTGAGGGATAACACGATGGAGGTGCTCTAAAAAAACAAGGGTAATTTATATATTACCATAGCAATCAAGGGGAATTTATATATTCTAAAAACATTCAGAAATTATGGGTTATTACCAGATGATTTGCCCCCCCCCCCCCCCGCGGGACGGTACACTATGGCGGTTTAGTTTCCCCTTGTATCGAGAGAATGAAAAGATCTCGTTAGGGCTTTCTATTGTCTATTGTATCGGGTTTTGGGGCAGTATATAAAGGGGTCTAAGGGTTTGAAAATAAACACACACGAAATATAGAAACCCTAGACAAAAGGGTATTTGCCTCAATATTGTTTCTCTTTAAGTTCCGCAAACGTTCTATCTTCTAGGGTTCATTCGAGTTTTTACAACACTGCCGATTCAAAACATAGTAATATCAAAATCCAAAAAAAAAAAAAAAAAAAAGACAGTAGTATTGGATAAGATAAGCCTATTGTCACTGAAAAAACCAAAACTGAAAAAAGACCTTTTTATTTACTATCTGAATCCGAGGAACTCATTCAACAAAGAACAAATATATACCTTTTTCTTTCGGTCTATCTTGTTTGTAAAATAATGCTTGCGGAAACGTAATAGAAACATAATTCTCAATAATTTAACGAGTGCAGATCTCCAATGTGGAAACCATAATATATCATCTAGCTTAATTACAAGAGTTTCACCAAAGCTTCAATGTGTCTTTTGATCTCTCTAATTTACTAAGATTCTCTTGAATTCTCACTATTCAAATACAAGATAAAAATTCAGAGAATATATCCCTAACCCTAATATTTTTTTTAAAGATCCCTAACCCTAATCTACCCGGAGAAGAAAAGGATGGCTAAGAAGCTGTGAGGCTGTCCATCTCTCGCTAGGTTTCTTGCGTAAACAGCAATCAATGAAACTCTTCAACTCGTCAGAGCATTCTTCAGGGGCTCTCGGTGGTTCTCCAAAGCACACAGCGCACATCAACGTGGCCCAATCTGGTTTCTGTCCATGAGGAAGTAGAGGGAAGTAACCCATCAAGATCTCCAGCATCGTCAGCCCAAAACTCCATATATCTCCGGCGTAAACATTTGATTTTTCTTCCTCTCCAACATCAGCAGCTCCACTGTCGAATCTTTCGGGGCTCATGTAGGCGCACGTGCCGGTGAACGTGTTGCTCTTCTCTAACGACTTGACCATGATCTTGCTCACTCCAAAGTCTGCGATCTTAACCTCTTCTTTCGAGTTACGAAGTAGATTCGCTGGCTTGATGTCTCTATGAACGATCTTGAGCCCATGCAAGTAATTTAAACCTTTTAAAACTTGACGTGCGATCAAAGCTAGTTGTTCCTCTGTGACCACGTCGCCGCGTAGAGACTCTAGCGTGCCGAGATCCATGTATTCCATCAGCATGGACACCTCTCCGGTGGGTTTCTCGAATATGTCGTGACACTTTACGACGTAAGGAGAGTCGACGAGACGGAGGATCTCTATCTCACGTTGGAGTTGGTGGCGGGAAGCAGAATCCATGTTTTCTTTGACTTTCTTCAACGCATAGATTGATGAGGTTGTCTTGTGGTTAACTTTGTAGACGGTTCCGCCGTTTCCTTTGCCGAGAACGTTGATGATCTCTAAATCAGAAGCTGAGACAGTGTTACTTGTGGAGGAAGTTACTGTTGTGGATGCGGTTGTGGTGGCCGTGGCTGCGATGGGGAAGAGGCAGGGGAGAGTAGTGGTAGGAGCTTGTGGAAGAGAAAGCTTGAGATTCATAAATCGAGGATTTCTAGCCAAAGACATCGTGTATTCGTGTTGTTGTAGTTGAATGATTGATGTTCAAGAGACTAGGGCTTTTTTAAAGTGGAGGCTTTGTAACCGAGAGTTGCCCTAACCTGATGGCTTAATATTTACGCAAAATATAATCCATTCTTTGGATATTGTTGTGATTTAGTTTAGATCTTTCAGTATTTCCTTTGTAAATAACCGATTTAATACAATGGAATATATAATCAGATTTTGTTTTATTACATTTTCCTAGATTCTCCTTTGATTTACTACAAATAAAGATATGTTTATTATGATTTACAAGAATCTATCCAAAATATTTATTTCCGTTAATACATACAAATTTGAAGAGGCTACATTATCCTAAAATTTTTTAGTTTTTATTTAGTTTGTGGACATTCTTTCTTCTTGTTCTATTTTTGTATGGTTTTTTCATTAAAAAAAACAAATATATTTTATATATACTAATCTCGCTACAGTATATTATAAGCTACTAGGTGTGGTGTCCGCACCCTGTGCGGACAAAAAAATTTTGGTTAGTAAAATTATATTCATAAACCTAGGTTTTCGATTTTTCATTTCTTATTGAATATTTGTGTTTTAAAAGGCAGTGATCTCATTAGAACAACAATATTAAGCATATCTCTGTAGCATATTTTTTAATGTTTTGTTAGCGATTGGAATACTGGTTTTTGCAGGAATGTTAATATAGGTTTTTGCTTCTAGTAAGACCGATCCACTTAGTATTTTCGCTTGAAGCATTGAAGAAGCTGTAAAATATTTTGATGTTATAGCAGTATTTTGTTAAACATCACTGAATGTCTTAAGTAATTTTTGAAATTTTTGAAATGCGAGAAATTAAGTACATGGTGTCTCAATGTTTGTTGCATTGGTTACCCTTTCTATTTCCCATTGGGTCAGTCATACACCTTTAGACTTTCTCGATAATCAAGTCATAGGTCTGCATTGCTTCTCCTCTAGCCCTAAACGACAGCCAATCCCATCTATTTATACATTTTCCATTGGCCCGTTCACCCACCTTTATATTCACCCAATAATCAAGTGATAGGCATGTATTTCTTCTCCTCCATCCATTTTCCCACTACCATGCTTCTTTCTTATGACCAATCAACCAACTTCATCATCTTCAACAAACTACTCATGTGAGTGATTTCCACTACATCAAAAATGCCTATAAATACAAACCATGTAAACATATCTCTTCATCACTATAAAGTTCCACCTCTTTCTCTACCTTGTGTTTATATCACTCAATTTTCATGTACACTGTTTTTGTTTTCCTTCGGTCAATCTCTTTAAATCTTCCATCTTCTCTAAATCCATCTTGCAGTTACGAATTTTTGGGGATTACTGGGCGTGAACGTTGGGAAAACCGTGGTGACAAAGAGATACATTCCTAATGAGGGTTGACCTTAACGTTAACGCACGGTAATTCCGCAGAATGGTGCCTGCTATATTGACCTTACCAATGTGCTTAATATTGATGATTCATGCTTTATAAGTTGATGCCAAAAAACATAAATAAAGTTGTAATGCTTATGGAAGCTTGGGTTCTAACAATATATTTCTTTTTTAATTTTATATGATGTATATACAATAAGAAATTTCTAAGAAAATTTTCTTCCATATAAGAACGATATGAGGTTTATCATCCTGTGCGTGATAAAAGTGTCAAACCAGTTCATTCACTGATGATAAATAAAAAAAACTTACGATTTTAATTAGATAATTCTTCGCAGTTATATAATTGTACGATTCGCCTCCAATGCGATTGATAACCCTATTTGCGTCCCGGTACACAACATAGGTTTATGAACAATTTTATGAATATAATCTAAGGGTGTCTCCACCACTTTAATCACTTTGACCTAAATATCACTCATTCCAATTTTAAAATTGAAATAGTCTATTCAGTAGAAACTAAGTATATCTATGAAGCATATTTTCTTAATGTTTTGTTAGCGATTGGAATATTGGTTTCTATTTTTGATTTTTTTTGTTTTTTTGCGCAGGACATGGATAAGCCATCAGAGATCTCTGCAAAGATGCTAACATAGGTTTTTGCTTCTAATAAGACCGGTCCACTTAGTATTTTCGCTTGAAGCATTGAAGAAGCTGTTAAATGTTTTGATTTTAGTTTGATCTATGTATACAGTTGAATTTAGTGTTTGATTACTTTGATTTTTTCATCAATAACAACGGTCGAAGTTAGTGAGTTTTCAAAATTCAAGTAATCAAAACATAGGTTTGATTTATGTATACACTTAGATGGTAAAGATGAGAGAAACCAAGTAATCAAAAGAAATAAATAGATCGTAAGAAATTATTCATGCCCATGATGTTAAAACTAAACAATTAATATTAGATAATAGATATCATATAATTTATTTTATTTAGGTATTAGATATTTAAAAAAAAAAACCAAGAATGCTAAAACAAATTCAGTGATAATAGAAACTAAAAAAAGAAAATTGTAGTCAATCTTAGAATCCTATACCTACTTCTTTCTTGGTTTCTTCCTCCTCTTCTTCATCATTGATCATTGTCGGAAATCTTGTAGTCTGGATCGTCTGAATCCCCTGTATCAGAAATATCACCCGTATCATCACTATTATAATGCTCATCATTCTCTTGGTCACCATCTTCGGTATCATTCGTTTCATCATCTGAATACCTCTAAAAACCAGTTAATATGTGTCTATAATATCCTCTCTCTCTCTCTCTCTCTCTCTCTCTCTCTCTCTCTCTCTCTCTCTCTCTCTCTCTCTCTCTCTCTCTCTCTCTTACCCTACATATATTTATCAAATTATTCTTCCAACTATCGATATGGGACAATTTCTTTAAAATTTCATTAAGGGTATCATCGTAATCAACCTCGTGAAAGTGAACGTGCTGCGTTTTCGTGAGAGTGAACGTGGTGCGTTTTCATTAATATGTGTCTATATTTTGGGTATCATTTTTTTAGTAATTATATTGAAATTGTTTGTCAAGATTGTTATTCTAAATCATTATCTTTATCATTTTCCCTAATCTTTTTTTGTTATGTTTCCTTTATTTGTTTGAGAATCTTATTTGAAACGGTTGTTTTACCTTTTTTAAAAAACTTCGGCGTTTGAGTTCCAAATCATGCACATCTTCTTAACCTTTGAGATGATTTAAACAATGTATTAGTATATTCACCGTAAATTTAACTTTTTCGTGGAAGATAAGTTTGATAATTCCGACATATTTACTTTTAAGATAAATTCTACTTTTTCCGAAGATACATATAGATATTTGTTAAGTTTGATTATTATGTTAAATATATTGGAAGATAACTACTATTTGTTAAGTTTGATAATGTTAAGTTTGATAATGTTAAGTTTGATTAATTTGTGGAAAATAATTTGCATAAATCTTACATATTTACTTTTTAGATAAATCATTCTTTCTTTTGATCATACATTCTTTCCTTCGAATCATATATATCTACTTCTTTCGAAAGATAACTACTGATTGTAAAGTTTGATTATGTTAAGTTTCATACGTAGTTTACTTTTCCTAGATAGGATTTAACTACGTAGTTTACTTTTCCTACATATAAACTACGTAGTTTACTTTTCTTACATATATTATCGAAATTATAAATTTTCCTCAAAATATAAAGAAAATAACTACTATATATTTGATAAGTATTTTAAATTTGAATTATAATCATATTGGGAAGTTTACCTTTAAATATAATGGAGATAATTACTTTATATTGAGATAATTAGAAAAATTATTGGAACTCATTTGTTCACCCTCTCTTTTTTTACCAATTAAATAATTATACAAAATTTAGTATTAAAAATAATTAACAATTAAAAATAATTTAAAAAAAACCAAAAACGATAATAAAAAATGTTTTATTTTAGACAAAATAAATAAATAAAAAATAAACGAATTTATGAAAAAACTAAAAGCTAAATCCTAATTTCTAAACCTCTAAACCCTAAACCATAATTTGAAAACCGAAAAATTAAAAATAAAAATTAAACCCTAATCCCTAAACTCAATATGTAAACCTTAAAAACAAAAAACCTAAATCCTTATCCTTAAATTATAATTTCTTCTCTCTCTCGTTCTCTCTTTATTTCTCTCGGTCTCCCTCTCTCAGTCCCTCTCTCTCGGTCTCCCTCTCTCTCGGTCTCTCTCTCCCTCTCTCGGTCTCTCTCTCCCTCTCTCGGTCTCCCTCTCTCTCTCCCTCTCTCTCGGTCTCCCTCTCTCTCTCTCCCTCTCTCTCGGTCTCTCTCCCTCGTTCTCCCTCTCTCTCTCTCGGTCTCTCTCTCTCTCCCTCTCTCTGGGTCTCTCTCTCTCTCTCTCTCGCTCTCTCTCTCTCGGTCTCTTAACCCTATATATATATATAGGGGAATTATTCTTCCAACTACCGATGTGGGACAAATTCATTAAAAATTCATTAAGGGTATCTTGGTCATTAAACTCGTGAGAATGAATCTGGTGCGTTTTCACTTCTCAATTATAGTATTAGATGAATTGAGTTAGTTACGAAACTTGACAGACAAGTAAGCTCATCATGTGAGAAAATAGTTTGTTTATTTTTCTGTTGTACATGTTTTCTTAGTTTTATTGAAAAACCTAATGATATTTTACAAAATTGGGTTAAGTAGTTTCTAGGTTTAGTAAATAAAAAATGGTGGCACTTCTATATAATGAGCTTGTTCTTGGAACTTTGATCTTCGCTAGTTCTTACTTCCTTGATTCCTGATTCCGTTGGACCAATGTTTGCTTCTTCTGAACTCATGAATTTGAACACTTGTGTTGTTGCTAACCCTAGCATCACTTCCTGTAATTGTTGTCTCCAGATGTTATTGAATTCAACATCTGCAAGAAAACGAAACAAGCTTCAAATCTTTTGAGGGTTTTAGCGTAGTGTTTATACTGACATTACATATACTCACCGTAGGAGCTAGCTACTGCGTTGATGAATTTCGGATCAAGAAAGCATTTCAAAATCTCTTCTCTGTCGAGTACAAGACCACCCCCAAAATCTATCAATTTTTGATAAGTTAAGCGTCCAAACCAAGTGGCTAAAAACCCTAATATATAAGTTTAAATACGTTTTGGGCTTCTTTGTAATTATAAAAAACTTATGGCCCGAGATACAAATATCCAAAGTCTTCATTAATTCGGCGAGAAACTCTTGATCCAATTTTTGTCGATCGACACTGAGCTCTGCTTTCGTCTATGATTTCTTCTTCTCTCACGAATGCTCCAAATGGCTCCAGAATGTTTCATAATGTCTAAATATGCTCCAAATGTACATAAACATGTAAAACACATGAAATAATTTCAAAATACACTAAAAGACTCAATAACAAAGACTTATATCATTGTCAAAAACCTTAAAAACCATGATATATTACAGTTCTTGCTTCCTTGATCCTTGATTCCGTCAGAACAATGTTTGCTTCTTCTGAACTCATACTCATGGATTTGAACATTTGTGTTGCTAACCCTAGTTTTATGCTTGAGAAAAATCGATTATAATTTAAACTTTAAACCTATTAGACAAATCCTCGCCAATTAAAAGTCAATAAACTACAACAATTTTGTTAACTAAGAATATTTTCAATGGGATTCTTTCACCAAACATATTTATATTATTTTAAGAGCAGATACATCGTGCGTTTCTTAGCAGAGTTTAAAAAAAAAAATTATTAAAATAATATGGGTCCCATTCCACAGTTAAGAAACGGGATGCAAAACATCCTATTTAAGAAACGCTTCTTCACTGTACTGGGATCTGTCGCTCCATCTGATTGGTTGCTTTTATTATTATTATTTTTGTTTTTTCGCCTTAAAAAAATATAATAAAAAAATGAAATAAGAGACTTACCTCAGGGTATCGCCGGTGGACGTGCTCTAAGAGACTTTGGTGAAAAACTCTTATATATTGAAATTGCTCTAAAAAAGCTAGTATCTAGGAGCATCTTCAACAATTAGATACCAATGCAAATATCTTAATAATAAAATATTAATATGTTAATAAATTTTAGTTATTTAATTAAATATAAACTGCTGAAAAAATAAGTAGCTAATAGTTATATGAGACGATGTACATCAGTGAACCCCCCCTTGTGGGTTCTTAACTGTTTTTAATAAAAAAAATTTATGCAGATGGGAAAAAAAAATTAAATACAAAATAAAAGAACCAATCATATGTCGGTACGTGTCGTGAACAGTCTAGAACTCAGCTCTTAAAAGCTCTTAGCTAAGAACTTTTGCTAAGAACTTCTGGTGGGATCCACAATATTTAATTATTTTTTACTTAAGAACTTTTGTTAAGAACCCGCTAAGAACCACTAATGTACATGCTCTGATAGGTGTTATATGAATTTCTAAACTAGAAACCATAGCATCTTAAACAATATATTCAAGTTTCTTATTAAGATACTCCATTTTCTTCTGTTTCTAACTTTTTTTTATTATTATTATTTTGCTATGTGTATCTATCTACTTTAGATACCACTATTGTCTATGCTCTAAAAGCGTGTAGGATCGGTCCCTAAACAAGTTCTTAAAAATAATATTTTTTAAATATTTTTACCTAAGAACTCGAGCCAAAAAACCCTTAAAAACCTTTGATGTATATGGTCTAAGAAAACAAGAGTAATTTATATATTACCATAGCAATCAAGGGGAATTTATATATTCTAAAAACATTCAGAAAGTTTGGGTTATTAACCAGATGATTTGCTCATATAATAGCGAAACTATATTGCTGCCGATTCAAAACATAGTAATATCGAAATCCAAAAAAAAAAGAAAAGAAAAGACAATAGTATTGGATAAGATAAGCCTATTGTCCCTGATAAAACCAAAACTGAAAAAGACCTTTTTTATTTACAGCGATCTTAACTATCTGAATCCGAGGAACTCATTCAACGAAGAACAAATATAGACTTTTTTCTTTCGGTCTATCTTGTTTGTAAAATAACGCTTGCGGAAACGTAATAGAAACATAATTCTCAATAATTTAACAAGTGCAAATCTCCAATGTGGAAACCATAATATATCATCTAGCTTAATTACAAGAGTTAATTTCACCAAAGCTTCAATGTGTCTTTTGATCTCTCTAATTTACTAAGACTCTCTTGAATTCTCACTATTCAAATACAAGATAAAAATTCAGAGAATATATCCCTAACCCTAATATTTTTTTTAAAGATCCCTAACCCTAATCTACCCGGAGAAGAAAAGGATGGCTAAGAAGCTGTGAGGCTGTCCATCTCTCGCTAGGTTTCTTGCGTAAACAGCAATCAATGAAACTCTTCAACTCGTCAGAGCATTCTTCAGGGGCTCTCGGTGGTTCTCCAAAGCACACAGCGCACATCAACGTGGCCCAATCTGGTTTCTGTCCATGAGGAAGTAGAGGGAAGTAACCCATCAAGATCTCCAGCATCGTCAGCCCAAAACTCCATATATCTCCGGCGTAAACATTTGATTTTTCTTCCTCTCCAACATCAGCAGCTCCACTGTCGAATCTTTCGGGGCTCATGTAGGCGCAGGTGCCGGTGAACGTGTTGCTCTTCTCTAACGACTTGACCATGATCTTGCTCACTCCAAAGTCTGCGATCTTAACCTCTTCTTTCGAGTTACGAAGTAGATTCGCTGGCTTGATGTCTCTATGAACGATCTTGAGCCCATGCAAGTAATTTAAACCTTTTAAAACTTGACGTGCGATCAAAGCTAGTTGTTCCTCTGTGACCACGTCGCCGCGTAGAGACTCTAGCGTGCCGAGATCCATGTATTCCATCAGCATGGACACCTCTCCGGTGGGTTTCTCGAATATGTCGTGACACTTTACGACGTAAGGAGAGTCGACGAGAGGGAGGATCTCTATCTCACGTTGGAGTTGGTGGCGGGAAGCAGAATCCATGTTTTCTTTGACTTTCTTCAACGCATAGATTGATGAGGTTGTCTTGTGGTTAACTTTGTAGACGGTTCCGCCGTTTCCTTTGCCGAGAACGTTGATGATCTCTAAATCAGAAGCTGAGACGGTGTTACTTGTGGAGGACGTAAGTGTTGTGGTGGCTGTGATGGGGAAGAGGCAGGGGAGAGTAGTGGTAGGAGCTTGTGGAAGAGAAAGCTTGAGATTCATAAATCGAGGATTTCTAGCCAAAGACATCGTGTATTCGTGTTGTTGTAGTTGAATGATTGATGTTCAAGAGACTAGGGCTTTTTTAAAGTGGAGGCTTTGTAACCGAGAGTTGCCCTAACCTGATGGCTTAATATTTACGCAAAATATAATCCATTCTGTGGATATTGTTGTGATTTAGTTTAGATCTTTCAGTATTTCCTTAGTAAATTACCGATTTAATACAATGGAATATATAATCAGATTTTGTTTTATTACATTTTCCTAGATTCTCGTTTGATTTACTACAAATAAAGATAGGTTTATTATGATTTACAAGAACCTATCCAAAATATTATAACTAAACACGTAGAAGATGTCAATTTGATTTATTTCCGTTAATACATACAAATTTGAAGAGGCTACATTATCCTAAAAGTTTATAGTTTTTATTTAGTTTGTGGACATTCTTTCTTCTTGTTCTATTTTTGTATGTTTTTCACAAAAAAAAAAAAATATATATATTTTATTTATACAAAGCTATGAATTGAGTTAGTTACAAAACTTGACAGACAAGTAAGCTCATCATGTGAGAAAATAGTTTGTTTCTTTTTCTGCTGTGCATGTTTTCTTAGTTTTATTGAAAAACCTAATGATATTTTACAAAATTGGGTTAAGCAGTTATAGGTTTAGTAAATAAAAAATGGTGGCACTTCTATATAATGAGCTTGTTCTTGGAACTTTGATCTTCGCCAGTTCTTACTTCCTTGATCCCTGATTCCGTCAGAACAATGTTTGCTTCTTCTGAACTCATGAATTTGAACACTTGTGTTGTTGTTAACCCTAGCATCACTTCCTGTAATTGTTGTCTCCAGATGTTATTGAATTCAACGTCTGCAAGAAAACGAAACAAGCTTCAAATCTTTTGAGGGTTTTAGCGTAGCGTTTATACTGACATTACATATACTCACCGTAGGAGCGAGCTACTGCGTTGATGAATTTCGGATCAAGAAAACATTTCGAAGTCTCTTCTCTGTCGAATACAAGACCACCCCCAAAATCTATCAATTTTTGATAAGTAAAGCATCCTAAACAAGTGGCTAAAAACCCTAATATATAAGTTTAAATATGTTTTGGGCTTCTTTGTAATTATAAAAATTTATGGGCCGAAATACAAATATCCAAAATCATCATTAATTCGGCGAGAAACTCTTGATCCGCATTTGTGTCAATCGATGCACAATAGTGTCGATCGACACTCAGCTCTGCTTTCGTCTATGATTTTTTCTTCTCTCACGAATGCTCCAAATAGCTCCAGAATATTTTATAATGTCTAAATATGCTCTAAACGTACATAAACCTGTAAAACACATGAAAGGATTTCAAAATACACTAAAAGACTCAATAACAAAGACTCTTATATCATGGTCAAAAACCCTAAAAACCATGATATATTACAGTTCTTGCTTCCTTGATCCTTGATTCCGTTAGAACAATGTTTGCTTCTTTTGAACTCATGGATTTGAAAATTTGTGTTGCTAACCCTAGTTTTATGCTTGAGAAAAAATCGATTATAGTTTAAACTTTAAACCTATTAGACAAATCCTCACCAATTAAAAGTCAATAATCTACAACAATTTAGTTAACTAAGAATATTTTCAATGGGATTCTTTCACCAAACATATTTATATTATTTTAAGAGACTTTGGTGAAGAATTCTTATATATTTTAATTGATCTAAAAAAAGCTAATACCTAAGAGCATCTTCAACAATTAGATACCCATGTAAATATCTTAATAATAAAATATTAGTATTTTTAATAAAATTTAGTTATTTAATTAAATATAAATTACTGAAAAAATAAGTAGCTAATAGTTATATGATATGTGTTATATGAATTTCTAAACTAGAAACCATAGCATCTTAGAGCACCCACATCAAGGGTTCTAAGCAAGGTTTCTTAAGGTAAAAATAATAAAATATTCGTGGGATCCACGTGAATAGTTAAGATACGGGTCCCAAAAGTCCCTAATTAAGAACCCGTTTTTTCCATGTAGCTCTGACGTGGCGCTACAGGATTGGTCCTTTCTTTTTTTGATTTTTTTTCGCCTTTAAAAAAAAAAAAAAAAAAAAAAAAAATTGTTAAGAAACCCCTAGTGGGTTTCGGCGATGTACATGCTCTTAAACAAGATATTCAAGTTTCTTATTAAGAGCACCTCCATCGATGACTCTTAGTGCTTTTTTGGCTCCAAAATCTAGGCAAAATGAATAAAAAATAATATATTTAAGAACCCCCTGAAACACCCCATCCCGACACTACGGCCGGAACGGCCGTTCCATTCACTAAGTAATCCGACTTGAGGTTCGTTGTCAACCTCAAGCCCATTTATTCCATACTTAGTCAAATACGAGCTTAAGTCAATTCCATTCATCTCATTTCCATTCAATCTTAACTAAGGCATTTAGAGCAATAAAGGCAAATAGACATTTTATTAATCAAACCAAGGTACCAATACAATGTGAGTCAATCGCATTATGCTAATAAAGTATTCGGTCCTAACAATGTCTATCTAACAACACACCACTCGTCCACCGTCTTGGTCCGCTCCTAGGATCGATCATCCTCATGATCGTCCGCATGTCCTGAAATGCAAATATCACGTTAAGTATGCTTCATAAGATAATTAAACCAACAACTTAGCATTTAATCATTCTATATGAACCCATGCAACAAGGAACCCTAAACCATTCTAATTCCATCTAAAATCGGCTAAGTTTGGTAATCGGACCGCGTTACGACCATTCCGGATACACGGCCGTAGCCGCTGTCCATAATCGCACGCGTCAGTCCATGTACCGCGATCCGCGTCTCGGCAGTCCGTCTATCCGCATGAACGGATCCGAACATGCGCGATGCGCGTTAGCCGCGTCCGACCATATACCGCTATCGCGTACGGATGATCGTCCGGTACGTACGCACGTCCGTCCGTAAGGACTGTGCGGATGTCCGTGTCGACGACATCGCGTGTAGCGATTGCGCGTCAGTCCGCCTGTCGGTCCGTCTATGCGCGTGCCGAGTACTGATAGCCGCACGATGAGCGTACGTCCGTATGGACTGATCCGCGCATCCAGCCATCGCCCGCGTGCACTGCCGTAAGCCGAGTAGCGCATGGTGAACGTTCGTCCTTACGGACAACGCGTGCATCCGCCTGACGACTCACGGTCATGTTGGGAATGTCCTGAAATCTACCGTACTATCTCTAGAAAGTATGATAAGTGTCGAGATCAGACATAAGTCATAAATACTGGGTGATCATGATGACTTGCTAGAGCCCGCTCATGATCTATAAGTTTAGGACTTATTACCAGTATTGTATGATCCCTAAGGGTCACACACCATAGCTAACGGGAAAGTTAAAATGGAATTAATACAGTAAGATGCAAGGCATTTACTGTATTTGTACAGAGAATTGGGCCAGACAAAAGACAGTCTTTTGTCTGATTTGGGCCTTGGGCCCAAAAGCCTAATGAGCCATTAGTTTAATTACTTGGGCCCATATAAGGAAGAGGGAAGGCGCTAGAAACCCTAAGGCTTCAGTTGTCTGCGATTTTGCCTCTCTTTTCTTCTCTCTCTCTGTTGATTCCGAGCTTGGTCTAGCAGCCTGATCCAGTAGCTTGTAAGCGTGTGGATACCTAGGAGGAGCCGGTAATCATCAGCTCTTGCAGATCTCGATATTCCTTTGATCAATCCGCTGCAATCACAAGGTAATGATCCTGATCTGTTTATGATTCAACTGCAAATCACCTAGATCCTAGTTGATTATGTGCTAGGTTGTAACCTGATAATTACACCGATGAACACACATAATCCTACAGTGGTATCAGAGCAAGGTTATTTGGTTTTTGCTGTTTGGATCATATTTAGGTTGTTTTAATGTTAAGAATCGAATTTGGCTTAAGAAATTTGATTAGAACTTGTAAAACCCTAATTTGAAATCGTCATTGAACTTTGTTTTTATTAATGATGATTTGTCTTCTAGCTATATGATCGATCGCTTTCAATTCGATACGATGACTTTGTTTTGTCTTGAAGTGAACGTGTTAAACGTGTTAGGTTTGTATAAGTCAAAGTCGATTGTGAATTAATTGAATCGTGATGTTCGAAACGATTCAATTATTGAATTGATTTGTAAAGTCATGTGCAATTATTGAATTGATTTGGAAAAGTTAGGGTTCAAGCGAATTTGAATAAAACAAAATCATTTTGTCCTTTAGTGTATGACATGAAATCGATTTGGGCCAATTGTAATCGTATTCGCTTGTTATTGATTGAATTAATTAACAAAAAGCGGTTTGGACAAGTTGTGTCATGAATCGATTATTAATTAATGTATGGTTTAAGCCGTTAACCCAAAATCGCGGTTTGCTGGAAATTATTTAATACAATTGGTATTATTTAATTTCTAGTTAAACGGATTTAAATTCAAAATTGAATTTTAACCTAAACCGAAGGCTGGTCTAAGTTTGATTTGGTTGGACCAAATAATTTAGAGCTGGTCTGGTTTAGTAAATAACCAGTTGGATTAAGTAGTTAATTTGGTCTTGGACCAGAATTAATGAACCGACTCGGTTATGTCAAATTATTGGGCCAATTGGAATTCTGTGGTCTTGGGCCAAGAATTGGGCCTATAATTTGTGACCCATCCGAAAAACTTTAATAAAATATTAAATTAGAAATTTCTATTTTTAGTATATTTCTAAATTTAGAAAGTTTCTAAAATAAGTAAGTTTCCCAAAATAGTAATCTTCTATTTTTGGAAATAAAACCTAAAATCCTCAAAACCAATATCAAGCTTGGATGTCTTGCCCAATCTTGTCAGCTACTTAACGCTTATTCAATTACAGATATGGCTTACAGTGTGAGGTATCTGTTTTTGCGTAAGTAAAGTAGTATATAGTCACTAATTTCATTGGGAGTCCCAGACTTTAGTGATTATTTGGCTGTAAGAGATTGGTTTCCTTGACTGGGCCATCGGGAGTCCCGGGCCTTGAGACATCTGGTGAATTGGGCCTTGGGCCCAATCCACAACCGAGAGTTATATGGTTATAACTAGCTGTGTGTATGCTTACCAAGTAAAGCTAATTCCGGGTGACGGCCAGTGGCCCACTTTGGTTTTAGCTGAACATGGGTCTCGGAATCATTGCATTCTTATGAGGTTGAACAAAGAAATTTTGAATGCAATGCGAGTTTTCTTATAAGTTTTTAAAATTACTCTTTTATGAACTAAATAACTAAAACTCTATTGTCTCATAATTTCAGCTATGTCAAGCACAACAACACAAAACACTTTCTCGATCCGGTCTGCCCTTGAGAAGGACAAACTGAACGGATCAAACTTCCTGAACTGGTCCAGGAACCTGAGACTCGTGCTCAGGCAGGAGAAGAAGGCTTATGTCCTTGAAAGAGTTCTCCCACCTAGACCTGCGACTAATGCCGCGCAATCTGTGAAGAATGCATATGATACGCATTCTTCGGATGCAAATGACGTGGTTTGCCTAATGTTGGCGACAATGGCTCCCGAACTGCAGATGCAGTGGGAAGGCCTGAATTGTCCCATGGAACTGATGGCAAACCTGAAAGCGTTGTTTCAGGAGCAGGCTCGTACAGAGAGATTCCAAACTGTTAAGAATCTCTTGGACTGTAAAATGGCTAAGGATGCAGCAGTGAGTCCACATGTTCTGAAAATGATGGGTTATCTCGATCATTTGACTAGACTCGACTGTCCTATAAGCCAAGAGCTTGCTTGTGATATCGTTCTGCAGTCTCTTACTCCTGCATATGACCAGTTCATCTTGAACTATAATATGCATGGGTTGATAAAGACTTTGCCTGAGCTACATGGTATGCTCAAGACTGCAGAACCTAATCTGAAGAAGGCCAAGGAGACGTCTGTACTCATGGTGCAGAAGGGCAAGGGTTTCAAGAAATCCGCTGCAGACAAGGGAAAGGGCAAGGCAGTCGAAAAGGCCAAGCCCAAGCCCGTGTCTAAAGCTGGGTCTTCTGATATCTGCCACTTTTGCAAAGAGGCAGGGCATTATCGCAGGGACTGTAAGAAATACCAGGAAAGTCTGAAGAAGAAGAAGAAGTCCTTGGAGACTACTGCTTCAGGTATTTTTGTTATTGAAGTAAATACTACTACTTCTGATAATACCACTTGGGTATTAGATACTGGATGTGGGGCTCATATTTGTACTAATATGCAGGCGCTCAGCAACAGTAGAAGGTTGAAGCAAGGGCAAGTAGAGTTGCGGGTTGGCAATGGAGCGAAGGTTCCAGCACTGGCCGTTGGCACTTACTTGTTGTCTTTACCTTCTGGATTGATTTTAGAACTTGAGAATTGTTATTTTGTACCTGCTATAAGCAGAAATATCATTTCAGTTTCATTATTGGATTTGCAAGGATTTGATTTTTTCATTATTGGATTTGCAAGGATTTGATTTTTCTATTAAGAATAAATTGTGTTCCTTTAATCTCAATAATATGTTCTATGGCTGTGCCCCTCTTATTAATGGGCTGTACATGCTGGATCAATCTGCTCCAGTATATAACATTAATACAAAACGGTTCAAATCTAACGAAGAAAATGAAACGTTTCTCTGGCATTGTCGTTTAGGGCACATTAGTGAGAAACGCGTCAAGAGGCTCCATTCAAATGGACTCTTGGGCTCATTTGACTTTGAGTCTTGTGAGCAATGCGAATCTTGCCTAATGGGCAAAATGACACGGGCCCCTTTCAATAAACCCACTGATAAGTGAATTTTTCGGTTCTTGACTCTATCAATTCCTCAAAATTACTAAATGTGTCATTGTAATACTTGAGGTTATCAATCCAAATGGGTAGAGAATATGGCACTAAGAATACATTAAACTTCTTAATCTAAGCAAAATGGATAAAAGAAGGCTTATGTAACAATCCTAAACAAACTAGAAGGCAAGAAATCAAATAAGACATTAAACAAAGAGATAAATAAGATAAAATAAGGATCTTGGGATGAGGCTATGGAGACTAAATGGTCTAGAGACAATCATTGATGCTTCAATTAATCAAACAATGCTAAACAAGGCTATGATCATTATTAAGCTAATCGCATTCTCATGTTCATAACTTCTATGCCAATTATTCAATCATTCAATTCTCATTTGCATATTAAAAGACAAGCATGCATTAATATCCATCAAATACCTTTGAGCAAAGCTAATCCTTAGGCTAAGAACACTAATCATTAGACTAATCCAATTTCTTGGCACTAATCCCTTTGACTAATCCCTAATCAAGATCAAATTATCATTTGTGATTAAGAATCAAGCAAGCATTAATTTCGAGTTCTCATTACCAATAATCACCTTAGACAACTAATCTCTTAGGCTAAGATATGAAAATCCTCTAAAAAGTTCATTCAAGCATTTCATCGAACACCTTTCGGGCATGAAAAAGCCTAGCATCTAGATTCAACAATTCCTTGCAACCTAGCATAGAGATCAACTAATTAGAGAAGGATCATTCATAAATAAGTCCTAAGCATCACTAATCATCACATAAACCACCTAAATCAACCTCATCCACAAGACCCAAAAACTCTACTCTCTAATCTCCATTGTTCTCACAAAACCCATAAAGATAGTATGAGATAACAAGATTAAAGAGAGATTAAGAGGAAAGATTAAGAAGATATAAAGAAGTACTTAGATTAAACTCAAAATCAAAGATTACAAGATCCAAATCCTAAAACAAAACTATGCTTAGGTAGCTTAGGGTTTTTAATCCCCCAAAATGAGTATTTATACAAGGAAGGGTCGTAGTGGCAATATTGTAAATAACTGGGTCTGATTTGGTCTTCACAGTGAAAGCACCGACCTAATGTGGTCGGTTCGGGACGTCGTTTCGTTTCCGAGATTTCCACCGACGCGTTTTGGTCGGTTGGAGACGTCGGTGATTTCACTGCCCAATTTCGACCAAAACTCGCCGAAACCCATCGACGTGTCGACGTCGGTTGAGCACGTCGGTTCGTTTCCGAGATTTCCACCGACGCGTTTTGGTCGATTGGAGACGTCGGTGATTTCTCAGATTTTCCATCGATGCATTTTGGTCGATTGGAGACGTCGGTGATTTCACTGGTCGACTTGTACACTTCTTCTTTCATCCTTGAGATCCTCTCTTGCTTCCTTAGCTCACCAAAACCTCCAAGCATCTCCATGAACCTATAAAAACATAAGATACACTCCAAATGCATCCTAATATGCTAAATCCTAACTCTAGATGCTCTTAGACTCTAAATGAAACTTTGAACATCAAAGATGGAAGAATGTATGGAAGAAGAAGTCAAAACACAAGCAAAACACTATCCTAAATGCATGAAAACACAAGTATATCAATTCCCCCAAACTTGAATCTTGCTTGTCCACAAGCAATCATAAGACCATCAAAGCTAGTTGGGAGAAAGGTTTGAAAATGGGAAATTAAATCCGAGAATGTCTACAAAGGAATTCAATTCAATGCCCTTAAAAGTAGTTGCAAATGCACAAACAATCTCTACTCCAAAAGAGTTAGCCATGCTCATCAAACATTTCGCTCTAATGATCAAACCATCAAAGCAATAACAAGCAACCAAAGCAACACAACTCTTTAACATTCAATTAGGTGTTTGGTGGACTCTCTACTTGGAAACATGAACCACAAACCAAAGGGCGAGGTGTCAAAGAGGCTTAACATGGATTTTGGTGGGGTTACAAATGTTTAGTGGCTTATCTCAATAAAAAGGAACACAAGACTTTATGCAAAAGTAGGAAGAAAGAGAACAATTCATGCATACAAGCATCCACTTCCATGTTCTACCCTTTCTTTAGCTTAAATCCCAAAACCCAAAGCATAAAACCAATTCCAAACCCACTCTTGAATCTTTAAACTCACACCCCACTCTTTTATTTTTCACTCTTTTTACAACTTAGAAAGTTTCTTTTTCAACACTTAGCTCTTCTCTTTTCTCTTTACTATCCTCTTTTCTTTTCATTTTCTCTTATCTTTACTTTTATATTCTTAGAGGACTCATTTGCATTACGAACTTAGAGCTATTACTTCATTTATACTTCCTAAACTTTTCCTTTGAACACTCATGCCTCATGGCTTTTTCTTTACTTTTCTTGCTCTCAAATCACTATATTCTTTTCAACTTACTCAAGAAATGATCTCTCACCATCAAACCCATCAAATGAAAACAAAAACCCATCCCAAGTCCTATCCTAGATCTAGCCAATCAATGCAATTGGCGCATGGAAGTGAGTTCTTGTCGTTCTCCTATCAATTCAAAATTTTGCACAAGTTTGCATTATCAACAAGAGACCTCACTCAAGAATCAACAAGGGGAAAAGAACAATGGGCTAAGGTTCAAGGTGAAGGAACCATTAAGTGATATAAATGGCCAATCAATGCTTGTAAGAATGTCAAAAGGAATAAGCAAGCATGATTGTTTTTAGAGTTACAATTGGTGAGCAATCTAAATTCCAAGAGAGAGTAATTGAAAGTTCAAATTAAGTCCAAGTTCATTAGAGTTGTGTTACAAGGGGTGACATGTATCAACAATGAGGTCTAACTTTCAAGCTAGTGAGATCCAAACATGGTGCATCCTTAAATTCAAATTCACTCAAATGCATTTACAACTCCTAAAGAGGGCATTAATTCAAGCTCATGAGTTGACACTCAAGTGGAAGTTTCATCAAAACTTTATGAAAAATGAAATGAAATCCTAAGATGATAATGCATGCTTTTTTTGTGAAAAGTTTTCAAAATTTTCAAATTTTTAGGGATTTTCTATGCCTTAGATGAATGCATGAGACTCAAGGGATGCAAAAGATAAAATAAGATCACAAAACACATTATTAGCAACTAGTATCCTCCCCCAAACTTAAATCACACAGTCCCTTGTGTGAAAGAAGCAAGGGAAAGAGACCAAAGAGAAAATAAAAAAATGCAAAATCAAAAGGACAAAAGTTGGAGTGTTACTTGGAGAGTGGAATGTAGAGGAGGAATAGGAGGTGGAGGCATCTTCGAATGTGGCACAAGACTCCCCCAAACTTAGACCATTGCATAGGCTTCTCATCCTTTGATTTAGCATTGAAGTTTCTTTGAACCCAAAACTCTTTCCCTTCTTCATTGCATTGACCTCAAAGCTCCCCAAAAGGATAGACATGAGATTTCCTCTCAAGTGAGCTTGTTTTAAGTCACTAAGCTTGACTATCCCTTCACTCTTTTTTGGTTAGGTATGTGGCATGAGTTTGTATCACCGGGATCATACTCATCGTAGAACCACCCTCTAAACTCTTTCATCCTTATCTCCTCAAAGGGATCTTCCTTGGATCATAAAAGCTTGGTGATATGGTGGAGACTATATCAAGGTAGTTGTGAAAGGGTTGAGCCATTGGAGATTCATCTTCTTCATCCTCCTTGAAGGATTCTTCATTGGGACCATCTTGTTTCTCCATAAGATTTCCTCCAATTAGCTCTTGCTTGGGATTTGGTTTCTTTGGTTCCTCTTCCATGTTTGAGAGCTCATCTTGTGTGCTCTCTTCCTTTATCTCCTTGCACTCAACAACCAATCCATCTTCACAAGGCTCTTCCTCATCTCTCACAACATCTCTTACTCCTTCATTGTTGTTATTGGTTGAATGACCCATGAATGTCTCTTCATCATCCTCTTCTTCATACCTAATCACAAGGTCTTCACCAACAGTGCAACCAAGAAGCATTTCAAATTCTTTGATAGTCTCTTCAGCTTCTTTCAAGAACTCATCTTGGACTTGAGCATTCTCCTCATGTGTTGGCTCAACAATGCTTGCATCTTGAGGTAAATGAGCAAAATCAGTGTTGATCATCCTTAAGCTCTCATTATACCTCTCTTGTCCTTCTAATGCCATCCTTGCCAAGTTGAGAAGCTCTTGATCACATGATTGGAAAGAGTAAGCTTCTTTCAAGAATTCATCTTGGACTTGAGCATTCTCCTCATGTGTTGGCTCAACAATGCTTGCATCTTGAGGCAAATGAGCAAAATCAGTGTTGATCATCCTTAAGCTCTCATTGTACCTCTCTTGTCCATCCAATGCCAACCTTGCCATGTTGAGAAGTTCTTCATCATAAGACATTTGAGAAGAGTGATTTGCATCATGCTCATGCTCCATGTTCCAAGATTGGTATCCATCACCATATCCATATTGGTACTCATGAGAAGAGTACTCATTTGGAAGATCACCTTGACAAGTGGATGTGCTTTCAAAACCATGATGACTTGTAGGGTCCCAAGTCATCTCTCTTTCTTGAGCTTCCAACATAGCCCTCAACATAGAAGCTATCTCTGAAGCCATGCTCTCTTCCTTGTGATTTGCACCTTGCAAAAAGAACAAACACTTGAAAGAAAGTTAGTAACCACACAAACTAAAACAAAATAAAAGCTTAGTCTCAAGAAGAAGAAAAATCCTAGTGACTATTGCTAAACCCAATTGGCAACGGCGCCAAATTGATAAGTGAATTTTTCGGTTCTTGACTCTATCAATTCCTCAAAATTACTAAATGTGTCATTGTAATACTTGAGGTTATCAATCCAAATGGGTAGAGAATATGGCACTAAGAATACATTAAACTTCTTAATCTAAGCAAAATGGATAAAAGAAGGCTTATGTAACAATCCTAAACAAACTAGAAGGCAAGAAATCAAATAAGACATTAAACAAAGAGATAAATAAGATAAAATAAGGATCTTGGGATGAGGCTATGGAGACTAAATGGTCTAGAGACAATCATTGATGCTTCAATTAATCAAACAATGCTAAACAAGGCTATGATCATTATTAAGCTAATCGCATTCTCATGTTCATAACTTCTATACCAATTATTCAATCATTCAATTCTCATTTGCATATTAAAAGACAAGCATGCATTAATATCCATCAAATACCTTTGAGCAAAGCTAATCCTTAGGCTAAGAACACTAATCATTAGACTAATCCAATTTCTTGGCACTAATCCCTTTGACTAATCCCTAATCAAGATCAAATTATCATTTGTGATTAAGAATCAAGCAAGCATTAATTTCGAGTTCTCATTACCAATAATCACCTTAGACAACTAATCTCTTAGGCTAAGATATGAAAATCCTCTAAAAAGTTCATTCAAGCATTTCATCGAACACCTTTCGGGCATGAAAAAGCCTAGCATCTAGATTCAACAATTCCTTGCAACCTAGCATAGAGATCAACTAATTAGAGAAGGATCATTCATAAATAAGTCCTAAGCATCACTAATCATCACATAAACCACCTAAATCAACCTCATCCACAAGTCCCAAAAACTCTACTCTCTAATCTCCATTGTTCTCACAAAACCCATAAAGATAGTATGAGATAACAAGATTAAAGAGAGATTAAGAGGAAAGATTAAGAAGATATAAAGAAGTACTTAGATTAAACTCAAAATCAAAGATTACAAGATCCAAATCCTAAAACAAAACTATGCTTAGGTAGCTTAGGGTTTTTAATCCCCCAAAATGAGTATTTATACAAGGAAGGGTCGTAGTGGCAATATTGTAAATAACTGGGTCTGATTTGGTCTTCACAGTGAAAGCACCGACCTAATGTGGTCGGTTCGGGACGTCGTTTCGTTTCCGAGATTTCCACCGACGCGTTTTAGTCGGTTGGAGACGTCGGTGATTTCACTGCCCAATTTCGACCAAAACTCGCCGAAACCCATCGACGTGTCGACGTCGGTTGAGCACGTCGGTTCGTTTCCGAGATTTCCACCGACGCGTTTTGGTCGATTGGAGACGTCGGTGATTTCTCAGATTTTCCATCGACGCGTTTTGGTTGATTGGAGACGTCGGTGATTTCACTGGTCGACTTGTACACTTCTTCTTTCATCCTTGAGATCCTCTCTTGCTTCCTTAGCTCACCAAAACCTCCAAGCATCTCCATGAACCTATAAAAACATAAGATACACTCCAAATGCATCCTAATATGCTAAATCCTAACTCTAGATGCTCTTAGACTCTAAATGAAACTTTGAACATCAAAGATGGAAGAATGTATGGAAGAAGAAGTCAAAACACAAGCAAAACACTATCCTAAATGCATGAAAACACAAGTATATCACCCACAGAAAGGGCCAGTGAACTATTGGGCCTGATACATACTGACGTGTGTGGCCCAATGTCCACAAATGCTAGAGGAAACTATCAGTACTTCATTACATTCACTGATGATTTCAGTAGATATGGATATGTCTACTTGATGAAACATAAGTCGGAAACCTTTGAAAAGTTCAAAGAATTCCAGAATGAAGTACATAACCAGCTTGGTAAAAGTATTAAGGCTCTTCGGTCGGACCGAGGAGGAGAATACTTGAGCCATGAATTTCGTGATCATCTGAGTGAGTGTGGGATCATCTCCCAAATCACACCTCAGTGGAATGGTGTGTCTGAGAGAAGGAATCAGACATTGTTAGATATGGTCCGATCCATGATGAGTCACACAGACCTTCCTATATCCCTTTGGGGATATGCTTTGCTGACCGCAACGTTCACACTGAACAGAGTGCCATCAAAAGCAGTAGCAAAGACACCATATGAGTTATGGACTGGAAAAGCTCCAGCAATGTCTTTTCTCAGAATTTGGGGTTGTGAAGCCTATGTCAAAAGATTAATCTCAGACAAGCTTACACCAAAATCTGACAAATGCTACTTCATTGGTTATCCTAGGGATACCAAGGCTTATTACTTCTATCTGCGATCCGAGAACAAGATCTTTGTTGCTCGGGATTGCACTTTTCTTGAGAGGGAATTTCTCTCTAAGAAAGATAGTGGGAGTAAGGTACAACTTGATGAAATTCAAGAAGGACAGGAACCTGTTCAACCTAATGAGGAAGAACAGCAGGATGAATTACATGAAGTTGTAATAGAACCTGAACCTGCAGTACCTGAAGTTCGAAGATCCGGAAGGATCCGTCACGAACCCGATAGATATCAGGGATTCCTCGTGACTAATTGCCATGATCTTTTGATCATTGACGGTGATGAACCCTCGAACTTTGCAGAAGCCATGATGGGCCCTGGCTCCTTAAAGTGGCGTGAAGCCACTGAATCCGAGATGGACTCCATGTCTGTCAACCGAGTGTTTTCACTGGTTGATTTACCCGCTGGTGCAAAAGCCATCGAGTGTAAATGGATCTTCAAGAAGAAGATTGACATGGATGGGAATGTCCAGATTTACAAGGCCAGGTTGGTGGCAAAAGGCTTCAAGCAAATTCATGGTATAGACTATGATGAAACCTATTCACCAGTGGCCATGATGAAATCAATTCGGATTCTCCTAGCAACTGCCGCTTATTATAATTATGAGATTTGGCAGATGGATGTGAAAACCGCCTTCCTGAATGGAATCTTGGAGGAGGATGTGTACATGACACAGCCTGACGGTTACATTGATCCTAAGAATGCTGGGAAAGTATGCAAGCTTCACAAATCCATTTATGGATTGAAGCAAGCATCCAGGAGTTGGAATCTTCGTTTTGATGAGGCAATAAAGAATTTTGACTTCATCAGAAACAAGGAAGAACAATGTGTGTATAAGAAAACTAGTGGGAGCAAAGTGGCGTTTCTTATCCTATATGTCGATGACATATTTCTTCTTGGAAATGATATTCCAATGCTGAAGTCTGTTAAAGACTGGCTGGGAAGTTGTTTTTCCATGAAGGACATGGGTGAAGCCGCGTATGTTCTTGGAATCCGAATCTTTAGAGATAGATCTAAAAGGCTGATTGGACTTTGTCAAGATGCTTATATAGACAAAATCCTGCATCGATTCGGAATGGATAAATCCAAGAAAGGATTCACGCCAATGATACATGGTGCTACACTAAGCAAGGATCAGTGTCCAAAAACACCTGATGAGCTTAAGCGCATGAGTAGGATTCCTTATGCTTCGGCTATAGGATCTATCATGTATGCCATGATCTGTACTCGTCCTGATGTTGCTTATGCACTAAGCATGACGAGTAGGTACCAGTCTAATCCAGGTGAGAATCACTGGATTGCCGTAAAGAATATCCTGAAGTATTTGAGAAATACTAAGGATAAGTTCTTGGTTTACGGAGGAAGTGAAGTGCTTGAAATGAGTGGATTCACGGATGAAAGTTTTCAGACAGATAAAGATGATTTCCGGTCACAGTCTGGTTACATCTTCTGTCTGAATGGCGGTGCAGTAAGTTGGAAGAGCTCCAAGCAGAGCACCGTGGCAGATTCCACAACTGAAGCTGAATACATCGCTGCTTCAGAAGCTGCGAAGGAAGGAGTTTGAATAAGGAACTTCTTGATTGAACTCGGTGTATTCACAAATGCCACTGAGCCTCTAGCACTGTATTGTGACAACAATGGTGCAATTGCTCAAGCCAAGGAACCGAGACATCATCAGAAATCCAAACATATTATGAGAAGGTATCACCTGATTCGTGATATAGTGAATAGAGGTGAAGTGATGGTCAGCAAAGTTCCCACTGATGAGAACGTGGCTGACCCGTTGACAAAGCCACTCCCGAGACCTAAGCACGAGTTGCATACTGCTGCTGTAGGAATTAGAGATATTCAAATGTAATCTCTTTTTGAGTGGGAGTTGTGAGGGCTTTATTTTAGTTATTTTGATTGGTTCATGTAAACATTTTTATGTTAATGAAATTTTATTTCTGGATTATTTTTAACTGTGATATAAAATAATCGTTCCAAAATGATTCATGTCATTATATATGGGCCATCGAAGTACATGAGTAGACTTGATCCTGAAACCCCATATTTAACGAAATGACATAAATCATAGTGTCCATAGTCGAAAGTTGTTGAAATTGGAACACCAACAACCACTTGAGACTAGAATGTGTTGAGACTTATGACCAAGTTTCGAGGGGTCATAGATGCGCGGCATCAAAGTCGACACATAGGTATATGTAAGGAAGCATATGACCGGACATGGCCCGCTGATGAGAACTCTACAAGATATTAATATCTGTGTCATAAGAGGTTCTCATATACGACTATAGAGTATAGTCCTTAGACCTGAGTTCGCATGCATGTGGCTGCACATGGATTGATGCGCTTTGATCATTGTCTAACGCTGTTTCGTAACTGGGAGCTATAAGGACCTTGGTTGGGTGTATTATGAAGTGTGTAGTTCATAGTGATGGAACAAGATGGGATTTGTCCCTGCCGTATAACGGAGGTAATATCTCTAGGCCAATCGGAGACTTGATAGCTGGTAAGAGAGTGGCCACTCCCAAACGGACTTGCCCAAGTCGTTTGAATTGTCAGTATCAAATCTGGTCCGATTAAAATGGTCTGGCTATATAAGGATGACACGCATCTTGCCTTATGCCAGATCGAGATATTGAGACAAAAGGACTAGGGAATGTAGGATTCCAGTACAAGTGGGAGATTGTTGGGAATGTCCTGAAATCTACCGTACTATCTCTAGAAAGTATGATAAGTGTCGAGATCAGACATAAGTCATAAATATTGGGTGATCATGATGACTTGCTAGAGCCCGCTCATGATCTATAAATTTAGGACTTATTACCAGTATTGTATGATCCCTAAGGGTCACACACCATAGCTAACGGGAAAGTTAAAATGGAATTAATACAGTAAGATGCAAGGCATTTACTGTATTTGTACAGAGAATTGGGCCAGACAAAAGACAGTCTTTTGTCTGATTTGGGCCTTGGGCCCAAAAGCCTAATGAGCCATTAGTTTAATTACTTGGGCCCATATAAGGAAGAGGGAAGGCGCTAGAAACCCTAAGGCTTCAGTTGTCTGCGATTTTGCCTCTCTTTTCTTCTCTCTCTCTGTTGATTCCGAGCTTGGTCTAGCAGCCTGATCCAGTAGCTTGTAAGCGTGTGGATACCTAGGAGGAGCCGGTAATCATCAGCTCTTGCAGATCTTGATATTCCTTTGATCAATCCGCTGCAATCACAAGGTAATGATCCTGATCTGTTTATGATTCAACTGCAAATCACCTAGATCCTAGTTGATTATGTGCTAGGTTGTAACCTGATAATTACACCGATGAACACACATAATCCTACAGGTCATAGCGACCCTTCGGTACGAACAGTCGCGATGGTTCACCGCGAACGGACGCGATGGTTCCGCGGACGGCTACCAACGTTCCGGTTTCGCGGTGCATGGTCCGCGACTCGCCCGACCATTCGATAACGGATTATGGTACGTCCGTGTTCGCCGATCCATTTCCAGACCGTTCGCGCTGGCCAGTTCGTCATGCGGCCATGGCCCGACTATCCATTCCCGATAGCCGTCCGACCAATTCTATGATCCGATTGTCTTCCCGACAATCGTCCGATCATCCTCATACGACCCGACTCCCCTTGGCGCCCACGCGACACACGATGCGACCGTTAATCCGCGATCACGGCCTTCGGCCGATCGCTTAAAGATCAACCAAGCCGACCCTAAAACCGTTCAGCCTTAGCCCCGGTTCTAAGTTCCAGAAGAAGTAGAAGAAGAAGGGAGTAATCCGGCCACAACTTAACCGGCCAAAGGCCACGGTTTGACCCAAGGCCGAGAGAAGATAGGGACTCGGACTAACCTTTGCGGTCGTGGTGGACTTTCCCGGATCACGGCTTGATTCCCCCGCCATCACGCTTCCTTAAGCCGCTCCAATGCACCACCAAAACCCTCGAACACACGCCGACTCTCTCTCTAGAAAACTGGCCACAAACGCCTCTTTCTCTCTCTAGGTTTCACTCGGTTTTATGGCCTTTGCCTTTAAGAAATTCTGGATTTCCTCCCTTGTGAACTTGTGTGCGAAAATGGCCTCCAAGGCTTCTATTTATAGGCCTTAGATCGCCACATAACCGCCCATGGCAATGGCTGCCTTTGGGGCTAGCGAATGGACACAAGTCCATTGGTGGCCATTCGCTTATGGGCGCTAGGATCAGCTAGTGTCACTAGCTGATCAGCTCATTTTCACACTTCACACTTCAACCGAGCTGAGCCGAGCTACCCACACTCATTCCAGCTGATTCCCACTTGATTAAGCTCCATTCCAGCTGAGCTTAACCTAATTCCGTCCATAGAACACTTCCCTTTTGGCCTTCTCGGCCTTAAGTTCGCGTTTCTGGTCCTATGGACGCCCAATGGCCCGTAGGCCGGTTCGGGGATGTTACAAGTTCTCCCCCCCTTGAAATGGATTCGTCCCCGAATCCGCTTCAAGAAGTTCGTCCCTTGTAAACTCCTCAAACCACTCTGGGTAATCAGCCTTCATTCGGGCCTCGGTTTCCCAAGTGATCTCCTTAACTCCGTTGCAAATCCATTCCACCTTGACCATCTGAATTACCTTCTTCCTGGTGACTTTTTCCAATCGGTCCAGGATCCTTAAGGGTCTAGTTTCCAAAGTGAGGTTTGCCTTAAGATCTGCGGGAATCTCTTGCAAAATGATGTCTTGATCCGAGAGGCACTTGCGCAATTGTGAGACATGGAACACATTGTGGAATGCTTCCATCTCGTTGGGCAAGTCCAACTTGTAGGCCACTTTCCCGACCCTTTCCAGAATCGTGAATGGGCCCAAGTACCTCGGGTCAAGTTTCCCTCTCTTGGAAACCCTAGCCCTTCCTCGGAAGGTAATCATCTTAAGGTAAACCCGGTCCCCAACTTGGAACTCAAGGTCTTTCCTTCTCTTGTTGGCATAACTCCTTTGGCGATCTTGCGCCTCCTTCATTTTAGCCTTTAGGAATCGGATTTGCTCGGTGGTCTCGGCAATTATGTCCGGTCCAACCACACTGGACTCTCCCACTTGTGTCCAACACAGCGGGGTCCTACACGGCCGGCCATACAACGCCTCATAAGGCGACATCCCGATGCTTGCTTGATAACTGTTGTTATAAGCAAACTCGGTCAAGGGCAAGTACTTCTCCCAAGAATCGCCCCAATCCAGAACACACGCCCTTAGCATGTCTTCCAGCGTTTGTATGGTCCTCTCCGACTGCCCATCCGTCTGTGGATGGTAAGCCGTACTCATGTTCACTCTTGTTCCTAGGGCTTTTTGAAAAGCTTGCCAGAAATAAGAAGTGAAGCGACCATCCCGGTCCGAGACTATACTTGCGGGAATACCGTGAAGTCTTACGACCTCATCAATGTATCTCTCAGAAAGCTTACCCACTCCATCAGTCTTCCTGATGGCCAAGAAGTGTGCAGACTTGGTCAGCCTGTCCACTACAACCCAAATCGTGTCCTTCCTCAACCGAGTCGCAGGTAGTCCTGTTACAAAGTCCATGGTGATGTGATCCCACTTCCATTCCGGAATGGGTAGACTTTGCAATAGGCCACTTGGGACTTGATGTTCAATCTTAACCAACTGACACGTTTGGCACTTGGACACCCATTATGCGATGTCTCTCTTCATCCCGACCCAATGATAGTACCGTTTGAGGTCTTGGTACATCTTGGTCTGTCCAGGATGAATGGAGAACTTAGACTGATGAGCCATCCTTAAGATTTCTTCCTTAAGGACCTTCACGTCGGGAACACACACCCGTCCATTCACCACAATCGTTCCATTGTTGGTAAACTGGTACTCGGTGTTGTTGTTATTCACCGACTTGATCAGCTCTTCATCATGTTCCTGAGCCAACCGTACACGAGTCAACAGATCCGCCTGGTCTGCTGCTCCAAGGCCGAGTGGTTCATTGTCCACTGACAATGCGTTCAGATGCAAGGACCTGACCAAACCGACCAAGGTCTCTGCATCCTTCTCCACGGCCACCTCGGTCCTCTTCCGACTCAAGGCGTCTGCTACCAAGTTAGCTTTTCTCGGATGGTAGGTGATGTCTAGATCGTAATCTGCCACCAACTCCATCCATCTTCTTTGCCTCAGGTTCAAGTCAGGCTGAGTGAACACATACTTCAGACTCTTATGGTCGGTGAATAGTTGCACTTTGGCTCCGTAGAGATAAGATCGCCAGATCTTTAGTGCAAATACCACAGCGGCCATTTCGAGATCATGAGTGGGGTAGTTACACTCGTGCTTCCTCAACTGCCTTGAAGCGTAAGCAATCACCTTTCCTTCCTGCATCAGAACACAACCCAGACCGATCTGGGATGCATCTGTATAGACCACGTAAGGCACGTTGTCCATGGGCAGGGTCAGGATTGGCGCCTTGGTTAGCATGACCTTCAAGTCCTGGAAACTCTTCTCCGCGGCCTCCGTCCATTCAAACTTTACGTTCTTTCCGGTTAGCTTAGTCATGGCCTTGGCCATACTTGCAAAACCCTGGACGAACCGCCTATAATAACCGGCCAAACCAAGGAAACTCCGAACCTCGGTTGCGTTCCTTGGCCGCGGCCACTCCTCAATCGACCGGATCTTCTCCGGGTCGACCGCAACTCCCTTGTCAGACACGATGTGTCCAAGGAAGCCCACGCTACTCTGCCAGAAACTACACTTGCTCAACTTGGCGTAGAGCTGGTGTGTCCTCAAAGTCTCTAGTACAATCCTTAGATGTTCACGGTGTTCTTCTCGGTTCTTGGAGTAGACAAGAATGTCATCAATGAAAATGATCACAAACCTATCCAACCATTCCTGGAAACACTGTTCATCATCTTCATAAAAGCAGCTGGTGCATTTGTTAGACCAAATGGCATGACCACAAACTCGTAGTGACCATACCGGGTTCTAAACGCGGTTTTCCTCACGTCCTCAGGCGCTATCGGGATTTGATGGTATCCCGACGCCATATCGATCTTGGAAAACACGGTTGAACCTTTTAGTTGATCCAACAGCTCATCTATCCGAGGTAACGGGTACTTGTTCTTCACAGTGACCCGATTTATACCTCGGTAGTCAATGCACAGCCGGAGGCTTCCATCCTTCTTTTTGACAAAAAGAACGGGAGCGCCCCATGGAGAACTGCTTGGTCTAATAAAACCCTTGTCTAGCAGTTCCTCCAGCTGCTTCTTCAGCTCGGCCATCTCAGCCGGAGCCATTCTCTACGGAGCCTTAGACAGAGGTTTCGTCCCTGGTTCAAGTTCAATGACGAATGGGTCAGACCTGTCAGGCGGTAAGCCTTCTAAGGCCTTGAACACATCATCAAAGTCCTGAACCACTGGGATCTCACCAATCTTTACTTCCGTCCCCACTTCCTTAGTGGTGATGGTGGCTAGGTATGCCTCGCATCCCCTTTCCAACATCTTCTCTGCTTGGATCGCAGAGACGACCAGACTTCCTGAAGTCGGCCTCACTCCTTGGAACGTGACCTTGCCTTCTGGTCTATCAAACTTCACCCTTCCCCGGTGACAGTCAATAGTGGCTCGGTTCTGTCCCAACCAATCCATACCCAAGATCACCTCGTGATGCTTGAGCTGGACCACCACTAGGTCAGCTGGCATACTTACGCCTCCTATGGAGACTGGTATACCACTAACTAAACCTAGCACATGCATTACTTTCCCTCCGGCCGCATTTACAATGCCTTGGCCCACGACCTGTTCCTTCTGGAACAAGCCTTTCCCTATCATCCTAGGACTAACAAAACTATGTGTAGCCCCGGAATCAAACATAGTCAGTGTTTCTACACCTCCTACCACAACGGTCCCAGTAATCGCATCGAAGGAGCCGGCCTCTCCCGAGTCCTTCACGAGCTCGTAGATACGGGGATTAGCAGCCGTACCCTTAGTAGGTCCCGTACGGCCCTCACGACCCCGCTCCACTTTCGGAGCTCCCGACCGTCCGTCTCGGCCACTCGGACACTCCCGGGCATAGTGTCCCGATTGTCCACAACGGAAACATGTGCGTGGTTTCTCCGTCACTTCCTTGCTACCCTCAACCTGTGGACAGCTCGCGACCTCATGGTCCTTGCTACCACACTTCACGCAGGTCCTCCTTTTCTTCCAACAGCTTCCGGAGTGTTGCTTCCCACAGGAGGTGCATTCTGCGCGGTCAGAGGATTGGTTATCAGCCCCCTGGCCCCATTTCCTCTTCAGGTCCTTCACAGGTCGGCTGGCCCCCTTGTCTTGCGACTTGGCCACCGCCTGTTTCACCTCGACAAAATTGGCCTCGACCGTTGCGGCCCGTTCGACCAACTCCGAGACGGAATCGTAAGAACAAACCGAGCAGTGGGTCTTAAGTTCCGGACGCAAACCGCGAAGGAACCGACGGACCTGAGCTGGCTCATCCTCCACGTCCCGTCCCACGAAACGTCTGAGACGGTCGAACTCGGCCTCATACTCCCGAACCGTCTTGTAACCTTGGACCAAACTCAAATACTTTCCTTCCATACGATCCCAAGCCTCGGCCGGGAAGTACTTCCGGTTGAATTCAGTCTCAAAGTCCTCGAACGACTCGAGAAGGCCCTTGGTGCGTCTGTCCACTGACAGCCACCAATTATGCGCATCCCCTTCAAGGAAGTGGATCGCAATGTCCTTACGGTAATCCTTTGGACAACGGGTAGAACGGAAGTTCCGGACAAGCCGTGACCTCCATTCATCAGCCTCAAGTGGGTCAGCACTGCCCTTGAAGGGCTTTCTTCCCAACTTGGTGATATGGCCCAAGACATTGAGATAGTCCACCTTACGGTCCTTCTTATGAACCGGTGACTCTATCACTACTACGTCTGAGTCATTATCACTCGGGGCCGAAGTCTCGGGGACTTGGACCCGCGGCTCACCCTCAGCTGACTTCTAGCCAGAGATGCTCTGGTTCAAAGTCGTAAGCTGGTCCATGACCGTCTTCAGCAACGTCCACATCTGACCGATGTTCGGGATGGCTGTAAACGGCTCACCGTCACCACCACCTGTGGCATCATCATTCTCAAGACCGGTCTCATTGTGGACCGTATGAGAAGATGACTCGCCCATCCGCTCCTCCTCATCCCTAACCTGAACGCCCGGTTCGGAAACCCTAGTCCCGTCAGGAATGTGAGGAGCCGGAGGCTCAATGCCTGTCTGGTTAACATCAGGACCGGTTAACCCAGGCGCAACAGGAGTGGTCTGGACCTTCTGGCCATGGCCGGTCGCAGACACCTCCTTATCCTTATCCTTATCCTTAGTCCTCTTGGACTTCTTACCAACCTGAAGATTCATCAAGATACAATAAATATCAAGCAAGCAATCTTCAAGTCCTAACATTTCTAATGCATTACTACCGCAGACCTCAACCCGGACGAGTGGTGTAGCCCTTAACCCAAAGCCTAGGAAATAACCTGTCTCTGATACCAACTTGAAACACCCCATCCCGACACTACGGCCGAAACGGCCGTTCCATTCACTAAGTAATCCGACTTGAGGTTCGTTGTCAACCTCAAGCACATTTATTCCATACTTAGTCAAATACGAGCTTAAGTCAATTCCATTCATCTCATTTCCATTCAATCTTAACTAAGGCATTTAGAGCAATAAAGGCAAATAGACATTTTATTAATCAAACCAAGGTACCAATACAATGTGAGTCAATCGCATTATGCTAATAAAGTATTCGGTCCTAACAATGTCTATCTAACAACACACCACTCGTCCACCGTCTTGGTCCGCTCCTAGGATCGATCATCCTCATGATCGTCCGCATGTCCTGAAATGCAAATATCACGTTAAGTATGCTTCATAAGATAATTAAACCAACAACTTAGCATTTAATCATTCTATATGAACCCATGCAACAAGGAACCCTAAACCATTCTAATTCCATCTAAAATCGGCTAAGTTATGTAATCGGACCGCGTCACGACCATTCCGGATACACGGCCGTAGCCGCTGTCCATAATCGCACACGTCAGTCCATGTACCGCGATCCGCGTCTCGGCAGTCCGTCTATCCGCATGAACGGATCCGAACATGCGCGATGCGCGTTAGCCGCGTCCGACGTTAGCCGCGTCCGACCATATACCGCTATCGCGTACGGATGATTGTCCGGTACGTACGCACGTCCGTCCGTAAGGACTGTGCGGATGTCCGTGTCGACGACATCGCGTGTAGCGATTGCGCGTCAGTCCGCCCGTCGGTCCGTCTATGCGCGTGCCGAGTACCGATAGCCGCACGATGAGCGTACGTCCGTATGGACTGATCCGCGCATCCAGCCATCGCCCGCGTGCACTGCCGTAATCCGAGTAGCGCATGGTGAACGTTCGTCCTTACGGACAACGCGTGCATCCGCCTGACGACTCACGGTCATAGCGACCCTTCGGTATGAACAGTCGCGATGGTTCACCGCGAACGGACGCGATGGTTCCGCGGACGGCTACCAACGTTCCGGTTTCGCGGTGCATGGTCCGCGACTCGCCCGACCATTCGATAACGGATTATGGTACGTCCGTGTTCGCCGATCCATTTCCAGACCGTTCGCGCTGGCCAGTTCGTCATGCGGCCATGGCCCGACTATCCATTCCCGATAGCCGTCCGACCAATTCCATGATCCGATTGTCTTCCCGACAATCGTCCGATCATCCGCATACGACCCGACTTCCCTTGGCGCCTACGCGACACACGATACGACTGTTAATCCGCGATCACGGCCTTCGGCCGATCGCTTAAAGATCAACCAAGCCGACCCTAAAACCGTTCAGCCTTAGCCCCGGTTCTAAGTTCCAGAAGAAGTAGAAGAAGAAGGGAGTAATCCGGCCACAACTTAACCGGCCAAAGGCCACGGTTTGACCCAAGGCCGAGAGAAGATAGGGACTCGGACTAACCTTTGCGGTCGTGGTGGACTTGCCCGGATCACGGCTTGATTCCCCCGCCATCACGCTTCCTTAAGCCGCTCCAATGCACCACCAAAACCCTCGAACACACGCCGACTCTCTCTCTAGAAAACCGGCCACAAACGCCTCTTTCTCTCTCTAGGTTTCACTCGGTTTTATGGCCTTTGCCTTTAAGAAATTCTGGATTTCTTCCCTTGTGAACTTGTGTGCGAAAATGGCCTCCAAGGCTTCTATTTATAGGCCTTAGATCGCCCCATAACCGCCCATGGCAATGGCTGCCTTTGGGGCTAGCGAATGGACACAAGTCCATTGGTGGCCATTCGCTTATGGGCGCTAGGATCAGCCAGTGTCACTAGCTGATCAGCTCATTTTCACACTTCACACTTCAACCGAGCTGAGCCGAGCTACCCACACTCATTCCAGCTGATTCCCACTTGATTAAGCTCCATTCCAGCTGAGCTTAACCTAATTCCGTCCATAGAACACTTCCCTTTTGGCCTTCTCGGCCTTAAGTTCGCGTTTCTGGTCCTATGGACGCCCAATGGCCCGTAGGCCGGTTCGGGGATGTTACACCCCCAACAACAAGCCCTTAGCTAAGAACCGTTTTTTGCACTGTAGCGCTGACGTGGCGTTACCGGATTGGCCTTTTTTATTTTTGATTTTTTTTTTCATCTGTTAAAAAAAATATATATGTTAAAAAAATTATCATAAGAACCCCAAGGGAGTTTCACCGCTGCACATGCTCTAAGATACTCTCTTCTTTTCTTTCTAATTTTTTTTTTATTATTATTATTTTGCTATGTGTATCTATCTACCTTAGATACCACTATTGTCTATGTTCTAAGAGCATTTCCAATGGTTAATACTCTCAATGGTATCTAACTAATTTAATAATATTATTTTAGATATAAATTATTAATTAATTAAATTTTAAATTATAATATTTTTTTGAACCAATAGAATGAAGACAAATGTAGTATGAATATCTTAATAAGATACTCATGTTACTTTCTCTCTTACTTTATTCTATTTTTATAGTTTTTAATTTAAGAAACTCTTGTAAGATACCATGGTTGAGGATGCTCTAAGAGTATGTACATCCATGAACCTCCCTACCCCCCCTTGGGGTTCTTAACTATTTTTTATTTTAATATTTTATTGACAGATGGAAAAAAAAGAACCAATAAGAAACCGACAAGTCAGCATGAACAGTGTAGGATCGGTTCTTAAATAAGGGTCGGTTCCAAAACAAGTTCTTAGAAATAATATTTTTTTTAATTTTTTTACCTAAGAACTCGAACCAAAAACCCTTAAAAACCTTTGATGTACATGGTCTAAGAAAACAAGGGTAATTTATATATTACCATAGCAATCAAGGGAAATTTATATATTCTAAAAACATTCAGAAAGTTTGGGTTATTAAGAGCATCTCCAGTAGTGTTACTCCTACTGGGTCTCTTATTTTGTTTTTTATTAATTTTTTTTTTTTTTGGACACACTTAAAAAAAAAAAATTAAAAAAAAAAATCGACCAATCAGGAAGCGACACGTGTAAGAGACGGGTTCTTAAACAAGCAATTTAAGAGACAATCTCTTAAGTGGGTCCCACATATATTATTCTTTTAATCCAATTTGCCTAAGAAATCCCACCCAAAAACCCACTAAATACTCTAATGGAGATGCTCTAACCAGATGATTTGCTCATATAATAGAGAAACTATATTGCTGTCGATTCAAACATAGTAATATCGAAATCCAAAAGAAAAGAAAAGAAAAGACAATAGTATTGGATAAGATCCCTGTTCTAAAACGCGCCGCCGAGGCCCGAGTAATCGCCGGCGAGGCGCTCGGCGGCGGTTCACCGCCGGACTTTTGTTGTAGGCGGTGAAAAAATCGGATTTTCAAAAAAAAATCTCTAAAACTCCTCTTTTTCTTCGATTTATGTTAGATATAGTGTATTAGGTAATAGATTTATCAATTTTAGATAGTAAGGACGAGAAAAACGAGTTAAAACGGCCTAAATCTTGGGGAAAAAAGTATACCCGAAATTTAGATCTGAAAAAGTTGCAGGTGAAGAGGTTGAAGATGAGGGTAAAACTGTAATTGCGCAGTTCATTTAATAAAAAAGCAAAAAAAACGATAAAAAGTAGTAGGAAGGGCTCGAACCCAGGTACATGGGTCATAGTAAGTGCACCAAACCGCTGGACTATGTATTCATTCGTTGTTAAATACGTTTATCTAATTTATATAGAGAGATTTATACATAAAACATTAAAAATTCCGCCCCGCGTAAATCCCGTATACTCTCCGATTTTTTTATTAGGCGCTAGGCCTAACCCCACCGCCCGACTAGCGCCTAACGAGTTTTCGACCAAGGGATAAGATAAGCCTATTGTCACTGATAAAACCAAAACTGAAAAAGACCTTTTTTATTTACAGCGATCTTAACTATCTGATTCCGAGGAACTCATTCAACAAAGAACAAATATATACCTTTTTCTTTCGGTCTATCTTGTTTGTAAAATAATGCTTGCGGAAACGTAATAGAAACATAATTCTCAATAATTTAACGAGTGCAGATCTCCAATGTGGAAACCATAATATATCATCTAGCTTAATTACAAGAGTTTCACCAAAGCTTCAATGTGTCTTTTGATCTCTCTAATTTACTAAGATTCTCTTGAATTCTCACTATTCAAATACAAGATAAAAATTCAGAGAATATATCCCTAACCCTATTTTTTTTTTTAAAAGATCCCTAACCCTAATCTACCCGGAGAAGAAAAGGATGGCTAAGAAGCTGTGAGGCTGTCCATCTCTCGCTAGGTTTCTTGCGTAAACAGCAATCAATGAAACTCTTCAACTCGTCAGAGCATTCTTCAGGGGCTCTCGGTGGTTCTCCAAAGCACACAGCGCACATCAACGTGGCCCAATCTGGTTTCTGTCCATGAGGAAGTAGAGGGAAGTAACCCATCAAGATCTCCAGCATCGTCAGCCCAAAACTCCATATATCTCCGGCGTAAACATTTGATTTTTCTTCCTCTCCAACATCAGCAGCTCCACTGTCGAATCTTTCGGGGCTCATGTAGGCGCACGTGCCGGTGAACGTGTTGCTCTTCTCTAACGACTTGACCATGATCTTGCTCACTCCAAAGTCTGCGATCTTAACCTCTTCTTTCGAGTTACGAAGTAGATTCGCTGGCTTGATGTCTCTATGAACGATCTTGAGCCCATGCAAGTAATTTAAACCTTTTAAAACTTGACGTGCGATCAAAGCAAGTTGTTCCTCTGTGACCACGTCGCCGCGTAGAGACTCTAGCGTGCCGAGATCCATGTATTCCATCAGCATGGACACCTCTCCGGTGGGTTTCTCGAATATGTCGTGACACTTTACGACGTAAGGAGAGTCGACGAGACGGAGGATCTCTATCTCACGTTGGAGTTGGTGGCGGGAAGCAGAATCTGTACGAAAGCTAGGTCTTTGGGAATTTTCTGATGAATATTGAGAATGTCAATGTTACAATATATACCCGAGAACAATGTATCTCGTCAATCTATACTACCCAAAAATAGATCCCGTCAATCAATCCCCCAGAATATACAACAATCAATGTAATCTTATTCACAAAGATACTCCCGCCTATACTATTTGGATTTCCCGCTCAAGTAAACCAAGTAAACCACATCGGTTTAACACCCTCCCTCAAGTTGGAGCATACGGATTACGAAGACCCAACTTGGAAGTTAGAAATTCAAACTCGTTCTTGCCCAGCCCCTTAGTGAACACATCTGCTAGCTGGTGTGTAGTATGTACTTTGTTTGTACATATCCAACCTTCCATGATCGCATCACGAGTAATGTGACAATCAATCTCGATATGTTTCGTTCTCTCATGAAACACAGGATTCGCAGCTATGTATAGAGCAGATTGACTATCACATGAGAGATTCATTGGTCTGTAGTGTGTTACTCCCAAGTCTCCCAATAATCGCTTAAGCCACTTCAATTCACAAACCGTCAAAGCCATGCTCCTATACTCGGCCTCTGCCGACGATCTAGAAACTACGTCATGCTTCTTGGTCTTCCAAGAAACAGGTGATTCCCCAAGCGTAACAAACCATCCACCAACGGATCTCCGAGACACGGGACAGCCTGCCCAATCAGAATCACACCACCCATGAATACGAAGATCACAACTGGATTTGAGAAGTATACCTGTCCCTGGTGTTCCTTTCAGATATCGCACCGCCCGCAGTGCTGCTTCCCAATGATCTTTTCGAGGTGAGGTCATGAACTGAGACAAAATATGGATCGTATACGTTAAGTCTGGCCGTGTAGCTCCAAGATATATCAACCGACCAACCATCCTTCGATACTTCTCTGGATCAGACAACAATGGACTATTCGAACGAGCTAACCCATGTTGTTTCTCAATCGGACAACTTGCTGGTTTCGATCCCAACAGCCCTGCTTCACTCACAATGTCAAGCGCATACTTCCGCTGACAAAGAAAAATTCCATCATCGTTTCGTGCTACTTCTACTCCCAAGAAGTATCTAAGACTTCCTAGATCTTTCATATGAAAGCATGTACTCAAGTATGTCTTGAATTTAGTGATTCCAACTGTATCATTTCCACCAATGACTAAATCGTCGACATAAACCAAAATATATATCTCTGATTCTCCATGCTTCAAGAAAAAGAGAGAATAATCTGAATATGCTTGTTTGAATCCATATCTCAACAGAGCTCCCCTGAGTTTTGCGAACCAACATCTTGGAGCTTGTCGTAGTCCATACAAAGACTTTTGTAGACGACAAACAAGCGTCGAATCATCTGTCTTAAAACCAGGTGGAGGTTTCATGTAAACCTCTTCCTCCAAGTCTCCGTGTAAGAACGCGTTATGCACATCCATTTGGTGCAGTTCCCATTTTTTCGCTGAAGCAACTGCCAAGAACATACGAATCGTACTCATCTTTATAACTGGTGCGAATGTTTCGGAGAAATCTGTTCCTGCAATTTGTCGATTCCCCAAAGCTACGAGTCTAGCTTTATACCGCTCAATTGATCCATCAGCTCTGTATTTAATAGTGAAAACCCATTTTGAGCCAATAGATTTCTTCCCAATCGGAAGCTTTACCATTCTCCAAGTCTTGTTCAACTCCAAAGCATCAATTTCATTTTTCATCGCTTTTCTCCATCGTTCATGTATGACTGCATCACGAAAGGTGTACGGCGCAACCTCATTGGAAACCGCAGCAAGAAATGCACAATATTTCTTCGAGAATTTTTCACATGTGAGAAAGCTGGAGATCGGATATGGGCAACCATCTTCGTGTGAAATTGTATTGAGGACATAGTCTCGAAGTTTGATTGTCTGTTGTTTTGGCCGCATACCCCGACCCATTGGTCTCTCTATCTCTTCCACAACTTCGTCATCAGTGGGTACTACGATAGTGTTCTCTTCCAAGGCAGCGTTTTCATGTCGAACCTCTGTTCCAAGCTCACTGTTTTCAACCATCTCTGTCCCACCATGGTGCTCTGTTTCTTCCTCATTTTGCTGATCCACCAAGGACCCTGGGTTTATTTCTTCATGTGACGGTTCAGACACATGCACAACCTGATCAACGACATCATAAGGCTGTAGCTCATCATCAAATATTTGTAAATCATGTTTGCGACTTGCTTCCGACTCACAAGTAGCTTGCTGGATAAGTGGAAATGTGTCTTCCATGAAGACAACATCACGTGATACAAACACTTCTTCAGTATCAAGATCAAACAAATTCCATCCTTTCTTTCCGAATGGATACCCGATGAAGGCACACCGTCTACTGCGAGAGCCAAATTTATCACCCCCTCGTTTCTGATTATGTGCGAAAGCGAGACACCCGAATACTCGTAAGTTGTCATAGCTCGGAACTGATCCATATAACACCTCATATGGTGTTTTACCATTCAACACACTCGACGGTGTCCTATTTATCAAGTAAGCTGCAGTTAAAACTGTCTCTCCCCAGAACTGAATAGGCATATCAGACTGAAACAAGAGCGCTCGTGCAACGTTGAGAAGATGTCGGTGTTTTCTCTCCACCCGTCCGTTCTGTTGCGGTGTTCCGACGCATGAAGTCTGGTGAATAATCCCTTCATCTCTGAACTCAGCCGTGAGAGAGACAAACTCACTCCCATTATCACTTCTAATTGTCTTTACTTTCTTCCCAAACTGTCGTGAAACCATTGCCAGGAAATTGCGCAAGCTTCTCTTGACTTGTGTTTTGTCATGAAGTAAAAACACCCAAACACCTCTAGAAAAATCATCCACAATGGTTAAGAAGTAGAATGAGTTGCAGATACTTGATTTCCGATAAGGGCCCCATAAATCGCAATGTATCAACTCGAAAATCTCAGAACTTTTATTATCACTTATTGGAAATGGTTTACGACATTGTTTGGATCTCAAACACACATCACATGTTGAGAAGTCCTTATTTCTACTGTCAATTCCGGGAAACAAATCAAAAACACTACTAGATGGATGTCCTAGCCTTTGATGCCATACATCTTCAGCTCCATCCTTATTCATCTTTAACGCCATATAAGAAGTCATCCTGTGAAAGAAATACAATCCATCACGCAGCTCACCCGCTCCAGTCAGGTTCTTCGTTAAACGGTCCTGAAGAACACACCCTTTATTAGCAATTTGCATCACATAATCAGAGTCCGCAATCAGCTGTGAGACTGAGATCAAATTACACTTCAAGTCTGGAACTAGCAACACATTCTTAAGACTGAATTCTGCATCAAATTTCACTGTTCCCTTCTTCCTTGATACAGATTTTTCCCCATTAGGCAAACCAATTTGACAAGGAAAAATATACTTCAAATCACATAATAACTCATCGTTTCCTGTCATATGATTACTAGCTCCAGAATCTAAAACCCATTCCAAAATATCAGACTTACCATTGAGCCTCGTTGTGGATTTCTTTTGCTCGTCAAGCATCTTCACGAGGATCATCCACTGCTCATTGTCAAGCCCAGTGTAACCATACTTCTCTGCCTCTGCACTACTTTCTCCGACAGCACTTGTCGCTTTAATTGCATTTGCCCTTGCATAGACACCTCTGCCGCGGCCATTTCCTCTTCCGGCACCGCGACCACCTTGCTTTCCACGTTCTTCCCACCACTCAGGGAAGCCAATCACCTGAAAACAAGCGTCCCTTCCATGCCCAGATTTTTTGCAAACCGGACATATTTGCTTGCTCTTATCTTCTGCTCTTTTGCCGTAGTCACCAGCTTTGACTGCAAATGCAGTTTTTGAGTTCTGCTGGTCACGACCTCTCATGACCGTGTTAATTCGCTCCACAGATTTCACCTTCGAGTAGGCTTGATTCATTGTTGGTAACGGATCGGTGCTGATGATTGAGGCACGTACCGCTCCGTAGACATCTTCGTCAAGCCCTAAAAGAAACTGATGAACTTTGTCATCTTCACGCTTCTTTTCAATCTCTACTCCAAGGTTACAAGTGCATTTGCCACAACTGCACATCACTGACTTGTCGTAGTTGGACAAATCATCCCACAACTTCGTTAACTTCCCGAAGTAGTCAATCACGCTGGTCCCATTCTGCCTGAGACAAGCCAACTCTGCCTTTATCTCCTGTATACGTGGTCCGTTCCCTTCCGAGAAACGTTCCTTGATCTCCTGCCACAGCTCCGGTGGGCTCTCTTTGTTAGCCAGGGTTCTTCTCACCTTTGGATCCACTGAATTAAGGATCCAAAGCGCCACCATTGAGTTTGCCGAAACCCAATCTTCAAATTCAGGATCGTCTTCCATAGGCTTCACGACACTTCCATCAACGAAGCCATACTTCCTCTTCACTCGCAAAGCTGTTCGTACAGCCTGCGCCCATTCATCATAGTTGTCCCCATCGAACACCACTTGAGCGATTACAGCTCCTGGATTTTCATTCGCTGCCAACTTGTACAACTTTGATTTTTCTGTGTTTGCTCCCTCAACCATAGCTTTCTGTTGATCCGCCATTGAGTCAGTAGGCTCTGATACCATGTACGAAAGCTAGGTCTTTGGGAATTTTCTGATGAATATTGAGAATGTCAATGTTACAATATATACCCGAGAACAATGTATCTCGTCAATCTATACTACCCAAAAATAGATCCCGTCAATCAATCCCCCAGAATATACAACAATCAATGTAATCTTATTCACAAAGATACTCCCGCCTATACTATTTGGATTTCCCGCTCAAGTAAACCAAGTAAACCACATCGGTTTAACAGAATCCATGTTTTCTTTGACTTTCTTCAACGCATAGATTGATGAGGTTGTCTTGTGGTTAACTTTGTAGACGGTTCCGCCGTTTCCTTTGCCGAGAACGTTGATGATCTCTAAATCAGAAGCTGAGACAGTGTTACTTGTGGAGGAAGTTACTGTTGTGGATGCGGTTGTGGTGGCCGTGGCTGCGATGGGGAAGAGGCAGGGGAGAGTAGTGGTAGGAGCTTGTGGAAGAGAAAGCTTGAGATTCATAAATCGAGGATTTCTAGCCAAAGACATCGTGTATTCGTGTTGTTGTAGTTGAATGATTGATGTTCAAGAGACTAGGGCTTTTTTAAAGTGGAGGCTTTGTAACCGAGAGTTGCCCTAACCTGATGGCTTAATATTTACGCAAAATATAATTCAGAGGCTTTTTATCTTCAGATATTGTTGTGATTTAGATTGGATTTTTCAGTATTTCCATAGTAATAAACAATTTAATCCAATGGAATATATAATCAGCTTTTGTTTTATTAGATTTTCCTAGATTCTATTAACCTATAATCCTAATATCCCTAACCGTAATACATTATCCTAATGGTTAGATAATTTCATGTGTGAAAAAAAATTGATCTTTAACTTAGATTAACATGACAAATCCTCACAATTGAAAACCAATAGACTATAAATATTTGATTAACCAAAAGCATTTTCAATGCAATTTTTGCGCCAAAAAAAAAAATATGTTAAAGAGACTTTGTAATAATATGTTAAAAATAATATTTAATTATAAAATCAGTTTTTAGTTAAACTATAAATATAATATAAATATTATTATTTTATTAGTTAAAAATTCTTTAAGAGTTCTAAACGAATATAGCTGATCTAGGAGCATCCACACCCGTGTTACTGATGTAGATTTTTTAACTTTTTTTTTTTAAAATCTGTCGAAAAAAATAATAAAAAAAATAGACCAATAGTATCACGCCACGTGGCGTGAACAGTGTAAGGATCGGTCCTTATATAAGGATTTTAAGGCTCCAATTGGTGACCATAGTTTAGGAAAAGAATGATGATGAATTTTTAATTCCTCAAAAATTTTACCAATTAAAAGGAATTTTTTGTCAAAATTCAGACATATGGGTCCCACAATATTTCATATTTTTCCTCATGTTTAAGGAATGAATGAACAAAAAAAATCCCCTGCAAATTTGATGAGGAACAAAATATGAATAAAAATTCCTCTACATTCCTATTTTTTTGTTAATTCAATTCTTCAAATGACATTTTGTCCAATTCCTTTTGTTCATTTTAGTGGTCACCAATTGGAGCCTAAGAGACAGGTTTTAAACTATTCATGTGGGCCCCACGTGAAACCCACAATATTTTAATATTTTTTTTCTAAGGACCCCTGTCTTGTTACTCCAATGGACTCGCTCTAAGAAAACAAAATCATTCATAATTTCGAATTTTTTTCTTTTTCTTTTTTGACAATAACCTTGAAAATTTGCCATAACAATCATGTAATTTTGCATATATTGTAGAACCTTTCATGAAGTGTGGGTTACTACCAGATAATTTGCTCACATAATAATGAAACTAACATAGTAGTATTGCATGCCGATTCAAAACATAGTAATATTGAAAACCAAAAAAAAAAAAAGGCAGTAGTATTTGAATGAAAAAGACATTTTTATTAACTAAATAAACCAAAACTGAAAAAGACATTTTTATTTACAGCGAAATTAACTATCTGAATCCGAGAAACTCATTCAACAAAGACCACTCTTAACTCTTAAGATTAGTCATCGATCTTTGTTCTCTTTTTCTTTCAGTCTATTGTTTGTAAAATAACGCTTGCAGAACCAAATAATTTATATTGATGAAAAGAAACTAAGAATTATTTAACGAGTGCATGCAGATCTCCAATGTGGTAACCATAATATATCATATAGCTTAATTACAAGAGTTTCACCAAAGCTTCGGTGTGTCTTTTGATCTCTCTAAATAATAAAAATTCTCTTGAATTCTCACTATTGAAATACAATATCGAAATTCAGAGATATGTCCCTAACCCTAGCTAGCTAATTGACAAGACCCCAAGAGGTACTATAATAAAGGGAAAGAAAAAAAAAACATAAGAAATAATTTGTTGGGAAGATGGAGCAGAGAAAGAAAAAGCCAAAACTACAACAAATCAGGAGGCTCTGAACTGAAGTATTGGACATTATTACATATGCTGTTGGTTTGAAAGTTTCCTACCAGATATATGCGTTCCATGTTCTGTCTCTCCTCTTCTTGAGCTAAGCAGTTTTGTAGATACAATGGGAGATCTTTCGTGTGTTGAAATCTCATCGGGTCAGTTTGTGTCTCTTTTGCATATGCTTGACTTCCACGTAACTCCCATGTGTTTCTCGTTTGGTGCTCGTCTTGGAGATACAATGGGAGATCGTTCGTGTGTTGATTTGCCATGTTAAAGTTTAACTCTTCCAATGCCACATGATGGGTACCTTGCGGCACAGGTAACTGGCTCATAGCTTCAATATGGTGATTGTATTGAACATATGAGTTCATCTGCCTCCCATCATTCCAGCTGAACTGATTTGCCATGTTAAAGTTTAACTCTTCCAATGCCACATGATGGGTACCTTGCGGCACAGGTAACTGGCTCATACCTTCAATATGGTGATTGTATTGAACATATGAGTTCATCTGCCTCCCATCATTCCAGCTGAACTGATTTGCCATGTTAGAGTTTAACTCTTCCAATGCCACATGATGGGTAACTTGCATCGCAGGTAACTGACTCATAGCTTCAATATGGTGATTGTTTTGAACAAATGAGTTCATCTGGATCCCATCATTCCCGCTGAGGTGATTTGCCATGTTAAAGTTTAACTCTTCCAATGGCACATGACCTGCAGATTCCATCAAATTTAATGGGTTATTTTACTGCAGACTAGCATATAAAATGATTTGTTTAAGGTTCAAAGTTAAGTACCTTGAGGAATATGGTGATGAAGAAGGTTATTATTGACGTCGAAACTTAGTGTGTGGCCGTGTCCGTAGCCAGACAAGTTACTGCTATCACTGTTGTTGCTGTTTCCATAGCCAATATCGAAGTGAAGAGAGTGTGGTCGAGTTGGGAAACGTTTTTTGGCGAGTTCTGACCAGAAGCTATCACCGGACACAAGGTTGTCCAAGATCTTTTGCAGATCTCCAGGAAGAAAATGAAGTGTATGTCTCCTGTTATAAATAAATGTGAGGATTAATTAGTCTCTTTCAATGGAAATAAAACCAAAGAGAAGGATCAAAGATATAAGAGAATGAAACCTGAATCTAGAAGCAGACTGATATAGGGTGAAATCATGATCCATCTGTTTCCATTGAGTGTGTATTTTTGCCTTTGGATTAGTCTCCATGAAGAACGTTGGACGTTTTCCCAACTGAAAAAAAAAAAAAACATCTCACAAACATTAGGGTTTAATATTTGCAACAAAATATGTATAACATATAAGAAGTATTGTGTACTACCTCGACATCTAGGGTTCCTGTTTCATCATGTGGATGAAAAGTTGCTCTAAAAGACAAGACATCAGACCATCGAATCTCAATCTTTTTCTTCAGCCTTTGTGTTCCTGTTTCTATATCGTCCAGAATCTCCCACATAAGTCTCCTCTTTGCAAAATAGAACTTGGCCTTAAGATCATCCGGGTATTCTCGGATGTGTGTCCATTGACCTATTGTGATCTTTGAGATTTGGCAGTTGATAGCCTTTTGTTTTTGTTTATTCATCAGATTAATACTATCACCACCTCTCTGTTTTTGTTTAGCCTTTTGCTTTAGTTGCTTAAGCTTTGTTGGCTCGCTTAGGGAATATATATATATGTAGGATTTCAAGAGGCTAGGGCTTTTCAGGTGGATGAATTGTAAATAGAGTCGCCATAACCTAATGGATTAATATATATCCACAAAATATAATTCAGAGGTTTTTTCTTGAGATATTGTTGTGAAGTTTAGATTTTTCAGTATTTCCTTTAGAATAAAAGATTTAATCCAATTGAATATATAATCAGATTTTGTTTTATTACATTCCTAGATTCTGGTATGATTTACTACCCATAAAAATAGGGTTTATTATAATTTTTTAACAGGGTTTCCAGATTTTTATAATTCTCGAAATCTTAGGTAGAATATATGTCAAATTGATTTATAACAGTTTATAGCTTTTTATTAAGTTTATGGACATTCTTTCTTGTTATAATTTTTGCCACGGCTGGGAAAATTGTTTTTTTGCATTAAAATAAATTTATTTTATGTAATTAATACTAATCTCGTTGCAATATAAGTTGGTTACGAAACTTGACAAAAAAATAGACTGTATTTTATCATTCCTTATAAGAAGAAACTATAGCCAAATAAAAATAATACGCAATATGTAAAGAATAAACCATGCATGGAGACAATAAACGTAAGTTTGCATGGCTTTCAAGCGTCATGAGCTAAGAGCATGTTTAGTAGTGAACCTCACTTTGAGGTTCTTAGGATTATTTTAATAATTATTTGGTTTATATTGAATAGTTAAGAACTTTTGTGTGTTTGACTTATCTATTGGTGAACCTTGTTGGGGTTTTTAATTTTTTTTTTTTTTCCAAATATTTCATCTCAAGTTTTATTTATTTTAATATTAATTTTAAACATACATTAATTATAAATTATGATTTCCAAATTTTTGCCAAATATTCTCAATTAAATCAGCTTTCAACCGATGATGTATCCGTTGATCACGAAGTTGATTCCGAATGCCAAGCATATAACCGAGATCTACAGACAATCAATGGGTCAGAATTTAGTTAGGTTTTGGTTAATTGGAGAATGATAGTTACCTTCATTTTCCTAAGGCTTTCATTCATGTCATACATCCCCCAAGTCAGCTTCTCAGCCTCTTCCACCCGCCTAGTTAGCTTCTTAATCTCTTCTTGGACACCAACTACCCACGGTTGTCGAAAATGCAATCCATCATCATGTAACATAACAGAAAGACACTAAGTGTGGCATTTTAGTATCATATGGGACATGATTTGGTTGGTTAGACTAACCTTGTACTTTTTGCAGGTGAAGAATCTCTTCCCAGGAAGAGTTTAAGATACTTCATTGGGAGATAACTCGTCCACGATTCTCTCCCCACATGGGCAACTAGTCGGAATCCCATACTGCGCATCGGCAGTCTAACCTATTGCAGTATTCCTTAAGCCTCTTCATCTCTCTCCTCTCTTCTTTAAGGATCGGGTCCATGATCAAAGGTATTCACTGAGCTTCTGCGAGAGATGTGAACAAAAATTACATAACATGCTATATCGCATATCAATAATCAAACAAGAAGCCCCAAATCAATTTCAAACTAGCAACAGATCAAGAACTGGAATAAGAGACTTCTCAAACGTATTAGCCTATACATGCTTGAACTTCAACACTACCATTTGGACTTATTACATACACATCATAAGGTCAAGAAGATGAAACAAATAGTTTTGACTACTAGAGGTAATATATTGAATATCATTAATCAAACAAGAAGCCCCAAATCGATTATATCCGGATGAATCTCTAGCTTATGTGCATGACATCATCTCAATGCTCTCAGATTTTTAAACACTAAGCCGATACCCAAACAACAAGCCTCAAAACGATTTCTAGCACACGAGAATCGATACCCAAATATGAAGCCCTAATTCGGTTTCGGACTATTGACCGAAACCCTAAATCATGCGAGAGGTATGAAAACAATTAGATCATAGTGTATATCGCAAATCAATAACCAAAAACAAGCCCCAAAACGATTACAAACCCTAAATCGACACCAAAACACGAAGCCCCCAAATCGATTTCGGACTAGTGAGCGAAACCCTAAATCATGCGAACCCACAAAACGGTATCGAACCCTAAAGCAAAACACTAAATCATGCTCCCAAATTGATTAAGAACCCTATATCGAAACCCAAAATCGATTACAACCTAAGCTAATTTATCACTCTGAAAATCGCCTACCTCAAGAACAAATGACCTTCTCTTGGGTTCGAAATGACGAAACAAGCGAGAAAACAAGAAGTGTGAGAAACCTTCTTCATGAGAAAGAGTGTTTCGACGACAAAGGTACAAAAAAAATAGCGAATAGGAGTCTGCTACCTGGTTAGAACTCGCCTCTTACAGGCTCTATAATAAGAGCTGGTTCTAATCAGTAAATCGATTTTTTTTAAAAAAACATTTGCCTATGATATCGCGCCATGAAACCGTTAAGGACCGCTGATGTTCGTGCTCTAATCATTGAATGTAGAGTGGGAGATAAGATTTTAAAGATTCTATTCATAAAAAATAAAATTTTAAATAGAGACTTCCGTACCAACTGAATTTGTATCGTTTCTCTCTCTCTCTCTGATGTGTTGTGTTTTTAAGTGTTTTTAGGCATGATTTAATGTGTGTTTTAGCTTTAGGAAAAGCATTTAGGCATCATTAGGATTGCATATGCTTTGTTTCTCCTTTTTGTAGGTGGTGTAAGGCATGATGAAGCACACAAATCATATGGAGGTGGTAGGGACTGAAAAACACCCAAAAATGAGTGGAAAAACAGCTAAGGATCACGACCAGACCTCACAGCGGCATCCCCCAGCGGCATACGCATGCCGCTGTGAAGAAATGCGGATAGCCAGGCGCTCCAGCGGCACCCACAGCGAGGGTCTTATGCCGCTGTAAGATTTGACCTTGAAAGATCGAGTCATTTGAAGAGCTTGCGTTCATATTTAGCTTTGAAGCTTCACACCAAAGTTGTAGGGAATTGAGTTAGCTTTCTAATGGAGGTGGTTTGAAGTCATTTTCAGCTATACACGAAGAGTTATGATCGATTTACTGGACACATATCAATTATGTCGTGGTGAGACCAACTTTTGCCCACATGCTACCTTTTCTCTTTTTCTTTTGGCTTGTAGACCCTCCCATGTTCTGAGGTCGACCAAGACACTTTGTTTTCTATTATTTAAGACCTCTTGGTGTATGTAGAGAGGCATGATCTACTTCTTGATCCATTTTTGGATCTAGATCAAAACATTATTTTCCTTTTCAAGTTTGGTTTGAGTTCTTCTTTTAGTTTCCTCTTGTTCTTCATTTCTCTTTTCTTAATTATGTTTTGCTTTGTTATTATCATGTCTATTGAGTAGTTCTTTATAAGTTTCTGGGTTTGAGTAAGGTAAGGGTGATTTAGTGATGGTTTAGGATGTTTAAAACTTGGAAATATTGATTCCTTACTTGTTAGAAGTTCTTAATGCTAGGATTGAAATGGCCAATCAACTCCTTGATCCTAAATGTTGCTAGCACCGAGAGGTGTAGTTTATGTTTGAATCTCTATCAAGTGCTTTACATTCTTAGCCAACGAGAGTTGATGTTTAAGGTGTTTAGTGGTAATAAGAACTTGATCTTATTGCACAGCTATCTTGAAATTGCCAACGAGAGTTGATGTTAATGCTTGATAGGTATAGGGTTATTATCACGAGAGTGAATTAACTGGAAATCGTTGTTCTTAGCCTAAGAAATCATTCTATTGTTGTTAAACACTTCTAGATTAATTGTTGATCACCCAAACCGAAATCTCAACCCAAGGAACTTAGTCTTTTATCACATCTGTTTTTACTCTGTTTTTGTGAATATTAGTATCTTGTTTAGTGAATGGTTTGTTCTGTTTTTATTTCACTTTTGTTATTTGTATCATTTGCATTTTAGTTTCCTTACTTTTGTTTCACTTAGGTTGTTAGTAAAAAAACCAAATATCTTGTATTTGCTTAGATTAAGGAACTTTGTGCATTCTTGGTGTTATAGGTCACTAGCTCCCTGTGGATTCGATCCTAAAGTGCTACATCGACATACCATTCGATTGTGGTAGCGTGCACATTAGGTTAATTGGTGTGTAAAACGCAAACATCAATTTGGCGCCGTTGCCGGGGAGCTAGGCGATTTATCATTAGGATTTCAAATGTCCTTGAGACTAAGCTCTTTTTTGTTTTTGTATGTTTTGTTACTGATTTTCTTTCAAGTGTTTGCTCTTTTTGCAGGGCATAATCACAAGAGAGAAAGTTCAAGAGAGAGGATGGCTTGGAACCCTACAAGCTACCACAGTTTTGAATGCCATCCACTTATCAAGAAGATCTTCCATATGGAAACTTTGCTCAAGAACATCAATATGGAGATCCTGAGAGATACCAATCTTGGGACCCCACAAGCTACCAAAGTTTTGAAAGTTCACCTACTTATCAAGAAGATCCTCCATATGAAAACTTTGTTCAAGAGTACTATGGATATGATGAAGGATGTCAATCTTGGGATCCTACAAGCCACAATGGTTTTGAAAGCTCACCCACCTATCAAGAAGACATCTCATATGGAAATTATTCTCAAGAGCATCAATATGGAAATGATGAGGTCTATCAATCTTGGGACATGGAGTATGAGCATGGAATGGATTATTACTTCCCAAATGAAGAAGAGATTCTCAACAGTCAAGGTTTTTATCAAAGCCAAGGAGACCAACATTTCCAGGATCAAGGGAGTTTTTCAAACCAGCAATACAAGGAGGACACAATGCAACAGCTTTGGAAACAGCTTATAGAGACTACCAACAAAGCTATCATAGACATCAAAGCACAAGTTGATAGCCTAGCATCGAAAGTTGGAGCAATAGAGCAGCAATCCACACAAGGTGGGGAGATGGACTTTGAACCTAAGAAGGAAACCATTGATGAAGCTCTTGAGATAAGTTATGAAGAACAAGTTTATGTTGGAACACTCATGATTCATCCAGAAAGGAGCACAAAGGAAGACGAAGACATGGTGGTAAGAACTATTGAAGACTCTCATGAAGATGGCTTGGTTTTTGGATGCATAGAGGGCATAAAGGAGATTTCAATGGATGATGAATTCTCAACCAAGGAAGAAATGCATATCCAACCCAACTCCAAGCAAGAGACAAAGAGTGAAGTGCCTAAAGAGAAACAAGAGAGTCTCACTGAAGAAATCTCCATGGATGGTGAAGAAGAAAAATTTCAAATGGTACAACTCTTTGACAAGCATCTTGGTATAACTTCCTCCACAACAATGAGCATTGATGGTCCAAGGAAGATATCTTTTGAGGAGATTAGGATGAACGAGTTTAGAGGATGGTTCTATGATGAATATGATCCTGGTGATCCAAAGCCATGCCACACTCCCAACCAGAAAAAGTGAAGGGATAGTCAAGCTAGAGACTTTAAACAAGCTCACTTGGGAGGAAGTCCCATGGTATCCTCTTTGTATATATTGTGTGAATTTTCTTTCTTTGAATTGATTTTTGTGTGTTTGTGTGAATTAATGTGTGTTTGAGTTTTGAGTGTATATTTTCAGCATGTGGGAACAAGAAGGAGCACAAGAGGAAGAGTCACATAACAAAATGTAGGTGAAGGAGTCCACATCGACATACTGCAGCGGCATACTTATGCCGCTGCGGAGGAACCAGCGGGACGAGAATTTTGGCAGCGGTATGCGCAGCGGCATGCTAAGCCGCTACAGGTAAGAGCCACTCACAGCGGCATTGCGCAGCGACTACGCCAAGCCGCTGTGAGGGAATTTTGTGAATACCTTCTCTCTTTCACAACAAGTTCCTATCCTTGGAAGAAGACGAAGACGACACCACACCTCCTAACTACTAAGGTACCACCACCAATTTGTATATAGTTTTTAGTTTGTTTTATTTTTCATTTAACCATCTTGTAACCCCCCTCGATTTATTTTCACACCGAGTCGGTGTGAAGTAAGTTTGGGGGGGATGATCAATTAACCATCATATATAAGTTTTAGCGAGTCTTTTGTTAATATATATAAGTTTTCAACAAAAAAAAAAAAACCAAAAAAATTAAAACATAAAAAGGCATCTAGTTTCATATTTGTTTCACTTTTAGGATCGAGTCTAGTAGCATTATAGGTTGAATTTGCATAGGAGACAATGATTTAATTGCCTTGTAAGAAATTTAGAATTAGAACTTAACATGATGCCCTTGATAATCATACTATGTTGCTTAAACAACTCTTGAAACACTTGCACATTTCAAGTTTTGATCACACCACTCCAATCTATTTTTCAAGTTTGATACTCTCAACTTTGAAACCAACTCATCTATATGGACTTAAATGAACTTAATCTTCTCACTTATGGGATTTTGATGCTTGATCATGGTCACTATATGCACACTTGGATTATCTTTACCACATTTTACCACTTTTTGTTAATCCAAGTGGCCATTCTCACTCTTAGGATGGTTACCACACCATAGAACCCTTCCCTTTCCTTTTAAACCTTCATTTGATTGATTGAGTGAGGCCTCTTTTTTTATAATGCTAACATGTGTAAAAGGTTAAAAGTATGAGAACGACAATGATTAGCTCTCATAGGCTAGTCTAAGAGTTCACATAATTAATTAGCATTTGGGGTAACAGCACTTGAAATGGGAATGGGAGTGAAGTAAAAGAAAGAGTGAAATGGGAAGTAAAAAGAAAAGAAGGGACCATAATGGCTTGTGAAGGGAAACACTTGGGAAGTTAAGATAAAATGAGAAAAACACTAGGTATGGAATGAAAAGAAATCAAAAGAAAAAGAATCTTAGTGAATTGAAAGAATAACTTTTCAAGACCCAAAAATGAAAAAAAGGTCAAATGGTTTAAGTTTGAAAAGAATGGGAGATTGGCTAAAATAGTGATAAGATTGGGAAACACATTGGGAAACACTTTGGTAAGGCAATGGGAGTTAAGAATTGTATGCATAAATTGTTCTTGTCTTGCCACATTTTACATAATGTCTAGCATTCCTTTTCCTTGAGAGTTAGCCACCAAATATGAAGTCATAACCCTCCTTAAAACACTATTTGAAGCCTTTTTACACCAAGCCATATGATTAAGATCAAACCCCCATTTGTGAGACTGCACTTTGATAAGATAAATGAATGTAAGATTTGGTGAAATGTTGAGTTGGTTGAATCTTGACAATGTGCTTAAGAGAAATAAAAGTTGGTGTGTTGATAAGCCTAGAGAAATTAGAGTGGATTAGAGTGTTTGTTCATGCAACATATTATCATTTTCTAAGGACATCATATTGAAGGCTAAGGTAGATTTCTTTGGTTATGAGTCTCCAACTTCAAACCTCTCCCCTCTGTTCTGATTGTTGTTTGCTTGAGGACAAGCAAGGAAACAAGTTTGGGGGAGTTGATGTGTTGTGTTTTTAAGTGTTTTTAGGCATGATTTAATGTGTGTTTTAGCTTTAGTAAAAGCATTTAGGCATCATTAGGATTGCATATGCTTTGTTTCTCCTTTTTGTAGGTGGTGGAAGGCATGAAGAAGCACCCAAATCATATGGAGGTGGTAGGGACTGAAAAACACCCAAAAAAGAGTGGAAAAACAGCTAAGGATCACGACCAGACCTCACAGCGGCATCCACCAGCGGCATACGCATGCCGCTGTGAAGAAATGCGGATAGCCAGGTGCTCCAGCGGCACCCACAGCGAGGGTCTTATGCCGCTGTGAGATTTGACCTTGAAAGATCGAGTCATTTGAAGAGCTTCCGTTCATATTTAGCTTTGAAGCTTCACACCAAAGTTGTAGGAAATTGAGTTAGCTTTCTAATGGAGGCGGTTTGAAGTCATTTGCAGATATACACGAAGAGTTATGATCGATTTACTGGACACATATCAATTATGTCGTGGTGAGACCAACTTTTGCCCACATGCTACCTTTTCTCTTTTTCTTTTGGCTTGTAGACCCTCCCATGTTCTGAGGTCGACCAAGACACTTTGTTTTCTATTATTTAAGACCTCTTGGTGTATGTAGAGAGGCATGATCTACTTCTTGATCCATTTTTGGATCTAGATCAAAACATTATTTTTCCTTTTCAAGTTTGGTTTGAGTTCTTTTTTAAGTTTCCTCTTGTTCTTCATTTCTGTCTTCTTAATTATGTTTTGCTTTGTTATTATCATGTCTATTGAGTAGTTCTTTATAAGTTTCTGGGTTTGAGTAAGGTGAGGGTGATTTAGTGATGGTTTAGGATGTTTAAAACTTGGAAATATTGATTCCTTACTTGTTAGAAGTTCTTAATGCTAGGATTGAAATGGCCAATCAACTCCTTGATCCTAAATGTTGCTAGCACCGAGAGGTGTAGTTTATGTTTGAAACTCTATCAAGTGCTTTACATTCTTAGCCAACGAGAGTTGATGTTTAAGGTGTTTAGTGGTAATAAGAACTTGATCTTATTGCATAGCTATCTTGAAATTGCCAACGAGAGTTGATGTTAATGCTTGATAGGTATAGGGTTATTATCACGAGAGTGGGTTAACTGGAAATCGTTGTTCTTAGCCTAAGAAATCATTCTATTGTTGTTAAACACTTCTAGATTAATTGTTGATCACCTAAACCGAAATCTCAACCCAAGGAACTTAGTCTTTTATCATATCTGTTTTTACTCTGTTTTTTTGTGAATCTTAGTATCTTGTTTAGTGAATGGTTTGTTCTGTTTTTATTTCACTTTTGTTATCTGTATCATTTGTATATTAGTTTCTTTGCTTTTATCTCACTTAGGTTGTTAGTAAAAAAAACCAAATCTCTTGTATTTGCTTAGATTAAGGAACTTTGTGCATTCTTGGTGTTATAGGTCACTAGCTCCCTGTGGATTCGATCCTAAAGTGCTACATCGACATACCATTCGATTGTGGTAGCGTGCACATTAGGTTAATTGGTGTGTAAAACGCGATCCGAAGTTCGCGTCCCCTCTCTGATGTCCCGGTTTGTTTCTTAGGTCCTGGCCTCCGTGATGGTGGTCGTCTTCTTCTTCCTGGTCCCGGTTTCTTTGAGCGGCGGGACTTGGTCTTCCGGTGTGGTTTCGTCGGAGTTGGGGGTTGCATGTGTCATTAGGTCTTCTTCTTCATCGCCTACTCGCTAGAAGACGGTGGTAACGCGGTGGAGAGTTCCCTCGGTGGTCTGGGTGGACCGACGATAACGGGGGAGGCTCGCCGTTTCCTAGGCATCACAGCCGGTGGTGGACCTATAATGGTGACGGTCGAGTAGGCTCCTCTCCTTTCTCCCGTTTAGGCATCTCGGCTCATTCGCCGGTTATCCAGTTTGTGCCCTCCAGTTTTCTTTCCCAACAATCTTTGCTTTCTCGGTTCTTCCTGGATGGTCGTGGATCTTCTCTCTCTCGGTGGCGGCGTGTCTTGCGGTGGCTTGATCTCAGTTTGGCGTTGGAGTTTTTATCGGCGTCGTCTGCTTGCTAGGATTTTCAATCGTCCGAACCTTTTTGGCCTTTTAGGATTAATAATGGGCATGTGTTTTGCTTGTTTTTTGTTCTTTATGTTTAAACTTGTTTTGTAATTGAAAAAAAAAAATCTAAATACGAAAGCCCTTTAATTTTTTTAATAATTTTAATATATAACAGTTTTGGGATCATCTAATATCTATTATCACCGAAATTTTTATTTTTTGTCACTATTTATTTTATATTTGTGATAACTTTTGTTTTATATTTAATATTATACATGTATATATATTTGTAAAAAAAATAGGACTCCTTTAAAATATGACTTCATTCAAAAAATTTAAAAGAATGTGTTGAAATCCGGTTCCGACTATTGAAGCCCAAATTTTTGTAGGATGTCTTGATATCGAGGTGACTATGCATGATTGAATATAAGAGCATGAACATCCTTGAAATCCACCACGGGTTTCTTAAAAAAAAAAATTTAATACTTTTTTTTTTTTGCAGACGAGAAACAAAAAATGGACCAATCCTGTAGCGCTACGTCAGCGCTACAGTGAAGAAACAGTCTCTTAGCTAAGGACTTCTGAGCTCGGTATGTTAACTATTCATGTAGGTGGGACCCACAATATTTTAATATATTTTTTTAAGAAACTTACCTAAGAGCATGTACATTGGTGTTATCCCCTTGGGGTTCTTAAAAAAAAATTATTATTATTTTAATTTTTTTTTGCAGATGAAAAAAAAAAATCAAAAAAAAAGGAACCAATGAGGATGCGCCACGTCACGTGAATAGTTAAGAGACGGATTCTTAACTAAGGATTTTAAAAACCTGTCTCTTAACTATTCACGTGGGGCCCACAAATATTTTATAATTTTTTACTTAAGAAACTCTCCTAAGAAACTCCAATGGAAGTGGTTTAAGAAACTACGTTGTATGTGCTCTAATGATTAGATAGTTTTTTTAATAATAAATTAGATAGTTTCAAGCTTGAGAAAAAATCAAAATTTTAATCTAAACGTATCAGACGAATCATCATCAATTAGAAATCAGTAAATTATAAACACTTGGTTAAAAAAAAAAAAAAAATTAACTAAAGGGTTTTTATATTTAAATGCAAAAGAAAAAGAAAATGTTTACAAGCCATATTGGCTATAGTTGGTGAAACCCAATTGGCCCAATAACCCATTTCTCAAACAACAACAAAAATAACATTTGGAGACAACAAATTACAGGAAGTGATGCTAGGGTTAGCAACAACACAAGTGTTCAAATTCACGAGTTCAGAAGAAGCTAACGTTTGTTCTGACGGAATCAGGGATCAAAGAAGTAAGAACCTGCGAACTCACTGGTTTCGATCAAAGTTCCAAGAATAAGCTTATTAAAAAGAAGTGCCACCATTTTTTATTTACTAAACCTAGAAACTGTTTAACCCAATTTTGTAAAATATCATTAGGTTTTTCAATAAAACTAAGAAAACATGTACAGCAGAAAAAGAAACAAACTATTTTCTTACATGATGAGCTTACTTGTTTGTCAAGTTTCGTAACTAACTCAATTCATAGCTTAGAGCATGTTTAGTAGGGGTTCTTAGGGGGTTCTTAGAGGGGGGTTCTTAGGAAAATATTAATATAAAATTAGAAAGTAGGAAAGAGAATGAGAGAGGGGTTCTTAGAAGGAAAATATTAGTTTAGAGCTTTTTAGAACCGGGTTCGCCACGTGGCGCGACCCGGTTGGTTAATTTTTTTTTTTTCATGCAGCTAAAAAAAAAATATTAAAATATTAAATTAAGAACCCCAAAGACGGTTCACTACTAAACATGCTCTTATAATATACTGTAGCGAGATTAGTATACATAAAATATATATTTATTTTTTATGAAAAAAACATACAAAAATAGAACAAGAAGAAAGAATGTCCACAAACTAAATAAAAACTATAAACTTTTAGGATAATGTAGCATTTACAAATTTGTATATATTAACGGAAATAAATCAAATTGACATCTTCTACGTGTTTAGAGATTTCGAGAATTATAACATTTTGGATAGATTCTTGTAAATCATAATAATCCTATCTTTATTTGTAGTAAATCAAAGGAGAATCTAGGAAAATGTAATAAAACAAAATCTGATTATATTCCATTGTCTTAAATCGGTTATTTACTAAGGAATTACTGAAAGATCTAAACTAAATCACAACAATATCCAAAGAATGGATTATATTTTGCGTAAATATTAAGCCATCAGGTTAGGGCAACTCTCGGTTACAAAGCCTCCACTTTAAAAAAGCCATAGTCTGTTGAACACAATCATTCAACTACAACAACACGAATACACGATGTCTTTGGCTAGAAATCCTCGATTTATGAATCTCAAGCTTTCTCTTCCACAAGCTCCTACCACTACTCTCCCCTGCCTCTTCCCCATCGCAGCCACCACAACACTTACGTCCTCCACAAGTAACACCGTCTCAGCTTCTGATTTAGAGATCATCAACGTTCTCGGCAAAGGAAACGGCGGAACCGTCTACAAAGTTAACCACAAGACAACCTCATCAATCTATGCGTTGAAGAAAGTCAAAGAAAACATGGATTCTGCTTCCCGCCACCAACTCCAACGTGAGATAGAGATCCTCCCTCTCGTCGACTCTCCTTACGTCGTAAAGTGTCACGACATATTCGAGAAACCCACCGGAGAGGTGTCCATGCTGATGGAATACATGGATCTCGGCACGCTAGAGTCTCTACGCGGCGACGTGGTCACAGAGGAACAACTAGCTTTGATCGCACGTCAAGTTTTAAAAGGTTTAAATTACTTGCATGGGCTCAAGATCGTTCATAGAGACATCAAGCCAGCGAATCTACTTCGTAACTCGAAAGAAGAGGTTAAGATCGCAGACTTTGGAGTGAGCAAGATCATGGTCAAGTCGTTAGAGAAGAGCAACACGTTCACCGGCACGTGCGCCTACATGAGCCCCGAAAGATTCGACAGTGGAGCTGCTGATGTTGGAGAGGAAGAAAAATCAAATGTTTACGCCGGAGATATATGGAGTTTTGGGCTGACGATGCTGGAGATCTTGATGGGTTACTTCCCTCTACTTCCTCATGGACAGAAACCAGATTGGGCCACGTTGATGTGCGCTGTGTGCTTTGGAGAACCACCGAGAGCCCCTGAAGAATGCTCTGACGAGTTGAAGAGTTTCATTGATTGCTGTTTACGCAAGAAACCTAGCGAGAGATGGACAGCCTCACAGCTTCTTAGCCATCCTTTTCTTCTCCGGGTAGATTAGGGTTAGGGATCTTTTAAAAAAAAAAATAGGGTTAGGGATATATTCTCTGAATTTTTATCTTGTATTTGAATAGTGAGAATTCAAGAGAATCTTAGTAAATTAGAGAGATCAAAAGACACATTGAAGCTTTGGTGAAACTCTTGTAATTAAGCTAGATGATATATTATGGTTTCCACATTGGAGATCTGCACTCGTTAAATTATTGAGAATTATGTTTCTATTACGTTTCCGCAAGCATTATTTTACAAACAAGATAGACCGAAAGAAAAAGGTATATATTTGTTCTTTGTTGAATGAGTTCCTCGGATTCAGATAGTAAATAAAAAGGTCTTTTTCAGTTTTGGTTTTTTCAGTGACAATAGGCTTATCTTATCCAATACTACTGTCTTTTTTTTTTTTTTTTTTTTTGGATTTTGATATTACTATGTTTTGAATCGGCAGTGTTGTAAAAACTCGAATGAACCCTAGAAGATAGAACGTTTGCGGAACTTAAAGAGAAACAATATTGAGGCAAATACCCTTTTGTCTAGGGTTTCTATATTTCGTGTGTGTTTATTTACAAACCCTTAGACCCCTTTATATACTGCCCCAAAACCCGATACAATAGACAATAGAAAGCCCTAACGAGATCTTTTCATTCTCTCGATACAAGGGGAAACTAAACCGCCATAGTGTACCGTCCCGCGGGGGGGCAAATCATCTGGTAATAACCCATAATTTCTGAATGTTTTTAGAATATATAAATTCCCCTTGATTGCTATGGTAATATATAAATTACCCTTGTTTTCTTAGAGCATACAAAATAGTGGTATCTAAGAGCATGTCCAGCCATAAAACCCATTAGGGGTTCTTTAAAAAAAAAATTAATAATATTTTTTTTTTCAGATGCAAAAAAAAAAAAAGAACCAACGGCTACACGCCACGTGGCGTGAACAGTGAAGAGTCAATCCTTATATAAGGATTTTAAAACTCGGTATGCTCACTGTTCACGTGGGATCCACAATATTTTAATATTTTTTTTTAAAAAAACTCCCTTAAGATACTCCCAATGTTCATGTTCTAAGGTAGATAGATACCCATAGCAAAATAATAATAATAAATAAAAAGTTAGAAAGAGAAGAAGTGAGTATCTTAATAAGAAACTTAAATATCTTATTTAAGATACTAAGGTTTCTAGTTTAGAAATCCATATAACACATGTCATATAACTATTAGCTACTTATTTTTTCTGTAATTTATATTTAATTAAATAACTAAATTTTATTAAAATATTAATATTGTATTATTAAGATATTTATACGGGTATCTAATTGTTGAAGATGCTCTTAGGGACTAGCTTTTTTAGAGCAATTACAATATATAAGAGTTTTTCACCAAAGTCTCTTAAAATAATATAAATATGTTTGGTGAAAGAATCCCATTGAAAATATTCTTAGTTAACTAAATTGTTGTAGTTTATTGATTTTTAATTGGTAAGGATTTGTCTAATAGGTTTAAAGTTTAAACTATAATCGATTTTTTTTCAAGCATGAAACCAGGATTAGCAACACAAATGTTCAAATTCATGAGTTCAGAAGAAGCAAACATTGTTCTGACGGAATCAAGGATCAAGGAAGCAAGAACTGTAATATATCATGGTTTTTAGGGTTTTTGACCATTATATAAGTCTTTGTTATTGAGTCTTTTAGTGTATTTTGGAATCCTTTAATGTGTTTTACATGTTTATGTATGCTTGAAGCCTATTTAGACATTATGAGGCATTCTAGAGCTATTTGGAGCATTCGTGAGAGAAGAAGAAATCATAGACGAAAGTAGAGCTCAGTGTCGATCGACACTGCTGTGCATCGATCGACACAGATGCGGATCAAGAGTTTCTCGCCAAATTAATGAAGACTTTAGATATTTGTAGTTTGGCCCATAAGTTTTTTATAATTACAAAGAAGTCCAAACTTGTTTAGACTTATATATTATGGTTTTTAGCCACTTGTTTAGGACGTTTTACTTATCAGAAATTGATAGATTTTTGGGCTGGTCTTGTACTCGACAAAGAAGAGATTTCGAAATGCTTTCTTGATCTGAAATTCATCAACGCAGTAGCTAGCTCCTACGGTGAGTACATGTAATGTCGGTATAAACGCCACGCTAAAACCCTCAAAAGATTTGAAGCTTGTTTCGTTTTCTTGCAGGTGTTGAATTCAATAACATCTGGAGACAACAATTACAGGAAGTGATGCTAGGGTTAGCAACAACACAAGTGTTCAAATTCATGAGTTTAAAAGAAGCAAACATTGTTCTGACGGATCATGGATCAAGGAAGTAAGAACTGGCGAACTCACTGGTTTTGATCAAAGTTCCATGAACAAGTTCATTATATAGAAGTGCCACCATTTTTTATTTACTAAACCTAGAAACTGTTTAACCCAATTTTGTAAAATATCATTAAGTTTTTCAATAAAACTAAGAAAACATGTACAACAGAAAAAGAAACAAACTATTTTCTCACATGATGAGCTTACTTTGTTTGTCAAGTTTCATAACCAACTCAATTCATAGCTTATAATATATTGTAGCGAGATTAGTATATATAAAATATATATTTTTTTTTTTATGAAAAACATACAAAAATAGAACAAGAAGTACCATACCTGCAATCCTTTGATGAACTTTAGCTTTCTCGGCGTCTATAATAGATTCCACGCAGCTAACCGCCTCTTCAAGCCTTCGTTTAGCATTGACCACAACGTAATCGAAGTTCTTTAAATGTCTAACCTCTTCTCTCGCCGTGGCTACTCTAACAAGCAGCTTTTCCTGACTTTCCGTCTTCCTATCGATCAACCTCTCCACCATCGCAAGCTCGCTCTCTGCCACCAAGAATATAAAGATGGCGGAGTTGCCAAGTATCCTCGGCAGCGTCTGAGCTCCTTGAAAATTAATATTATTATTATTAAAAAAAAAAAAGATTAGTTGGTTTAGCCAACTAATCTTTGGACCGGAGAGCCCATGTAAAAGCACATGAGTGGCGGGAGGGTACTACCACTCCCTTTACCACTAGGATACGAACTCATGGTTAAAATTAATATTATTGTTGAGACAAAAAAATATTCGACATAAATTCGTGAAACGTTATTGGTTATAAGGATTTTGAAACACTAATTTCATTTTTTTGCCGACTAAAATTTCATTCTATACCATATACTGAAAACAATATTAAAAAAAAAAAAAAATTTACGACAAGTTTTAGTGGAAAATGCCTTAGTTGTTAACGAATATATGTAATATTCTTTTAGATACTATTTTGTTCCAATATGATTTTTTTTCTCTCATGCAGCCATTTTTTAGTTGTATTAGTAAAATCAATTATGTTTGATATTAGCTTTAAAATCTCTTATTTTGCAGATTTTTGGTTCGCTGTGGAATTTTTGTGTGCGCTTTTCAATCGATTTTTTTGTTGGATTCGTTTTATTCTTGTTGTTTTTCGGTTGGTAAAACTTTAAATTTCTCCAATTCTGTTGAGGATTGAGGTTCGTTTAGAACTTCTATCTAGAAGTTATTTGAACATACGTATTCAGAAGATTTTAGTGGAGCTAGTTTCGGTTCCTTTTTGTCGGGTTATGAAATTTGGTTTTTTTTTAATATGAGAATGTGTCTCTCATTGGCTGTTAAAGAAGCTGATGTTATCGTTCGATGGATTATCGGCAAAACCGATAAATTTCGCTCAAAGATATTTACAAATGCACGGGTTTGCAAATTTAAGTTAACATTTTTTAGTTTTGGATTTTCATCGATTTATGTTTGTATTAGTTTGTAGGTTTTAGTTTTTTTTCATAGGATCTTTATCCAAACAAAATTATTTTCCATCGATTTATATTTTTGAAAATATTCTATTAGTCCGTCGACTTAGCTTTCTTTGTAGGGTATAGTCAAAGCTTGGAGTGGGAATTCCCCGGTACCTAGTTAGTTACTCGGTTCATCTCCCATCCGCCGATGCGAATACGTGGACTTAGTTTCCGGAGATTGTTTATTTTTACCGACTTTTGTATTTCAATTCAACTAAGCTTTCTATCAATGTATAATTTCTATCAATTCAACTAATCTTTCTATTAATGTTACACTTTAATATTACGGGGATAATAAAGTGTTCCTCTCTCGCATTTCTCTCTTCCTCTCGTTTCGGGCAACGTCGTCGTCACGATCCACGACGATTCAGCTCCGACTACCGGCGATTATCGGTTTGAGTTCCGATTCCGAAAAATCCCTCCTATCGTTTCTCGTCTTCGCTCTCAAAGTTCTCGACTTTTCCCCTCTAATTCGAGACCCTGATTTCCCCTATCAATCCCGGTTTCTTCCTAAATTCCAAGACTTGAGTCCTGCAGGGATACTTACTCCGAGCAAGTAGATCGAAGAAATACTCAACCTTTCTTAACAAAGTCGTGATTTTTGGATCTCGTCTTTGTTTGATGGACGCAATTAGGGTTTGCACGGAGGTTCCTAAATCGTCTGGTTCGTCTCTCACGGAGTCAACCTCTCGCACGGAAACCATCAATGGCTCACACGAATTCAAGATCAGCGGCTACTCTCTTTGTAAAGGGATGGGGATAGGCAAATACGTCGCATCTGATACGTTCATGGTCGGTGGCTACTCATGGGCCATCTACTTCTACCCAGATGGAAAGAGTCCAGAGGATAATTCTGTGTATGTGTCTCTGTTCATAGCTCTCGCGAGTGAAGGAGCCGATGTTAGGGCTTTGTTTGAGCTGACCCTTGTGGATCAGAGTGGCAATGAACGGCACAAGGTCCATAGCCATTTCGGTAGAACTCTCGAAAGTGGACCGTATACTCTTAAGTACCGAGGAAGTATGTGGTGAGTAGATTATCTCGACCTTACTGATGTGTTTAGATGGTGATATGATTCTGGTTTATTGATGATTGCTTGATTTAGGGGATACAAACGGTTTTTCAAGAGGTCACTTCTGGAGTCATCAGACTATCTCAAGGACAATTGCCTCTTGGTCCGGTGTTGTGTGGGCGTGGTGAAGTCAAACACAGAGGGACCTAGGAGTTACAATATCACTGTACCGGTTTCTGACTTGGGTCATCAGTTTGGAAAGCTTTTGGAAAGTGGGAAAGGAGCTGATGTTACATTCCAAGTTGATGGAGAAACGTTTCCTGCTCACAAATTGGTTCTTGCAGCTCGTTCTCCAGTTTTCAGGGCACAGATTTTTGGCCCGTTGAAAAACCAAGATACCAAATGCATAAACATAGAAGATATGGAAGCCCCCATTTTCAAGGTCTTGCTTTTAACTCTCTGCTGGTTTAAATCTGTTTGTTCCTTGGAATGTCGTAATAGAATTTTGAAAGTTGTAGCTTCGTAGCTTAACAATTTAAGGCTATTAGTTTTAGTCCTAGACTATAAGGTCCTTATAGATAGAGATAGCTTTCTTAGGTGAGTGATTGTGGTATGATACAGGATGTTATGTTTACGAGTGTACAATCCGGGACCTTCTCCTGGGGCGCTGCTCTTGTACTCAAATATTGCTCACCCGGGATAAGGTTTAATCTTTCTGCTTCCCTTCTGATGGCATGAATCTCTGTATCTTATCCGTTGCTGCAATGTGGCCATTTCTCGTGTGGTTATGTCAAAACAAGTTCCCTATGTTTTGCTATTACATTCCTTAGCAATATTTGACTGCAGAAGCTTCATTATAAAGCCAAGTATGAACCTTTTTCTGCTTTGCATCTCGTTTTTGTTTGTTATGATTGGTCTTTAGTGTGTGCGAGTTTCAGATCATGAATTCTGATGTTGTTATATTGTGCTTTGTTTTGCAGATGTTCCTACATTTTATCTACTGGGACGAATTGCCGGGTATGCAAGACTTAATGGGGACAGACTTAAAATGGGCATCAACTCTTGTGGCTCAGCATCTGCTTGCAGCTGCAGACCGTTATGCTCTTGAACGACTAAGAACAATCTGCGAGTCACAACTCTGTGAAGGAATTAGCATCAATACTGTTGCAACCACCTTGGCTCTGGCAGAGCAGCATCATTGTTTCCAGTTGAAAGCTGCATGCCTCAAATTCATAGCTTTGCCAGAAAACCTAAAAGGTAAAAGAAAAAATCGATCTTTTTTGCTTGAATCACTTTGATCAAAACATCTTTGAAATCTGAAACCGCCTTTTCCTGTAATTTCTTCAGCTGTGATGGAAACGGATGGGTTTGATTATCTGAAGGAAAGTTGTCCTTGCTTACTAAGTGAGCTGCTGGAGTATGTGGCTAGGCTGAGTGAGCATTCGTTAGCATCATCGGGGCATCGGAAGGAGTTATATGCTGATGGTTGTGACGTGAATGGGAGACGAGTGAAGCAACGGTTACACTAAGTAACTAACTCTGAGGGAGAGAGACTGATGTTGGAGTAAACAGAATTGTAGAAGAGTTGAGATTTGTGCATTTGTCATTTGTAAAAGGATTAGTGATTGTTCTGTGTTGTCCAGCTAGTAGAGTGAAAATGTTGTTTTTGTATTTCTTTTTTTTTTTGGCCCCAAGATTCAATGACCAAAACCATATCAAGAAAAAGTTTCATGCTTGAGGACTTGGGTTGCTAATGCAAGGTCACTATAGACCCATTTGTATATTTACAATTTTGGGTCGGATTTGGTTTGTTTTTTTTAATTCGATTTGGGTTTTAAGTATCTAAATTACTAAAAATTATCTAAAAGAAACAATATAAAAACACTACAATTTTGTAAATACACAAAAATTCCATAAAAAATCTATTCAAACTATTTTAAAATATACAAAATTATTTGAGAATATCCGTATTACTTGAAGTATTCAGTAGAAAAACAAGAAAAGATTCACATACATGTTTTATCACAAAAGTTTATAATTTTAATGTTTTGACCTTCATTACAAATTGCCATGTAATGAAGCATGACAAGGAACAAAGATCTTTAAGGTTATATCAACCATTTTGATATTTAGTGATTCGCAATTAGATGGCTTCTTCTTTAGTTTGCCGTGGTATGTAAGGTCGTTCAATAAAAAGTTATATAAAGTGTTCAAATTGTAATATTGGGACATTTCTAAGGTAAAAGAAATGAACGAAGCTGTATGGATTTCTTTAGTTTCCAAGATGAACTCTGCAAACATTGAATGTGATAAAAATTTATAATGATAGATTGAAAGAGTTCCCATCGACCTGATCAGCGTTTGTCTATCCCTCCCTTTAGAGCCAAGTTCGCTTGTGATCTGCGGAAGATAAAATGAATCAGGATACAATGCAAAGAAATTGAATGAGTCGAAACTAAAATGATCTCTAAGAACGCGTAAATATGATCATAGATCAAATGAGACTAACAGAGAGACCAAACAATACAAATCAACAAAATCTACTGATGAGTAACCAACCAATGACCTTAGTCATAGTAGATGTGTCAAGATATTGATCAACTAAAGGTTGTTACGTAGCACCATGTACCCGGGTTTAGAAGTCAAGTGAGCCAAAAATGTACATCGAGAATCATGTGGTAGTCACATCATATCAAAATGGAATCTCAAAGCTTTGTTAAAATCAAGAATCATTAGTAAAGCAAACTTTCAGACGGAATGTATTGTAAAGCAAAGCACCAAGAGACTTGATCGAGTTTCCCATTGGTAAGGGCAATCAACTGGACAGAAACCTAATAAGCCTACACCGTGGAACCAACATGAGAAAAAACAATGGCTTTAGTGTAGTCTGGATCTTCAAAGGACCATGATTTCTAGTTAGAACGATTTATACTGCATGACCAAGATTCCCATTTTTCTTCAAATCTGACTCAGCCAGGACTTCTTCCTTAATTCCGAACCTACTCTCCTTAATACCGCTATATAAGATGTATATATGCCATGATAATGGCCGTGTGAATACACTAAAACCTTTCTAATCGTGATACATACAACCAGATGAATACTATAACACCAAACATCATGTTCCTTTGATTCCATTTCATGGAATATTCAATCAGCGGATATGATCAGCATAACCTATGAAGATTATAAAAGATACTCTTTTACCAAGAGACTTCACAATTCAATCCGTCATTATCAATGGCTAATAGAGAACTAAACACACACAATTATCAACCACAAGCAAGAATCAGAACCTACCAATCCATAAGATGGGAACTGGTCAAGGTGATCAATGGCTTATGTCATGCTCAGACAAGACAAAGAGACAAAAGAGAATTGTCCAAAGCAAGTTCCATGGTTTGAATTCAGACAAAACTCAACAAGATGAAGTGTTGAAGATTAAAATTGGTAATAAGGAAGAAAATTAGCTTACTTTTTATGACGCCGGCCACGCTTAGGTCCCCAGCCTTCAAGCTTAGCTACAGGGCAACCGCATCTAGATCGGAAAAGTAAAATAGCACGACCATTAGGCGGAGCCATCCTCCTCAGCTCAGCTCTCAAACATTCATAATCAGGATTACTCTCGCTACCTCCTTTCCACGGCAAACGATCCATCTCCTTAGTCGCTCCCGATTTAACACATTCCTCTGTTTGTATCTGCAAATCAAACTCCATCGCCTTCTTCAAACCCTTACACTTCGGGTTCTGGCATTTCCTAGATCTCGGTCCGCAACACATATCGAGGAACGCAATCGTGGCGGCGAAGAGTATAGCGAAGGCGAAGATGTAGGATGCCGGAGGGATTCCGGATAGATCTTCGTCATCGGGGATGAGAGAGGAGAGGGAAGGGAAGTGAGAGGAGAGGAGAGAGAATGAGTGGAATAGATAGGAGAAGTAGGAGGAGAGGAGGAAAGCGCCGGAGAATAGGACGAGGATGAGGATGAGAAGGTCGAGAGTCGCGGAGGGGGAGTGCTTGCAGGGGTGGAGAGATGAGGAGGAGGACGAGGAGGAGGTATGATTGGAAGCGGATCTAGAGGCGGCGTGGGAAGGGGGCATGCTGGTGGAATCTTCGTCGGAGAGAAGGAGGAGATGGAGCATGTTAGGAGGAGGACGACGGTGGCTCCTTTACATATAAGCCTTTATGTATCTATATATTTGGTAATAATCCCCAAAAATATTAAAAAAACAAATCTGAACCGGGAGATAGATTTCTCGTGTAATGGTATTAAATTCGGTGACTTTTTTTTCACCGTGCTCAGTAAATACCAGACCTTGGTTTTACAAAATCATACAAAAATAATTAAAATGAATAAATTGTAACACATTTACTATATAGTAGAAAATGTGAAAAAAAATCGACAATCTGATACCAATTAATATGTATCAACGCCATCCAAAAAAAAAAATTTCAAAACAACTGATTATGAAAATACCATGTGTAAATTGGAGTTTTTTATAATACAAAGATCGGTTACAAAAAAAAATAATAATAAATTGATTTATTTGTTAGTGAGTAAAGCTTTAAAGAAAGCATCGTCAAATTCACTTTTTAATTTTCACCGTCTCAAATAGCATATATTTATGCTTATGTAATAATTTGCTTCCAATAGTTTATGTAATGATTATGTAAATTCTTCTTAAATATAAATAAAATTATTCTGCCGGAAAAAAGTAGAAATGTGATAATGGTATAAAGAGATATATTAGTAGATAATAAGCAAGATAAGCTCAAATGATAAAATGATTTTTTGGGGTAATTAATATTGGATAAGAAGCTAATCCATCCGATGAGATGAAAATAGTAAAGATAGGATTATGGAAACATTTATAAGGTCCGATTAACCAAAAGCGGAACGGTAAGATTAGCGGTTAGCGGAAGTGGTAAGCGGTTGAATAGTGCAAAACTGTAAGTGAAAGCGGTTAGTGAAAGCTGTTAACGAAAACGGTAAAAAAAATAAAAGTAATCGTTTTTACTGTAGCTTTTGAACCGCTTTTGTGATTGGTAACAATTAAAGCTGTATACCCCAAACGTTTTTAATGTATCAACACCAATCAAGCCCATAAAAAAAATAAAAGATGATTCATTTTTAAATGCAAGGAAAGTGAGTTCAGATTTGAGTTTTCAGGATATACATATTCAACTAATACAAAAAAATTAGCCAACTCTCAAGAAAAAAAAAAGAATTAACACAATAAACATAATATTTTATATATACATATACACGTGGGAAAATTTAAAACTTACAACCGCAAAAATATTTTTTTTTAAAGCATAAACACAACACAACAATCATTATATAATAAGATCAAAGAGTCCAATACACACTCCAAACATTCAAGGTCCTTATAGTTCAGGTTTTAATTACAAGTCTAGAACATGATAAGAGCTACCCTTACCATTACAAGACCATACACACTTCCAAGTGGCTATTACATAACATATACTTACATTCACCAGACTATATAAGAGTTGCCCACTAATGCCCCTTCAGTAGAACTCACGATCCGGAAGGATGAGTGGTGCGATGAGTGTCCAGATGTAGAGTCCAGCCGTGACCCAACCAGTGCAAATCTTGACCCAAACAGAGGTCCATCCCACATCGATCAGAGACGCACTCTCTGATGAGTCCGTCCATCCCGAGAGAAGCATTGCCGCGTACATGCTAGCTAGCGCAAAAATTATATGGAAGAAAGAGTATGAGTAACTCACAGGCCGTGCCTCGGCTTCACCGTTCTTGTTCTTCCCATCTTCAGGGTCTTCTAACAATGCCTCCCCACCTGGAAACAACGTTTCAAGCAAATAAAAAGAAGAAACAAAAACTCCCAAGTCTAACACAGACTTCCTACCTGATCTCGGAGAAGACGGTGGTGAGAGGAATGTGGTGGAAGAGCCAGCTCGGAGAGCAGAGTAGAGAACTGAGAGAACAGTAGTGAGCATTCCGAGAATTAGAGTACTAGCGGTCACTGCCTTGGATCTGTTAAGTCCATTGCACACGTAGTCATGTGGTTCGCTAGAGAGACCCGTGTAACAGACATAAGCACAGTAAACTGATATAACCGATGCCGGTAAAAGGCTGCCATTCACCGCAGGATGTAAGGCAATAATGGCAAAAACAAAGGCAAGGATCATCGTCATAACGATGAAGAAAACATTTAGTCCACAATCATGACCAGATGGGTTGAACCACATGAACAGGATCCCTGAGAAAGCGTATGTGGCAATGTAACACACGAGAGATATGACAAGGAGGGCGACATACCTATATACAGAGCCCATTAAGTCAGAAAATTATCCTTGATCAAACTTCCTAAAGAAAAGATAAAAACAGATGGCACAAAACACAGGGCAGATGCATTGAAAAGATGTTGAGCATACCACTTCCTTTCATCCTTCTCGACCCAAGAATCGTTCCAGTTATGTGTAGCATCTAACAACAAGACCACTTGTACCAACAGAAATGCTCCAGCACCAAATTTTGATAAAGTTCCTGAAAGAATGTACAAGCACAGAGATTAACCGCATGTAAGGCCTTGTTCTATATATATAATCAAGTGATAATTTTAACTTTAAAAGAGATGACGAATGCACAACTGTGCTTCTCAATCTTTTAGCACAGCAAGGAAGAATTTATCAACAATTCAACATCTTAGTGGTATTTGCAGCTATACCAAAGCGTAACATATTATCAATTCCTCAGCTCATAAACTAAAATCTGATGAGATGACACCATATGTGTGAAGTTATGAGAAGCAAAAAAAACTTACCATATATCGAGACGATAACATTTGGAACAAAAAACATGAGGACAACAAGCAGAAACCAGATTATCATCTTCACAGGCCATCCGCCATGGTGCCACGAGTCACGCCTATCGTTCTGGTCTTTCACACCAATCATGATCAAAGCGTAAATCGCAAAGAAGAGGAAATTCCCAAAGCTCACACGAAGAACAGCTTGCTGCTGATACCATTCTTTGGTAAATGTATCGGAAGTGTTTATCCCTGTTTGTCAAGCAAAATCCAAAAACAAAGATTTACATCATTAGGCAACGATTCCTTTTCCAAAGTCCAAATGGTTTCTCAAGTTCTAGTGGAGTTATCAATCTCTTGCAGCTACAAAGAAACAAAATTTCTACTGACCCAATAGAAAGAGCTCGATGAACTAAGATTTCATATATATACACTATGGCTCGTATCTCGGTATCCAAATCAGTAAATTAAAGAGCTTGAGACGCTCTAGCCTAGCCCATCTCCGAAACCTATCGCAACAACCACCGGATGTAATTCAAATGAGAAGAACAGAGAAACCCCAATTTCGAAATTGATAGTCTCAATTCCAATCATCAAATCATTTTTAACCTAGAAGGAACCAAATTTCTACAAACCCATCTGAAATAAAACGGATCAGAGAACGTACAAGAGCATTTCTCGAGGATCGGAGCACCGGTCTCGCGAAGAATCCAAGAGACGACAAGAGAGGCACCGAAGAGACCACAATACGCGATCCTCGCTGATTTCCTGGTGATCCCAGAAGCCACCGAGGAGCACAATCCACACGTCGCCGACGCACAGCACGAAGCTAAGCAGCACGACATAGTTTGCCAACCAAGAATTTCAGAGAAATGTGTGTGTTTGACTATTATCTTCTTCTCTTGCTTGTGTGCCGAAGGAAGAAGATATGTAAATTCTCGAGAAATTACTTAAACCGGCTCAAGAACCATGGTTTATGATTAATTGAATATCATAATCGGTTCAAGATAACCGATATTAGACTCGTCAAAGCAAATAACGTAAACTGTTTATCTCGGTTTGACTATTGAACCGGGAAATTGGGAATAAAATCGGTTTTAGATAACAGAATTCTGTGTTACCGGGCGAAATTAAAGTTTCGGATCATAAGTAAATCCGCCATTCAAGAGAAAGCTCTATCCATTTCCATGGGAAACGCACTGGAGGCGACGAAGAGGGAACGGCGGAGAGAAGAGATCAAGGAGGAATTCCCACCGGAATCCTTCGAACTTCCTCCAGAGATCATCAGAGAAATCCTTATTCGATTGCCGGCCAAATCAATCGGGAGATTCAGGTCCGTATCAAAGCTGTTTTACTCTCTATCATCGGATCAACGGTTCGCAAAAAGCCATCTAGATATAACCATTCGAGACGATTCTCACCGGAAGCTCATCGTATCTTCACATAATCTGCACACATTGGACTTAGCTTCCATCGGTAACGGACGCGAAGGAATTAGAGATTTGGTAGCTGTGGAGCTCAATTATCCGCTTAAAGATCACCCGAGTACTTTCAATAAGATGATTAAGAGGTATGTGAGAGACCATTTGTACCTTGGTAGATCTTTGATGGACGAAGATTATTGTCGCTCAACATCGTATCAAAGAAATTGGGTTGAGATTATCGGATCTTCGCATGGTTTAGTGTGTATTTCTCCAAATGCAGTCCCGATTTTCTTGTTTAACCCAACCACCGGAGAATCCAAGAGATTACCTGAGAGTATCCCTCCCAAATCGAAAGAATACGGAGAAGATTTACAAACTAATGGATTTGGATTCGATGATCTCACCGATGATTACAAAGTAGTGAAGTTTACTGCTGATAGTGACGAGGGTCTTACCGCTAGTCTCTACTCCTTGAAGGCAGACTCATGGAGATGGATCCGTGATTTGAATTATGAGGACAACAATGGATTCATCTCTGGTGTGAATCTCAACGGTGCAATCCACTGGTTGTTCACTTGTCATGAAGGTAATAACAACAAACAGAGAGTGGTTGTGGCATTTGATCTTAAAACCGACGAGTTTCGAGAGATGTCATTACCCGTTGAAGCTGAGTATTGTCAGCATAGGTTCAAAAACTTTGTTGTGGGGAATCTCAACGGACATCTATGTGTGATTAATAGTTGCTACGAGGTTCACGATGATATTTGGGTGATGAATGAGTACGGTGTTGCAAGTTCATGGAGCAGAATCCGGATGAGCTTCTTGTACAGATCGATGAAACCGCTCTGTTCGATCAAGAACAATGAGAAGGTTCTTCTAGAGCTTGATGAAGAGATGGTGTTGTACAATTTTGAGACCAATGCATCGAGGAGTGTAGGAATTCGCGGGGTAAACCTCAGGGACGGGTTCGAGGCCGATACATATGTAGAGAGCCTCATATCGCCCAACTCGTATGGTGTCGAGAACTGAGAAACAGTTTGGTTTGGGTCATCATCATTCAGACTAGATATTATTATGTTCTTAAATGTAATTTACAAGTAAAACAAAAGAAATTTGTATATTATATTGATGACAAAACCATATCCTGAAAGGAGATTAATGTTTGTGCTTGAAACCTGAAAGCAGATTAATGTTTGTGCTTGAAACATTCGTCCCCTGATACGTGAAGCTAAAATAATTACTGAAGCTTATGTTACTTACCGTCGAGGCAGATTAAGGGTTAATACCATCTTTTGTACTATTTGCAAATTTTGCTCCACAATAGTCCATATATAAAAAAATCAAAAAAAAACGTGCAGCAGACTAAATGTAAACTTTTTGTAAAAAGAATAATTTTGATCTGCAGCCGATTGTATTCTACCAGAAAAAAATAATGATTCATTCGGTATATAATTTAGCATGCTCAAGGACAATAATCATTTGAAGCCTGAGGATAAAAAAGAACTTGATGATGGTACTATAAAACATTACATAGAAGAATTTTGTGATATATGGGATTCGTAGATAGTCTAGATCCAATTCTGATGTTTATACTCGACTAGAGTTTTTTTTTAAATATCGAGATGGGTTTGGGTCTTTTGAGTCGTAGTCTCCCAAAACGGGACAAGTTAGAATTTAAATGTCCCTCCCACCAAAACTCGAACTAGTGATGCAACGGGACCAACCCGTGCACTAAACCATTAGACCATGTACACCTATGGTACTTGACTAGGGTTTGAGAAGGAGAGGCAGATTATGACCATAATAGAATCAGACAGTAGACATTTCAATTTAAAAAGAATGAATTTAAAATCCTCCATTTTTGCAGTGATACTACCTATATATTACACGTTGAAGCAAAGAGAGGGAGAACAAAAAAAATGAAACTTGAAACGAAGGAGAACAAGAAATGATGATGATGATATACCATCTCACTACTCAGATTAGTTCTCTCTTTATTTCAGATGAAAATTTCCGCTCTCTTTGATCGCTAGCCCTGCTTGGATCATCTCATCTCCTAGCCATCTTGTTATATATTTTTTTGCCTCTACTCTTCTAATGAATGTCTTGATGAACGGTACAGATCATATGGAGCCCATAGATGATCAACAATACAAGGCTTCCTTGAATCTAGTCTCAACCATGGCTTCCCTTTCCCACTCCAATGAAGCAAACTTATCGGACCGGGATGCAATGTTCTACATTTCCCTTCAAAATTATCCCCTCCAAGACCATGCTGGTTCCACCTATGGTTAACCGCTTTGATATCGCCCGCGAATATCAGCAAAAACGGAGGCAATGATCCCAAATGATATATCCTCTTTTGTTTCTGAACCGTCATCCATTCTTCTACCTTTTGTGTATACATTCCTTTCCTCCATCTATCAACATCCACAACCATAACCCCTGTGTTGAAATAACACGGCCGTTTCCCTTCAAGGACTTTAACAAGTACCGGGTCCGACCAGAAAGCTTTTGTGAAATAATAAGTGAAGTTTGCGTGGCAATACTCGGGAGCCGCCACGACTTTACCTTCCATCTCAACATGCCATAGCTTCTCTATGTCGTCTACCACGACTAGGTCCGAGTCTAGGTATATGATCCGGTTGACGCTACTTGGAATAATATCCGCTAGGTAGATTCTAGCGTAGTTCAGCGGCTGGTCGAGGGCTTGTCTGATAGATTTAGAGATCTTGCTACGGACTAGGTTTGGATCAAAGTGATAAATCTTGAAGTTGAGGTAAGGAAAGGTTGATTTGATGCTGGTGAAGAGATCGGTTTCGAAATGAGGAAGGGAGAGGAAATGAAAAGAAAGGTTTTCAGGACAGGTTGAATGTTGTAGGAGAGACAAGACAGCAGCCATTGTTCCACGGAGGTAGTTTGTGTCGAGAGTCATGGCTATATGAATCTGATCAGCCTTGCATTGATCACCGTTTCGAAAAGCCGGGGCTTCTCTGAATATAGGAAGGGTTGGAGTTGAAGGCTTATGAAGAATGACTCCAACACGAACAGCCATTGTGGAGGTTGTGAACAAGAGGAAGATAAAGGACAGGAGGCCTAGGAGTTGTGTGTATGAGAGGCTCCTTGAGGCCATCCTGAACCTAATTCTCAGGTAAAGTCTTTTATTATGTTTTTGTTTTTTTATAAAAAGTTAATTATTACAAGTTAAAAAGATGAATAGTTAATAGAGCCATTGGTAGGGATTGGCTAGAATAAAGGGTTTGGGGAGAGGCTTGTTTTATTAGCAGTCTAAATGTGAGGAAGAGATTGAAGTTCGGTCTGTTTCCGACACAAATCTTTGTCTTAAAGAAATCCATGAGTTTGTTGTCCAATGAAATCGGGGAGAGCTTTTAGATTTTGTTTCTTCTTTTCTTTAGATTCTTGGAAGCTGGTTTATGTTTTTTTGGTAATAAACATTTTTTGTTTATTTTTAGGATGAATTTGTGCTGATCTATTTGATTTGCTGTTGATTCTTTTAGTTGATTGCGACGGCTGAATTTTGTTTAGAAAGTTCTAAAATTAGAATAACTATTTTGTTCTAAAATGTATCGCATATGGTTTTCATGTAGTTTGATAAAAAAAAAAAAATTACTAGTTTTATCCACAAAAGACTAGAGAATATGTTTTGGTGTTTGTGTGCAGTGCAAGAATGTTGCGCGTGCAAGTGCGAGTGGCGGCGGTCTCTTTTAGTATAATAACAACACAAATGTCTGTATATATAACGTAGCTGTCACGTAAAAGATGTGGTGCCAGTGCCACGTCTTTAACTTGTCTATTTGTCTATTTGGTCTGGTCCTAAAATTATTATTTTGAAAAACCTAGAGTTTTGTGCTAAAATAAAAACAATATTTGACTATTATGTATCCATATTTACATGAACCTTTTTATACTTTGGAAATTTTAAGTCTTTGACCCATAATTTTCTCTGGTGTTTGGAGCAAACTTTTAATAATACCATGTTTAAGAAGTAAATTATTTCTCTCAAATGGATTCGAACTAGGCATGGACAAAATACACCGAACCCGAAATATCAAACCGAAAAAGTAGAATCGAACATGAATCCGAACCGAAAAATACATAAACGGTCCTAAACTTTTATATCCGGAGAATCGGAACCGAACCCGAACTGAACCAAAAGTTAAATGGATATTCGAAATATCTGAATTACAAGTAGATATATCCAAAATATAAATTATATTTAGACTTAATATAACAAAATTATCCAAAATTACAATTATAAACTCAAATATATTGGTTATTTTTAGTTAAAGTGTATTTAGTTAGTAAAATGACCTCTTCTTCTTTTTGTTTCAACTAATTTTTCTAGGGCATTCACAATGTAACAAAAAAGTATGTTAATGGTATTGTCTAGTTGTAGTAAAGTTACAGTTGAAAAAAAAACAAAAGAAGAAAAAAAAACAAAAGAAGAAATAAATTTCTAGTTGATAAAGAGTAAATTTATAGGTGAGGGCCCAATAAACACGTTAAGCCCACTAAGATATTTTCGTGAAAGCTTATCGGGTCGGGCAAATGTTTGAGATACCCGACCCGTTACAGAGGGCGAGAAAAATACGATTTTCTCGGGAAAAAATGATATTTCAATCAATTTCTCAAAAAATCTTTCTTTGTTTTGGGAATTCGTGCGCGGCTGTGCAGAGACCAAACTCACCCGTGTACTCCATCTGTCGGATCGACCAAATTCGCCTCTCTCTCTTGCCTTTATTCTTTTTTCTTTCGAACAAATTCCTCTGCTTCGCTTTTTTAGGGTTTCTGGAATTTTGATGCTTTCTCTTGAAAGGGTTGACGGAATAACCCTTTAAGGGAAAGGTTGAGGAAGACACGAAGAAGAAGAATTCGTAGGATTTGTTCCTTTTTTGGTTCTTCCTCTTCCTCCAATTTCTTCTTCTCAGATTATTCGGACAAACAAAAGATTCTACCTTAAGGTCTGAATTTCATCTTTCCCATGACATCTGCAAAACCCTTCACTTCACAAGACGCCATTTTTGAATCTGCTTCCATTCCTTTTCCTGGAAATTGCTTCTTCTAGCCAAAGCCAGAGCCTTTCGTTTATTTTGCGTAATCATCGATGGGCTGTGTTCAATGCAAATGTTGTCGGCGATATCCATCGTCATCATCATCAGAAGGAGATTCTCATCGACATGTAAAAGACGGCGTCGTTTCAAAACCTCTCGTATCATCAATCCAGGTTCCTTCTCCAAATTTCGAAATGGTTTACTCTGTTTTATCTCAACGAGGTTATTATCCAGATTCACCTGATAAAGAAAACCAAGACACTTACTGCATCAAAACCGAGATCCAAGGCAACCCAAATGTTCATTTCTTCGCCGTATTCGACGGCCACGGCGTGTTCGGTACACAATGCTCGAATTTCGTTAAGGACAGAGTTGTGGAGATGTTGTCTGCAGACCCAACTCTGCTTCAAGATCCAGAGAAAGCTTACAAGTCTGCTTTTTTAAGAGTGAATGAGGAGTTACACGATAGCGAGATCGATGATTCGATGAGTGGTACTACTGCGATTACAGTTCTTGTTGTTGGGGATAAGATTTATGTTGCTAATGTAGGGGACTCGAGAGCGGTACTCGCTGTTAAAGACAGGAGTCACAGGAACAGGATTGTAGCTGAGGATTTGTCTTATGATCAAACACCTTTTAGGAAAGATGAATGTGAGAGGGTGAAGGGTTGTGGAGCTAGAGTGTTGAGTGTTGATCAAGTTGAAGGATTGAAAGATCCTAATATACAAACATGGGCTAATGAAGAGAGTGAAGGAGGTGACCCCCCTAGACTTTGGGTACAGAATGGGATGTATCCTGGAACTGCGTTTACAAGAAGTGTTGGAGATTGTACAGCTGAGAGTATTGGTGTTACTGCAGAACCTGAAGTGTCTATGGTTCATCTTTCACCGAATCATTTGTTCTTTGTTGTTGCGAGTGATGGGATTTTCGAGTTTCTTCCGAGCCAAGCTGTTGTTGATATGGTAATAAGAACAAAACACAACTCTTTTGAACATCTTTTTTGGTCAATTCGAAACTTTTATAGAAGCTTATTGTCCATCAATGGAGCAATTGTTCAAGAAACTACAAACATAAGTCAAACTGGCTAAAAAGACCGCTGCAACAGACGCAAAGCGGGAAACATAAACATAGAAGATAGGAACATCTTAGATGTGTTTAGAATGTGATTGAGAAATGTTTGTGTGTTGTTTGTAGGTGGGGAGATATGCTGATCCGCGAGATGGATGTGCAGCAGCTGCAGCGGAATCATACAAACTATGGTTACAGCATGAGAATAGGACAGATGATATCACAATTATCATTGTACAGATCAAAAACCTGTGTAATGTATGATGATGGCATGATTCTAAATTCCTATTTACTCCTTTGTTTGTTTCTATGTCACAGATTCATCATATATATAGTAAGTAAAAGTAATGATCTCTCTGTGTGTATCATGTGTATGAGCTTCTTTTACCGATTTAAAAGACTTGTTTCATACCCTATTTGCTCCAAAGAGTTCTGTTGCAGAGATGGCCTTGAATGGTGGAACTATATACGGAGTTACGGACTGAACCATATTATTTTTGAGACCGGCCACATTATTTTTGAGGCGGACTGCAATTCGTTACAAACCAAGTGTTTTTGTTTAAAAACATAGTTTACATTTAATCTGCAGAGGATTTCTTTTACTTTCATTCTTTCGAACATGATGAGTGGTATTTAAAAGTGGTCTAAATTTCCGTCCCGACAGTTGCTCCGCTGCTACTATTAAAAGCCGAAGCTATAGACTTAAGGGCCTCACACGCCGAGAACCTTAAGATATACACTAGATTTTGATCCGCGCTACCAGAACGCGGGTTATGTTTATTTAAAAAAAATTATTATTTTTATATAAGATAATTATCAACTGAACAAAATTTTAGTATTATTTCGTGAATAATATGATGAAATAGAGTTAGAAGTGAAATGAAATGTAATACGTTATTTATTTTTTAGAATTTTTAAATTTTGTTATTGGTGGTTAGGTATTTTTTTTTTTAATTTTTAATTAACTTTGTATTTTTATGTATACAATATTTAGTAATTACATTATGAAAAAATTAAATCACTAATTATATTAGTTTGACTATTAAATTTTTATAATAAAAATTTTGTATAAATTATTGTTATAGTTTATTCATAATAATTTTATAATTATATATTAATTATGATTTATATCTGAAAATAAATATCTGAAAATCATTTGTATAAAAATAATTTTGTAGTAAAAAAGTTTGTTTTAAATTTTAAAAAGATTTGGGCTATTGGGCCTTTTTAAAGAAATAATCAAAATTTGAAATTATTAAATGACCGATCAAAAATTTGTTAGATATATAAAAGCCCAATAGAAGTATAATCCCTATTATCATTTGGTAACTTTCCCCCGACAAAAAAAAACTGTTGTCTCTGTCTCCCAGAATAATTTATTGCGACACTCCCTTCATGATAATCTCTGTCTTTTTCGATTATTTCGATTCCATACATAAGACCTACTCGAATCCACCGACAAAATATGCCTCAGGTATGTGTGGTATTCCTAGATTCGTCGATTTTGTTTCCTGATGAAATCTTCCTTTGCATTTAGTCAAGGTTGATCGATCTCATATGCTATAACAAAACCTATTCATAAACTCGGTTTTATAATGCTTATTTCGTTCATTCATTGTACAAATCTGGAAATCTTCAAAAAAAAAACTTGTATGCAAGAAGTCTTAGAATCGATATGTATAATAGATATATCGTTTCATTGTACACGTTTAAATTCATTGATCTATTACTAATAGTATAGATAAGTTATTGATTCGGTCTTCGATTAGCCCAATAGTTGATGTTCAATCAACTTATTATAAGGTCTAGTCAGTTGCGATTTAGTTAGGTCAGAATATTCGAATATCATTCAATTTTTTTTTTTGATATATAAATCAGGTAATTTTGGAATTGTTAAAGATGTGGCAGTGTATTAATTTAAGAATATTCGAATCGGCTGAATAGTATAATACAAATCGAAATCCTTACGGATAGTTTATTTAATTTATATTAAAAAAAATCTTATTTATAAGTAGTTAAGATGTGTTCGACCAATTAAAGATATATTCAAATATTTGTAATAGATTTAGTAGTTATGATAGTTTGCAATTTGAATAACTTGTTCGAATTCTAAGGAAAGTATTTATTGATTCCATAACTTCTTATTAAAGAAACAAAATATTTTTAAAAATGTAGTATATTAATGGTATCTTAATATTTGAAAGATTTCATTATAGGTTTGAACATTGTTTTGGAACACTATCAATTCTTCCGAATAGCATATTCATGGTTTTGTATTCATGGTTTTAATTTTTTAAAGGATTATAGTATATTTTGTTCGAATTTATATATTGTTCAATTGAATGTGGGGGTAAATGTTTGTAAATGTAATTTATGTTGATGGACTGGATCAGAAACCAAAATATTCAATATTGGCTTTTGTAAATAGGAAAACAATGAAAAATGCTCTTTATCCATTTCTAATAAAATCCGCGTGTGAACTTTCGGGTATAACCCATTTGTTAAGTATCTTTTAAAGTATTACACTAATATACATAGAGATCCACGTGTTATCCAGCCGGGTATAACTCATGTATTAGACTAAAATATCCTTAATGAATCTATTTAACTACCTCTAATTTTTAATGGCATAACATGTAAATAACACGTCAAGACAATGTTAATTTCTTAAAACTTTCATGTTTAAATAGAATAGATTAGACGAGTGGGGTGGTAAGAGAAGTAGAAGACTTTTGTAGTAAACAGATGACGCCTAGTGAAGCTTTCCTTAGATTTCTACAAGATCTGTTTACAATTTAATATTTGATTGATTTGATAATATAGGTATATGTTGACGACATTATTGTCACCGAGAACACTAAGGCGTTGATCACAGGATTCATTTCAGCTCTATCAGCGCGTTTCTCTCTCAAAGCTACCACAGATTTGAATTACTTCCTCGGCATTGAAGTTGTACATACACCTTCTGGTCTCCATCTTATGCAGCGCAAATACATCCTCGATCTATTGGAGAAGACGAAGATGCTCAACTCCAAGACGGTATCCTCGCCTATGTCACCAACTCCGAAGCTCTCATTACGTTCTGGTACTTCTCTCTCTGACGCTCGAGAATATCGTATGGTTTTGGGAAGTCTGCAATATTGGCCTTTACGAGACCATACATTGCTTATAGTGTGAATCGGTTGTCCCAATCTATGCATGCGCCGACAGATTTACATTGGCAGGCAGCCAAGAGGATTCTATGGTACCTTGCAGGTACAATCTCTCATGGTATCTTGATAAGGCGCACATCGTCTTCTGTCTTGCATGCATATACCGGTGCGGATTGGGCTGGAGATACAAATGATTTCGTCTCTACAAATGGGTATATTGTATACTTTGGCACCACCCTGATTTCCTGGTCATCAAAGAAACAAAAAGGTGTGGCCCGCTCCTCTACGGAAGCTGAGTATCGTGCGGTCTCTACTACTGCCACAGAACTTTGCTGGATTGGTTCGTTATTGTCTGAACTCGGCGTCAAACCTCCTACCACACCGGTAATTTATTGTGATAATGTTGGCGCCACATACTTGTGCGCAAATCCAGTTTTCCATTCGAGGATAAAACACCTTGATAACAAGAATTTTACTTCCTTGAGGTATCAATTCCTCTTACTTATCGCGTAGTAAGAGGTATCGAACCTTTTTGGGAGTGGATAAGCCAATAAGAATGCACCAATCCTTTAAAGCCAAGCAAATTCAATCAAAATGAGATACTACAAACCTAATTGCAATCAAACTAATCAACCAAACAAGAGAAACCAAATTCAATGAGAAAGCAAGATAACAAACAAGACAATTCAAAGATAAGATTAAAGATCAAGCTCTTGGGCATAGGAAATTGATCTAAGTAACTAAGCATTGAACCAAGATGTCAAACACAACATTCATAATGCTAATCCTTTGGCTTAGGAACACTAATTCAAGTTAATACACTCTCATGTCATTAACTCTATGCTAAACAAGCATTAATAATCAATTCCCATTGGCTAATCACAAGCAAGCATGCATTAATCACAAGTCCTTTAGCCATTAAACACCTTAAACATCAATCATCATTGGCTAAGAATGTAAAGCTCTCATTAAATCAAAGCTAGCATTTCATCGAACACCTTGTGTGCAATAAAAACTCAAAGTTCTAGATCAAGGTTAGTTAAGCCTAATCTAGCAATAAGAATATTTAATGAGAAAGGATCAATCAAATTTAAGCCCTAGACATCAAGATTCAACCCCTAATCACTCAAATCTTCCTAACCCAAAAGCTCAAAAGGAGACTACTCACTAATCATGCTAAGTTCAACAAAATCCATAAGAATAGTGTTAAACATGATGATTAGCAAAAGATTAAAAGAAAGAGAAAGGAAATCAACACAAAACAAGATTTAGATTAAGAAAAGATTCAATCCTCTTTTACAAAGTGTTTAGAACAAAAATAAAGCTTAATATCCCATAAAAATAGGTTTTTAGCCTTATATAGTGTGAATGGGGCGAACCGGGTCAACCCGGAACAAACCGGGTATTGATCCGGTCCAATTGGACAAAATCTAGTTCGCAGAGAAATCACCGACGTGGCTACGTCGATTCGACACGTTGGTTGAAAATTTGCAAAAGCATCGACCGCATTTGGTCGGTTGGAGACGTCGGTTTAAATGACTGGATCCAACCGACGTGTTTTCGTCGGTTAGGGACGTCGGTGATCTCCCTGCCCAAAAATCGACCAAAACTCGCCAATCTCAACCGACGTGTTGAGGTCGGTTGAGCACGTCGGTTCGTTCATGGGATTTCCACCGACGCGTTTTCGTCGGTTCGCCTGGTCGATTATTTCACTGCCCAAACTCGTCGAAAATGCTTGTTTCTCCATCGACGTGGACAGCCCGGTTCAAGACGTCGGTTCAAATGCTGAGAATCCACCGACGTCTTTTGGTCGATTTGCTTGGTCGGTGATTTCACTGTCGGCTAGAGCAAATCTTTCCTTCTTCCTTGAGCTCCTCCTTTGCTTCCTAAGTCTCCCAAATGCTCCAAACATGTCCATAAACCTACAAAACACAAGCAAACACTCCAAAAACAAACTAGAAAGCTAAATCCTAGTCCTAAATGCCTAGAAGCTCTAAATGCATACAAGAAAAAGAAAAAGAAGCTAAAAGGGACTAAAGAGAACTAAAACATGAACTAATCAACATCCTAATATGCCATGAAATACAAGTATATCACACCTCACACTAGACTACCATTTCATTCGTGAGCTTGTTCAGAAAGGATTGCTCCGCGTGGTTCATGTTTCATCTAAGGATCAACTTGCAAATGCTCTCACAAAACCGCTACCAAGACCACGTTTTCAAGAATTGAATGGCAAGATTGGTGTAACACAAGTTACTCCATCTTGAGGGGGCGTGTAGAGGATGTATATATGGAAAGGCTTTAGTAGTCATTTGTATAGTCATTAGCTAAACCTAGAGTCTTGTATCTATATAATGTAACCTCACGTTTATGATTCAGTACAATTCAGCCTATTACAGAGTATTCTGCACTAGAAGGTGTTGCAAGAGTTAACACACTTCTAAACTTACCAAGATTTGTGCCTGGAAAGTGAAGAAGAGAAAGAAGAGTGGTGACAAAAACATAATCAAATAAATCATCGAGGAAATGTATTGTGTCTGTTTTCAGCTTTCTACATTGATCTCTTATTCTTTTTCTTTTATTATAAGTCAAGATTCAAAGGTTTTTGAACTTAAATTTTTGTCAGTTTTGTCTTTAGTTCTTGTTGATCTTCATGCTGTTTTTGGGTTTTTGTCAGTAAATAAGAGTGAAAAGAACATCATGATGTAATAATGGCTTGTGTCTGTGATTCTGTGAAAACTCCTCAGGCTTAATTTTGTCTGTCTGAAGGGGAATATATCCTGTTTTGTCTTCTTTTTTAAGCTCTGGTTCCATGAACAATAACGGAACAAGAATGTTAAGTGATCAAACAATAGTGCAAAACTGTATAAGAAAATTGTTATCAGAAGCGGTAACAAAAAAAACTAAAAGTAAGCGTTTTTATTCTAGTTTTGTTTTGGATATCGTTTTTGTGATTGATAACAATTAAAGTGGTATACACGGTTATAGTTGACCAATCAAAGCCTAAGATTTGTGTCAATAACTCTCTTCATAATCATGAAACCTTCAACTGTTTCAACAAATGGGAATCAGATGCTTTACTGATCAACAACAAGAGAACAAGCTTCTCTTTTACAAACAGGGTTAAACTACAAAGCAATGTTACAGAGGAAAAGAACTAAGAGAGAAACAATTGTAAGAAGTTTGGTAACAGTTAAAGAAGAAGACCATGAGAGATTGTGAGCACCAACTGTGTAGACTGCTCCACTTTGTTCATCCTTCACTTGTATTCCTCCTGAGCCTGTGATTGAATCGTCACAGTTAAACACCTAAAGCTTCAAATCTCATAAGAATTTTAACAAAAAAGATAGAGGATGTGTGATGCTTACAGTTGTGATGGGTAAATCCAATAACTTGGTTTTCAATATCATAGACAATTAACTTGTTAGTAAGCGCCATAACTCCAAGAAGTGTCAATGCTCCTCCATCTTTAGTCTGTAATCCACCGTTTTGCCAGCCAAAACACCATGCGCCTCCCTAGAGTCAGGTTTAATGTCAGAACAAAGATACAAACTAGAACCATGAGTCGGAACAAGAACAGGAACAAGAGTCAGAACAAGACATACTTGGATTTGGAATAGATAATCCTGAGGAGACACCGTCAAGGAAGCAGATTTGTCAAACTGAAATGTGACAGGTGGGAACCGGTCTAATCTGTGAATTTGTCAGAGAGTCAAACCTCCAAACATAAATGTACTTGAAGCATAAGACCGAAGAGCACGAACTAGACAAAGCTATGAGTTAGATTCTTACTTGGCTGTATAACGGAAACAAGATAATGAATCTTGAACCTTATGCAAGGTAAGCTCTGGATGCGTAGCCAAGATCTGCCAAAGACACCAACAAAGTGTTCAAGAACTTCATAGTAAAAACACATAAATTTGTCACTACAAAAGAAAATAATTGTATTGACCTGATTCATTAAGGGTTTATAAACAGAGTCAGGAAGATAAACCAAAGTTGTACCACTGTCAACAATGACTCTGTCAAAGGCTCCGGACGAAATTGGTAAAACTGAATTACCAACTTCAATTGAATTGAGCTTAACACTATAATGAGCTCTGTAAAAGGTTCACAAACAGTAAGTTATTCAAAACATTTGACTGGAAACCGAACAAGACGAACTTTCATTTGCTTACGAATTAGAGAGCATAGGAGTAGTCTTCACTTTTGGTGACACAACTTTACCAATGGCGAATATACCGCCTCCTTTTTTATTATCCAAGCACTGAGCAAAAGATCTTGCAACCTTTCTTTGTGCAGCTAACTGAGATATAAATGATGAATTCGATTGTCCAAGCCCCATTACTCCATCAACTGCAGAGATGGATCCACTGAGCGAACCAGTCTGTTTAGACCCGCACCTGTAAAACACCCACTAATATCAACTAAAACTAGCCCAATTCAAACAAGAAAGAAGCTGTTTCCCCTCTTAAACTCACCCGAAGATAACAGTTCTGTTGGTAGAACCTGTTTGACGATTTCCAGTAACTAAATCCAAATGCATAACATCTCTCACTAAGTATCCACTAGTTGAGCTACCATCTCCGTAAGGAATAACATATTGGCAAGTTGAACCTGAGTGACACTCAGATAATTGGTTAACGTAAGAGCAGAAGGTGTCATCACAAGAAACAGACTTTGCAGTGGATGAAGCATCTGAATCATACTTTGTTAGCTCTACCTGAAAGATTACAAAACTCTTAAACCTTAACACATATGCAACTTAACAAGTTCTGTGTTTTGTTTGGGGATAAATTGATGCTTTTACCAAACCACTTTTCCCAGGACATCTGATGCATCCAGCACAATTCACCCATAAGAGGTCACTTCCTGTATCAACTTGGACATGGAAGTCTCTTGATGGTGTTCCCAGTCCGATTTTAGTGAAGTATAGACTGTAATAAAAGAAACAAAACTCAAGAACAAGAGTCAACATTTGAATGGTTTAAAATCAAGAAACCAAAGAGTCAACAATGAATCAATGACCAAACAAACAGTGGAGAATCTCTCAGAAGATCAAAAGCTAAAAGGGGGTTTTCAGATTCCACATTTATAGGCAAAAAAAACTCAGCTTTCTGTTTAAATTTTCGATTTTTATTTCACAGAAATTCTCAGAATTACAGCTTTTAGTTATGGCGATACGTACGCAGTAGACACAGACGGGATATCGCCGCCAAGAGGGAGATCGATGGCGGAGAGAAGTCTGGAGTGACGGTGAGCGTCGTGAGCTTTGAGAGCTACAAGATCCTTATCCATTTGCTCGGCGAACTTGCTTCGAACGTGAAATACTAAATTCTCCGTCGCCGCCGCCGATAACTGCGGCTCAATCAGCAACATCACGACTGCGGCCGACAGCAAAATCGACGACAGAGACCAATGTTTCCGCCTGAGATCCATTCTCCGCCAGCACTACCCAGGATCTTTGTTCTAAAACGCGGCGATTAGAGCCGCTTAACCGCCGGAAAATCGCAGATCGTCTGGTGGCCGCAGCGATTTGCAGCAAATCGGAGAAAAAATCGGCCTTCTTTAAAAATCTCAGATTTCGTTCATTTCACTATCAAAATCGAGTTTTTAAAGTAGATTTCACAACTAGATATGTAAATACAAATAAAAATGAAAGGAAAATGAAAGAAAAACGAAAAAATGATGACAGAAACGAGAAAAAAAAGAGCAGCGGCGGCTGTTAGAACGTAGGTCGGGAGAGGAAGAAGATGACTGAGTGGGAAATGATGACACATCTACCCTTAATGGTTTTAATTAAAAACAGGCTAAAATGAGGATAGTAGAACTCGAACCCGAGTAAGCTCAGTGGATTAACGAGCGCTCTAACCGCTGGATTACTTGATACCTTGCGTAATCACATAACAATTGATAATATATATACATAAAACTTCAAAAATTCCGCTCCGCGTAAAATCCGCTTACTCTCCGATTTTCCGACAACTCGCTAAGCCCAGGTCAACCACGCGTACAGTGCCTAGCGAATTTCCGAACAAAGGTCTTTCCCATTGAACATGAAAAGTTGAAAAGTTAGCTTTTTATTATTTTTAATTAAGGGAATCGGTAAATTAAGTCTGATGGCCGGCAACTTTTTGAAAATTTATAGCACAATAAAAGTCAGCCAACTTTTTGGATGTGTCCACCTTTGATAAATTGCAGTTGACAAACATTGTTTTGTTTGCGTCTGTCCAGAGAAAAAGGAGAAAAAAGTCGGCCAACGCTTTTAAATTGTTTTCTGAAAAAGTAAATGTTTTTTCCCCTTTCAAATGTTAATTTCGTGTTGGTGGGTTTTAATTTGAACCTAAGTCTTGTAATTATAGTAGTTGGCACATTGTTTAAAATGCATTCTAGACCGTCATTTTTTTTTTCGTCCGGTGAATTATATTAAAAAATCAACCAAGAGTTATAACAGAACCGGATTTATCGGTAACGAACCCGATCAAATACTGAATAGTAAAGGCGGCAAGAAACAAACTCTTTCCGCGGTCGAGAACCCACAAACGGGTAACAAAACCTACAGTCGGGCAACTAAAAACAGTTATAAAACAAGATCAAACGACGAAAACACTCCAGAAAGTGGGGATGCGGAAAAGAGATAACAAACGCGGCACAATGACCCTCCTTAGACATAGAAATAGGAGATCACCAACGAGCGGAGAAAACCACATGCAGAGGCAAACCGCAAACACTAACCCTATAACCCCGACTATACGACAATAAGAAATAATCCGAGAATCCAACTTCAACGCACCTAATCTTAATCCTAACAAGTCTAAATCGAGAACTATGCATTCCTACACAAGGTTAGCCTTACTAGAACCGATAAACGAAACGACTAAAGGACAAGACTACTTATTCATCTACAAGCGGCACCCATGAGACTAAAGATGAAGATTCAACGAATTAAAAAAATATAATCGAGACTAACCCAACACCTTAAACTATGTCCAAGATTGCACCCCACCAACAGAACGAGTAAACCTGAAGATCCAAATACACACATCACATCCAATTCACCGGAGGATAGGGACCACGACAGCGAAAGGTCTGCAACATCAAGACCAGCCTCGCGTTCAAGGACCGATAAGCACGATCACACAAAGGAAATCGTCACACCAATCCATAACCTAACCTATAACCGTAGAGAATTGAACCATCCGAAACTACCAAAAACCAATTCAAAACAACTTAAACCAGGTCTTCCAAACCAAACCACCAACAAACACACACATCGGCTCCAAAAAGATGAAGACGCTAACCCAAGATGAAAGTCCGAGACCGCCGACGCCAAACCACCGAGGGTTTGCACCACCAGTCACCGGAGGAACCGCCCTGGACGCACGACCTCAACCGGAGAGACCACAACCACACAACTTTCACCGGTAAAACAGAGAACCACTGGAAGGAACCGCAACGGTGAAGAACCGAGGGCACGGCGGGTGAGAAGGGAGAGCAGGAGGACCGCCGTACAACCACCAACAACCGCTTATACCTCTCTCCGGCACCGGCACGGAACGCCGACCACCGGAGAGTCACTGGAATCGAAGATCGAAAGTTGTTCGCTGATCTCGATTAACGTGTCCGAGAGCTTCATCGCGAAGCTTTTTTTTCCTCCAACCGTCGTTTAGTTCTGTTAATTCTTATGAATTGTGGCGGTTATTTTTTAATTTATCTAAAAATTTATAATATTATAAATTAATATAAGATTTATCATTTATAAATCATGATAATTATATATTTATAATATAAAATCTTGTGATAATAAATTAATATAAATTTTATTATTTATAAATCATAATATTTCATATACTTTATTTGTCTATATTCAATATATTATTTAATTTTATAAACGTTAAACCATCTAATTATAATATTTATTCCGATTAAACGTTTTAGGCATTAGACAAACATTAGCGTTTTTTTTAACACCGGCTAGCACCACAAAAAAACGGTAACAACACAATTTTAATAGTTGAAAGATTAGTAGTAAACTGAACCCAACCTGAAAAAATGTTATCTAATCAAATCTAAAGCAACAAAATATTTGAACGAGTCCTACATTTCTATATTCGAAAAATCGAATTTGATTCTAAACCAAAAATCAAATGAATATCTAAATTACCTAAAAATAATTATATATCTAAAATATTAATTATATTTAAATTTAAAACAGCTAAATTATCGGAAAAGATTAAAAATAAAATAATTAAAATACCCAAAATAACTAAATATTCTAAAATATTTATAGTTGTAATTGTCTTATTTAATATTTTTGGGATATCTGAATTCGATCCAAACCCGAATGAAATCGAACCAAACTTGAATCAAATTTTTAAAATATCCCGCACATGACACAATTCTCTCTGCATTTTTTTTTAAGTAATAGTGTACGCATATTAAATCAGTAATCATAATAGCAGCATCTTTACCCACTTAACTCGATTAGATTGACATGAAACAACAACACTAACAACAACAATTCAAAAGTAAATGCAGAGCTTCTCAGCTATGCTATTCTGTACCAAGTTACATTTCTCCAACAATTCATCTAATCTCTCACCCTCTCTATCCTTCATCGTCTTCTTCTCCACCGCTTCACTCCACGATCTCTCGGTTTCATCAGCTAACTCATCATCCTCAATCACCATCATATCATCCCTTCTTGAAGCTTCTCTACTCTTCTCCAACATCGACTCATCTATATCTCTACGATCATCGATAAGCTTTTCTGTCTGAACCGATTCGACATCTCTCTGGGATCTGTGATTAGATGGAGGAGAAGACTTGAAGGGGCTGCAGCTGATTTGGATCATTTCATCAAGCAATGGAAGATTTGGACGAGAAGATTGATATGATGCATCTTCAGACAAGAACTTATCAGCATAACTCGAAGCTGACATGGTGAGATCGGACTTCAGTACGTAAGCTGAGGAAGACGATGAATCTAGCAAACCCATTATCCGCCAGTTAAAGATCCTCTGGAAAATCCCAATCCATCTCGGGATGATTTGGTAGTAGCTTGAGTTATGGAGTTCGAGTCTAGTGTTTCTTTGTAGCATCACTCCAGCTTCTTTGGTAGCTAATGAGACTCCCATAAGATTACTTGTCTGTGTCAAGTACTCAACTAAGCAACCCTCGAGCCGTTGCGTATGGTTCTCTATCTCAGCACCAGATGCACATCCTAGAGTTAACCATGTCAAATCATCTTCAAAATATGGAAGCTTACAGTTCTCGAGTACGGAGTTGAGTGGTTCGATGCTCTCTGCATTGCTCCAGTCCAGGTTTGGTAGATACTGCTTCACCATTAAATGATCCTCGAGAAACATCGTCTCGGGGCCAGGCCAACCGATCGGATTTGCTTCAGCAGCAGAATGGATGTTTCTTTGTGAGGTTTTTAATGCATCATTGAAGACTGATATGCAGATGTTAGGACCAAGTTCTTGATCTGGCATCTGCTTAAGAACCTCAAGTGAAAAACTGAAATGGGTTAGGACAAGTTCCCGCAGTTTAACATGTTGAAGAATTGGTTGCAGAGGTGAATTGACCGCAAGCCATTTAAGCCCATCTCTTAGCCGTGAATCGCTGAAAAAATAAACTTCATCTCCCTTCTGAGACTTGTTAGCAATAGAAACGATGGTGAAGCTTGCTATCTTTGATTTGTCAATGTCATGGAGGCCTAGTTCAGAGACGAGATTTGTATCAGGATCAAGACTTTCTTCGTTGCATGAGCTGATTACTACGAGAAGGGGAAGTAGTGCACCGTTAGGTACTGATTCAAGAATGCGGTTAAGCTGTTCTCTCTGGAGATTCAGAGGGATGCCTTTAGATGCAAGGAAAATAACTGCAGTTGCACCGTGTGTTGTTTCACACAGATCATTATCAGCTTCCACATCCCTAGCTACTGAGAGACAGCATCTGAAATCTGAATCAGACTCACTTGCAACCCATTTATTCCATACCGACACACCGGGAGCTGAAAACAGGAGATTATCATCGGAGACGCTATGTTCTGTGTGAGGGATAAGCTTTGATAATAACCATCGACTGGCTGCTGAATGTGTATCCTGACTTGATGTGTTAACTGATTTAATCTGAGTACATAAGATGACCTTCCAGCATATGCATTTTGAGTCTGGATTCCTTCCGACTAGTGTATCAGATATCACATCTGAAATATTCAGCCTTGACCATGATTTTTCACGTTCTTCATATCTCCTCTTCATTGCTTGATCAATGTCAAACTCACCACACGCCCTCGATTGCTGTGTGTGACGAGAGAAACAGAAATTAGACTACCAATCTCAATAGTAAATGCATTTATTTTGACAAAAAGACCAATGATCAGCACATGTTATGGGGACTTACATCAGTTTTGTTGAATCGGATAGGAGTGCCCAGGGATAGAGAATTCAGTGCAGCAGCTGCAGCTAATTGTCGACGCTCCCTCAATTCACTTTGACGTGAAGACCACCGCTTCCACAATCTGTGAAGATTAAAAAAGAAAAGTTAACAAAATAAACTAAACCAATTATCAACTTGCATGAAGAGCTGGAGACCTTATGATCAACTTGAGTTTTGCCTTCGCCACTTCCTCGTCATACTGATTTGTGATGACCTCTTCGTTCACATCCTCGTCTTCCTGTTCAATGTCATGGAAGCCCTTTTCCAAGGTCCTAGTTATTGCAGCTTCAGGTACTGATTCTCCCAAAGCAGATATGTTTTCTACACTCGTTGGAGACTCTGAAATGGTAGTTACAGGCACACTTTCCATTGGCATAGGCTTCGGACTTGGTTGGAAAGTAGGTCCAGGCACAAGATTCGTTTGCATATGCCCTGCAAATGGAAATTTAATTTGCACAGGAGATATGCTAGTGTGACCATCATTAGGTTGTTTCTTCAAATTCGAGGATTCAGCTTGAGGAAATCCAGGAGAGCCAAAAGGAGAATTGAACTTCAGAGGAGAATGAAATCCACCAGCTGGCGCAAGGTCATTGTGTTTCTGTTGATTCACTACTGGATTTACAACAGATGGCCACACTGGAGTTATAAAAGATGTCCTCACTGGCTTGTCCTCCTCCAGTAAGAGGGGAGTCTTGGAGTCTGTCATTTTTTTATCAGCTACACGCACTGATGTTTGTTTCTTAAGACTTTGCGCAGCCGGACTTTCCTGTTTATGGGCGGTAATCTGCGGTTGATATCCTTTGTTTACTTCTGCCGGCAAGGATGACAACGGAGAGGAAGCCGAAACATCTTCATCTATCGAGGCAGCAACAACATCTTCCACAATGGTTCTTGACTTTTTCATGTGAACAAGTTTTGAGCATTTTGTTTTATAGTCCTTATCAGCATTGAGAAATAGGTTATCCTTTACCATGTATGGCTCTTCAAACACTTTTATTGAAAACCCATGGTACTCCAACAGGGCTTCTATGTCCTCTTCCTGAATTCGATCACCGAAAGAAAAATGTAAGACCTCTAGCAATTTCTCTGTGACAGACCACGAGAGGGATACACCAAGTAACAAAATCGATGGAAAACATACCTCCATCCCTATCCACTTTGACGTATCTGAAACTGGGAGACCCTGATTATTTTGGAGACCCGAGTGCAGAGAAGCCAGTGCCTGAGTTCTTAGCTGATGAAACATAGTAAAGCTTAGATCTCGGATAATTAACCACACATCAATATGGTAAGCACGCTAGCTTTAAATCTATACAACCCATAAGCCCTTACCTTCGAAAAATGAGCATGCATTAGACATGCTTGAAGATAGCTTGCTTTTCGTGCGAGGCGAAAGAAGGCGATGAAGTTGCCAGTTCTACAGGCTCTGTAATTTCATCTGGTTTCAATACTTGGATCCCACTAACAAATTTATAACCCAAATAAAGGTTCAAGGAACTACCTGGCTACATTGCGGGCAAAGAGAACTTCTGAAGTTTGCCGTATTTCGGGAGTCATGTTGGCAAGATCAAGAGAAAGCTCAGAAGGTTCAACCTAACAGGAAGAATTTATGGTCAGGTTAAGAACTTTACAGAAAATTCTGACCGCAAATTTCAACCAAGTATACTTACCTTATAACCAGGGTGCTTGTCGAGTTTGAGAAGAGCATAATAGCCACGGAACTCTTTTTCTGTAGAAATAGTTATTCCTCTTTTCCGGTGATCATCATACATTTGAAACAACTCAACAGATGTCTTGTTCATCTGCTCAATATTCAGGTGTGCATCAAAACCCTCCGAAAAGCCCTCTCCTTTAGTATATTCACATAGCTCATGCATCGCAATGATGTGAAGTCTTATCTGTAACAAGGAAATCAATAGTAAGAATCACACATCCAAAACAACTTATCATCGTGCTTAATGGGATTATATAAGATCCGAAAACACAAACCATTTGCTCCAGCAAAGTAATAGCTTCTCGATTGAAAATATGTTGCATTCTTAGATCCATTCGAATAGCTCTCATCCTATCCCATAAGAAATTGTACATGCCAAGAAAGTTCTCATTGTAAGGCCGGTCTAGCAAACTCAACAAATATTCCATTGTATTTTGCAGAATTGGCATTGGTCGTATCAAAATTGCTTCTCGCTCCGCCGTCCTGGTATACTACTCAAAGGCAGACATATAAGTAGTCGTCACAGTGAATGACAAGTCTACAATATGTCATTTAAGAAAGAATCCGACGCGAAATTGATATGAAAAAGGTAAACTTACTTTCTTCACAGCAAGGTATTTGCTCGTTTGGTTCCTATCTCCATCCACACGCTCATGATGGTCCAAGTCACCCTTCCTTTCACGCTCCCCCCGTTCTGACTCTGGGAAAATGAAAAAAAAAAAAGACTCAATATATTTCTTCTACAATCAACTCACTAGAAGTAGGCGTCAGTTATGGGAAGAGTCATTATTGTTCTTTTCTAATCAGAAACAATAAACCAAAGCTAACTCAGCTGTCGTTTTCTAAGCATGTCTCAGGCTTATGCTTACCAGGACACATGTCAGGGCATAATCCAACGATAAGAGAGGGCTGCTCCGAGCTTTCATAATCAGACAAGGCATCTCCCTTAAGGACATCCCTGCTTGATTCCAGTGAATTGAATGTTTGTTTGTTGTCCAGATGCTTCACAGTTTTATTTACAGAAGATTTATTAAGTTGAGTATCGACAGGCCGGGCTGGAACAGGGTCCAGTTCACCCTTGAAGCGGGCCAGTCTCTTTGCCCTGGCTTGCTCTTCTCTGTACAAAATGCACACAGTCAGAACACTTGTTCACATTAATATAAAGAGTCAGTACTGTGTGGTTTAATTTACCCTTCAGTAAAATCTTGAGAAGGAAAAGAGTTTCCCTGGGTATCATCTTCCACTGGATATAAAGGTGGAGATCTCGTCCTTTTTGTTGCAGGTGAACTGCTTGTCTTACCCACATTATTTAAGTTATTTACAGAGGAGGGCGGCCCAGGAAATTGGGAATCTGAGCTTCTTGAAAGCATAAATGACTTTGTGCCTGATGCAGGAGGAGATGTCGAAAACCTATCATACAAAAAGCATGATTAACTAAGAGCAAATTAAGGCACATGCAGCCAGATTTGTTGCAAGAGCACTAAAAATAAAGCTGCAAGAGAAATAAGCATGGGTCACAGGCTAGTAGCAGAAAGATTTTCATGAAACCATTTAAATTAGGTAGGTATGCTCATACTCCGATTTGCTAACGATAAAGTTTCTTAGGATTGTAACTTTATTCTAAATCGTGATTTCCTCTGACATTCATAAGTACACGTAGGACAGGGGGAGGACTGAAAGAAAATAATAAGCTTACAAATATGGTGAGTTATCATACTGTCTACCTTCGAGAATCATGTTGAGAAAATGCGGGGTTGTCTCGGAGAGGTTTATCAGGAGGTGTTATAGCCGAAGACTTTCTTTTTGTAGCTTCCTGAATTTCAGCTGCTTCATATGCATAAGGGAATGACGAGCTTGGGGTTTGTTCTTGATGGATCAACCGATTGAAAATGCTCCTCGGCCTCACTGGATTATTGTCCGCAGAAGATGGAGAGCGTCTACAAAAACATGAGAAAAAGTATAAGGACGCAAGTTTCATTATCGGCGTAAAAATCAAGGAGGAAAGACACATGCATGGTTCCAATTGCTATCTATAATAACACATGTGAGATATTTCATGACATTTGTTTGTACAAACCGCAAAAAAGGAGGGAGAGACCAAAACATTTATGACACTGACACAAGGATAAAAAAGCTTACTTCCAAGTTTGGCTAGATGGCCGTTGGGAATCATCTATCAAGCCGCCATTCTCAAAACCTAATACTGGCGAATTGTTTCTTCGAGAAAAATCCAAACTCCGATCAGGAAGAAGATCTGACCGACTGCAACAAAATTGAGGATTTTTAAATTGAAATTAGTTACATCAAAAATCATGATATCACTAAACATCACAGGCATGAGTATGACAAATCATTTTTAGCACCAAGACCATACAATAAACTTTTGAAAACTGAAAGAGAGCAGCACATAACGCAGAACGCAGAAGCGTCCAAACTCTTGCAAACAGACGTGTTAAGAAAGCCAAGGATATGATAGTGCTACAGAACAGCCAGAATGTCTATTGCAGAAAGAGCCTGCTGGCATAAATGGCCTTCATCTAAAGGAAAGAGCATAACCAACCTTTTCCTTTTTGAATCTTGTGATCGACCAATCTCAACAACATCAGTTCCGCTTCTGGAAAGAGTGTGGGATATACTAGCTGGAGACGTGCCTAGACCACGTTCACCATGATCCTTCATGAAATTCCTTGATTCATCATGCCCAAACTGAGGATTTAAAGTAGGCCTGCGAGGAAAAATGAAACAGGTAAAATTCAGGGAACTCGCCAAAAACAATCCAACAGCTAGTTTCTAAAGTACATAAGCCAAATCCAGTGACAGGATCTCGTAGGTGTTTCAAAGCCGCGCCATAGTAAGCCCCTTATTTATTAGATATTCAGATGGGCAGAGAAACCTATAGCACTCCGCCACACCCTATTCTCTCTTCCTACTACTATATTTCCTATCGCAGAGAACTGCAAGCATTTGAACTGTGTGATTAAAACTGCTGCCAAGCTGTGGAATATGATATTCTTCTAAGTGGAAAGTATCACACGTAGACTTTTACCTCTGAACTCCAGGAAATTGGTAAGGTCTCACAGAGGGGCTTGGGCGTGGAAAAGCTTCTGAACCCCATGGTATTCCATTGGCAGGTCCTGGACTTCTGGAAAGCATAGCATTTAAATGTTCCATGCAGAAGATACATTCAGAACTTTTACCCCCAAAAAATAATATTAAAGCCAAAGAAATAGATAACTTGGTTAATCCCATGACCAGCTGTCTCGGATTAGACCTCTCCCGAAGATCATGTGCACGCATATAAGGTGGGGAAAAAAAGAAAATAGAGCCATAAAAGTAACCTTTTCTAACCTCTGAGTTCCACCAGGTCGGTAAGGTTGTCCTGAGGAGGGTGATGGATTTTGAAAAGCTAAAGGAGGTGGTGTTCGATTCATTGGAGGACTACTGCAAGAAAATCCATGATAATTTAGGCTAGAATCTAATCAAAGAAGAAAACCAGAGAGTACAAGATCAGGCACATAAAACTTGAGCGATCAAAGGAAGAAGATAAAGCCATACAGTTTAGAATGTCTAACCTTTGTACCCCACCTGGTCGGTAAGGTTGCCCTATAAAGGCTGGAGTGTTTTGAGAAGCCGAAAGAGGCGGTGCACGCTGAATTGGAGAATAACTACAAGCAAAAGGTTCGCTACGCAGGTTAGGATCTAACAGACATAGAAAGTTAAAGTACTTAAGAAAATGAGCTCGCCATAAGGAGGTTCTCGGCTCACAAACAGCCTAACATTCTCGCATAAAAAGGCAAAGGTCATATCTAACCTTTGCATTCCACCTGGTCCAAAAGATTGTCCTGCATAGGCTGAATGGTTTTGAGACTCCGGTGGTTGAATTGGAGAATCACTACAAGCAAATCCCAAACTCGCAGGGTTAGAATACTGGAACAAAAAGCAAATTAAACCACACCAGCAGCTCCTCCTAAGGAAATTGCGAGAAAAACAAAAACCTATGTCTCTCATAAGCACTGAGCTTCAAACCCCGAAGCTTAGAGTTGCCTAAGTGATATTAGAACAAAATTTCAAGATACTTTTCACATTCGCGTGATTCCAAACACTCGAACTGAACCGGGACAAATTCTAGAGCACAATAGATCCATAGATCAATCTAAATACCTCCAAAATAAAACGGAATGAAAGTACGATCACGGCATAGCTACGTACATACATCCATAAGGAATCGAAAACCACACCTGGTGGGTTGAGTAGAAGCAGCAGCGCCAAACGTTGTAAACGGGGATGGCTTGGAGCTCATCGCCGGTCCTACATCTTTTCCGAATGGCTTAAACGCCATCTCTATAACGATAATTAATATCTTCTTATTCTTCTCCGCCCTTCGCTCACATTCGTCGGCGGCTAAATTCGAAACAACAAAATCGAGTTTTCGGTTAAGCTCAGGCCTCGCCGGCGAGGGGATGACTTTCCTTTTACATACGACGTCGCTTTAACCGAACGAATTTACTAATGGGCCTTTTATTTGAAGTTGGGCTTTAATCTTGTTTTTAATGGGCTTTTCGTGGGAAAACATCTAAGAAATAAATAATTGTTTACGAATGTTCCAACGTGCGCATGTCGTCGCCATCTTCTTTAGGTAGAGCATCAACTTTACATGACCGTTGACATTTTCTGAAGAAGAGAAAGAAAAAATTTCCTGGAAAAGGTAGATTAATCCAAGTTTTTGATCTCTTACTGCAAAGCTAATGTCGATGTCTGACCCCGGATTGTTGTTGCTGTTCGTCACCGTCTTCCTCGTCCTGCTTCAGTCTTCAACTTCTCTGATTAGTTCTCCAAGTTCTATCATCAACCCTTCTAAAGTCAAACAAGTTTCTTCAAAACCCAGGTTTGATTTTCTTCTCTTTCTCTTCTTCTATTGTCTGATTCGATTAGTGAGAATTAAATTTGGAAACTTTGAGCTTTGACTTTGTGTATTTTTTTCTGAAAATTTGGTGTTTTTTTCTTCTTCAGGGCATTTGTGTATGAAGGTTTTCTAACGGACCTGGAGTGTGATCATCTGATCTCCCTTGTAAGTGAAAACCATTTAAATCTTTTGGGTCTGAGCTCAATTTTGGAAAAGTTTCACCTTTAATTCAGTTTCTGATTTTGATTTTTGGAAAAAAGGCGAAAGAGAATCTGCAGAGATCTGCGGTTGCTGATAACGATAATGGAGAGAGTCAAGTCAGTGACGTTCGGACCAGCTCAGGGACGTTTATCTCCAAAGGAAAGGTTGAAACTTTGAACCTTAATTTGGACACAACAGATCTCACTGACTTTCTTCCAATAGGCATTCATCTTTGAGTTATCTGTTGTTGATCCTGATAATAACGGATCTGAAAAGTCAAAAACTTCCCCATGTTTGATGATTTAGATCTCTAATCCAACCCAAGATTTCACACACATATTGGATTGGATCTTGAGTTATCATTGCTGTTTAGTACATATAAAAGGTTTCAGAGCTAGATGCTAGTCAACAAAATTGCTTCTGTGTATCTATCATGATCAGATAAATCATGGAATATGGTTGGTACTTAGTGGTTTTTGTAATGACTACAATCTTCTTTGCTTAATCACAGGATCCTATTGTTTCTGGTATAGAGGACAAGCTCTCCACATGGACATTCCTGCCAAAAGGTAACAAAGCCATTAGTGATTCAATCTGTTGATCAAGTAACAAGGAACCTCGACTCTTCTTGAGTTTCTTGAAAGGCTTTTCAAAAGATATTATTATAGTTGTTTCTAAGTGCTTACACTCTCTCTGGTGGCAGAAAATGGGGAGGATCTTCAGGTGTTGAGGTATGAGTACGGTCAGAAATATGACGCTCACTTCGACTACTTTCACGACAAAGTCAACATTGCTCGTGGTGGACACCGCATAGCAACTGTTCTAATGTATCTATCCAATGTCACAAAGGGTGGAGAAACTGTTTTCCCTGATGCAGTGGTTTGTATTCAGACAAAACCCATCACTTTCTTCTTACATCTATACAATGGCTACTCTGTCTGATGAAAATTTCTGCGCAGGAATCTTCTCGCCGCAAGCTTTCTGTAAACAAAGATGATCTTTCTGAGTGTGCTAAGAAAGGAATTGCAGGTGAGCTATAGAACTTTAAGTATACACTTCTTATTATCTCTAAGAATGTTCTAAAACATATTTTGATTTGATATTATTTAGTGAAACCAAAGAAAGGAGATGCTCTGTTGTTCTTCAACCTCCACCAAGACGCAATACCAGATCCATTGAGTCTTCACGGAGGTTGTCCTGTGATTGAAGGAGAGAAATGGTCAGCAACTAAGTGGATACACGTGGACTCGTTCGATAAGATTGTGACACATGATGGTAACTGTACGGATATAAACGAGAGCTGTGAAAGATGGGCAGTGCTTGGAGAATGTGCAAAGAACCCAGAGTATATGGTGGGAACTCCAGAGCTCCCTGGAAATTGCAGGCGTAGCTGTAAAGCTTGCTAAAGAGTTCAAATTATCTTCTCTCTGTACCATTAAGTTTTTTGTAATTGATCGAGCTTTGTTTTGTAATTTTCTTGTTTGCTGGTTGATGACTCTTGTTCTTGAATTATTTAGCTTTTTCTATCAATGGACTCTCTATTTCAATTAGGTCCATATATATGAACGTTTTTTTGTCTTTTACATGTTCGGATTTTGCATTAAACAAAACGAATTGTTTTAGAAGAATGTGTTTAAACAGTCTTGTCATTAATAATAAAGTAGCTCAAACAAGTTGTCTTGTACATTCTAGTAATATATATTCTTATATTACTAGAATGTATAAGAGACAACACATATTCTTCTAAAACAACACGTTTGTTTAATGCAAAATACAAAAATGTAACAATAGCTCTACAAATTACTTTACCTACAAGTAAAAGACAGGAAACAATCACATTTGCAGACCTAATTGAAATAGAGAGTCCATTGATAGAAAAAACCTAATTGATTCAAGAACAAGAGACGTTCATCAACGAGCAACCAATTCAATCAGAAAATTTTGAGGAAAATTTGGGGAAAATTTAAGGAAAATTTTGGGAAATTTGAAGTGAAGCCAAAACAATGTGTGAGGAGGAGTAGCAGGTCGCAGAACTCAAAAAGATATGATAAGCTTGTTACCCGATCACTTGCTGTGTCAGATACTCTCTAATCTTCGGACAAAGAATGCTGTTAGAACTAGTATTTTGTCCACTCGATGGAGAAGTGTCTGGCTTTCGGTTCCTCTCTTGGATTTAGACAGTGATGATTTCCCTCACTACATACCATTGGCCATCTTCGTCTCCCGGTTTCTAGATTCCTCTAAGGACTCATCATGCTTAGACAAGCTCAAACTTGCTTATGCCTCTAGTGACTCATCTAATTCTTTTGATCCGCGTTACTTGACCAGGAAGCAGTGGATCAACAATGCAGTTATACATAAAGTTCAACATCTTGATCTATTGTTTCGTCGGGAATATTTTGTTGCGGAGGTGATGCCACTAAGCATCTACAGATGTGAGACTCTGGTATCTTTAAAACTCATTAATGTGTACTTGCCAAATTTCAAGTATGTATCACACACACAACGAGCAACGTTCATTAAGTTTTTTGTAATTGATCGAGCTTTGTTTTGTCATTTTCTTGTTTCTGATGAATTGTTTGGTCGTTGGTGAACGCCTCTTGTTCTTGAATTAGATAGCTTTTTCTATCAATGGACTCTCTATTTCAATTAGGTCTATAAATGTGATCGTTCTCTTTCTTTTACTTGTAGGTCAAGAAAAAAACATACGTGTCTTTCTTAGTTTTTATTTAATGAAAATATCGATAACATTTGTGTGATGTATGTATGTCTAGAATATTTCTCATGTACATGTATATATTATCTATTGCTAAAAATACAATTTAGTCAATAGAAAATAAATAGAAAATATGAACCAGAAAAAAAGGGTTTGAGTCCCACGCGCTAGAAAAAAAGCTCTCTAGAAGTTTCCTTTCCATTTTTCTTTGTTGTGGCGGAGGTTCCTCCGGCAGCGACGGTTTCAACGTCACCGTGAGGAATCTCCGACGTTTCTTATTTGAACTTCAGGTGCTGGTGCTCAGATGAAGGTTCCGGAAGTGGTTTCTTACTTGCCTAGTCCGGTTGTGCGTGGTGGGTCGATCTCTGCGGCGGATCTGGCGGTGGAAATCCGGGTAATCTACCGATCTCCGTGGCAGGCAAGCTTAGGAGTTCGTAGAGGACATCGGCGAGGTAAGGCAGTCGCCGGAGGAAGGAAGACGGTCTGGATCTAGATCCGGGTTCACCTGGTGCTTCCGATCTCGTCAAGCTTAGAGGTCGCTGGAGAACGGCGACGATCTAAGGCAGGCGGCGGAGTAGGAAGGTGGCTCGGCTCGGTTCGAAGCTTTCCTTGTCAAGCTTAAGAGGTTATTTTATATGACGAGCTAAGGCATGCTTGGAAGCGGAGACGAAACCAGCTAGAAGCGGAAGCCGCCGACGAGGTTAGCGGTTGGTGTCACGGTGTTGGGATTATGTCCTGAAATCACATTGTACTCACTCTAGATATAGTTGTATTGTCGAGATCGGACAATTCATGTTATACTGGGTAGTCATAATGTTTTGCTAGAAACCGCTTATGACAAATGAGTTGTGACTCATTTCCAGTATCGTGTGAACCTACAGGGTCACACACCTAAGCAAGTTGGACATACTTCGTATGGGATTGATCATTGGCATAGGATCTGGTCGATGTGTATTGGATACACATCGAATATAGTTTTGATGAGGTGTGTCGATCGACACTGTTAAGTGCGTCGGTCGACACAAGACGTGTGTCGATCGACACCACTAAGTGTGTCGGTCGACACAAGGCCGAAACCGAAACTGATGTTTCGGTTTATGTCGAGGTTCGTATATAAGTGATCTTATATTTCGACCGAAACAAGGCAGCCGCCCAGAGTGTTTTCTCAGTGAGAAAAACACAGAAACCTCTAAAACCAAAAGTCCCTAGGAGATCCGAGCACCGGCGCTAGCAACCCGGCGGATTCCAGCTTGTGTGCGTGTGGACTGAACAGTAGAGGCGCAACGATTGGGGCGCTGGTGATCTCGTTTATCTATTCGTCTTCCGCTGTCAGAACAAGGTAAACGCTAGATCGATTCATGATTCAATTAACTAGACCCTAGATCCTAGGCTATCGGGAACTCGCGAGAATTCTGAATCTGTAGAATTGGCTCGAATTTCCAACAGTGGTATCAGAGGCTTAGGGTTTTTCCATTGAATCAGTCTGTTTAATTGAATCTAATTAATTGAATTCGCTCATAAAAGTTTATGATCAATAGCATGTTAGATCGATTGAAACAGAACTCCGATTCTGTGTTTTCGCACGGTGTCGATCGACACACTGGGTGTGTCGGTCGACACAGAGTGGCGAAGTTCGACAGAATCGGCGGCTAGGGTTTTTCGCGAAGAAAAACCGAAAGCCTTCTGTGTCGATCGACACACTGGGTGTGTCGGTCGACACAGAGCAAACACGGTCGAGTGTCGATCGACACAGTTTGAGTGTCGGTCGACACATACCAATATTCGGCGGCTAGGGTTTTCTCGGAGAAAACCTAAAAGGCCTGCTGCGTCGATCGACAAAGGTTGAATGTCGATCGACACATACCGAGCGAATGGTTAATCAGTTCAATTGGATTGGACCGGTTATCATGTTTGGTTAAGTCCGAATAGATCGGTTTAAATTAGATGAATTGGTTCAATTGGATTGAATTGATTATCTTAATTAGCATGAATCGATGGGTTAAATCAGTTTGATTAGATAATACGGTTCAATTGAATTGGACTGGTTATCGCAATCAGTTAAAACTGGTTTAAACGGTTTAAATTGGATGAATTGATTCAATTGGATTGAACTGATTATCCCAATTTGAATAAACCGATTGGTTAAGATCAGTTTGATCAGATAAGTCAGTTCAATTGGATTGAACCGGTTATCAAAACTGTCTTAGGTTAAGGTCTATGTCGACCGTCACACACGGGTTGTGTTGATCGACATGACTGGTTCGATAAACCGGGTTAATTGTATTAACCGGGTTAAAGCTTAGCTTCAATATGGTCAACTGTCAAGACTCATTTCGTTGTGTGATGTCTAGCCAAGAGCTTGATGTCCACAATTACATGAGTAAGGCAGGTAATAATGTTGATGGACTTGCAGTGCATTGACATCAACAATTACATGACCTAAGAGATTGATTTGCTAAACCTTTGGGTTTAGTTTCCTCAACTAAATATCAAGTAGTATTGATGTCTTGCCCAAATCTTGTCTACTGTCAAAACTTGTGTCGTTTGTTGGATATTCTTGGAGTCCTTGGTATCCACTGCAACGTGAGTGAGGCAGGTGGTCATTGACAGACTTGCAGTGCAACTGTCAGTGATCACAAGACGAAAAAGATTGGTTTTACTTGACTAGGCTATCGGAAGTTCTGGGCCCAGAGACATCAGAGTGGATTAGACATAGTTTGTCTCATCCACAACCAAGAGTTGTACTGGGTACAATTAGCAATGATTTGCTTACCTAGATGACTAAAGCTTGGGTAATGGCGAGTCGCCGACTCAGATTTTAGTGATGTATGGATCTTGGATCATTATATTCATAGAGGAAACATTGTTTGAATATAATGCGAGTTTTCTTATTAAAATAAGATTTCTCATCATACACATAACTAAATCTTTGTTTTTCTTGGATTTCAGCTTATGTCTATGACTACTTTCTCGTTGCGATCCGTCCTTGAGAAGGACAAGTTAAATGGATCCAACTTCCTGGATTGGTATCGGAATCTGAGATTCATTCTCAAGCAGGAGAGCAAGGACTATGTCCTTGAAAAGGCTCTTCCAGAAAGGCTTGGGACCAATCGCTCGCATGCAGTGTATAATGCTTGGAATATGCATTATACTGATGTGGTAGATGTGCGTGGTCTGATGTTGGCTACCATGAACTCAGACTTGAAGAGTCAGTACGAGAACATGGAGTCGCCAATAGAGATGATCACCAGCCTGAAACTGAAGTTTCAGAATCTCGCACGAGTTGAGAGATTCCAGATGGTGAAGTCTCTAACTGAGTGCAAGCTACCAGAGGATACTCCAGTAAGTCCTCATGTCATTAAACTGATAGGTTACATTGATAACCTGGGGAGACTGGAATGTCCTGTCAGCTTAGAGTTGGCCACTGACATCATTCTGCAGTCACTGCCGTCAAGCTATGATAAGTTCATTAAGAACTATATTAAGAAAGGCTTGACGAAGACGTTGACTGAGCTGCATGGCATGCTCAAAGCAGTAGAGCAAGACATCATAAAGGGCAAGAGATTTGAGAGATCTTGTGCTGGCAAGGGTAGAGACAGGGCCGTCCAGATTTGGAATCAGGATAAACCTGTGTCATCTTTTAATCCCAAGTCAGGCCCATCTGGTGTTAAAAGGTGCTTCTACTGTGATGAGTCAGGGCATTGGAAGAGAGATTGCATTAAATTCTTGGAAGATTCACAAGAGATGAAGGAGATGTATGGTACTTCTTCTTCAGGTATTGTGTTATTGATTCAAGTTCTACATAAGTATTGGATACTAGTTGTGGTACTGATATTTTGGAAATATGCAGGACCTAAGCGACAGTAGAACGTTGAAGAAAGGACAAGTGGAACTGCGAGTCTGGTATGAAGCAATGGTTGCTGCATGAGCCGTAGAGATTCTTCACTTGTAGGAGCCTTTCATACTTGGTTTTAGAAATTAAGTAATTGCTACTATGTATCTGCCTTGTGCAGAGATGTCTTTCATTTTCTTGTAAGAATTTGAATGTTTTTCATTTTGATAAAAGACAAGTTTTGTTCTTTAGATCTTAATGAAATATCATATGGTAGCACCCCGTTTGGAATGGGTTTTGTATCTGAAACCAGCATAAATTTAAAAAAAAACACAAATACTGAAGTTTTAAGTCTGATGACTCAAACTCGACTTTTCTTTGGCATAGTCGTTTAACCACAAAGAGTAAAGCGGATTCAGTAAATCCATAGTTTTGGACTCATTTGATTTTAATCATTTGAGATATGAATTCTGTTCACTGGACCAAATGACTAAGGCCCATTTAGCAGAGCTAAAGGAAACGGGCTAGAGGCTTATTGGGCCTTACACATACTGATGTATGCGGCCCGATGAGCATTAGTGCCAAAGAAAATCTTCTGTACTTCATTACCTTATTGATGGCATCAATAAAGTATGGATGTGTTCATTTGATGAGACACAAACAGGAATCCCTTGAGGAGTTCCAAGATGAAGTGTAGAACCGATTTGACAGAAATATTAAGATCCTCAATTGAATCGCGGAGGATAATACTTAAGTCATGAATTGGGTGATCATCTAACAGAATGAATCGGATCTTATTAGACATGCTCCGATTAAAGATGAGTCACAAGAATCTTCCATAACAATTTAAGAATACGTCCTAAAACGTCTGTCTTTGCGCAGAAAAGGGTTTCTATCAGAATCAGTGAAAAACACCACATTGGATGTGGACTGGGTGATTTCCAAATTAGTTTTTCTGATTAATTGGGATTGCAAAGTTTGTGTAAGACAGTAGTCAACAAACAAACTTGAACCCACATATGATAAGTTCCGCATCGCTGGTTGTCCTAAGGAAACCAAGGCTTAGTACTTTTATTGTCCAGAACTGTGTCTTTTAAGAAAGATCATACTTTCAAAAGGAACAGTAGGAGCAAAAGTACACATCGAAGAAATTCGATAAACACAGGAAGCTGCTCAACCTGTTGAGGGAGAACAGCGGTGAGATCTACAAAGGGCTGTAGAATCTACGCCTGTGGAGCCCGAAGTTCGCAGATCCGAAAGGATCCGTCACTAACTCGAGAGTGATTTCTCGTAACCAATTGTCGTGATCTGTTGATCATTGGCAAGTGACGAACATGCAAAATTCAAAGAAGCGATGGTAAGCCGCAACTCCGAAAAATTGGCTAGGTATGCATGTTAGCTTCACCGATTCATTTCTGGATTGAAGCGAACATTTTGGAGTTGGAATCAACATTCTGATAATGTGGTCAAAAGTTTTGACCTGATCAGAAAGAAAAGAAACCATGCGTTTACAAGAAGACTAGTGGGAGCGTATTGGCAATTCTCACACAGTATGTAGATTACATACTTGAATCTCATAAATGACGTCCCGACGCTAAAGTCTTGTCAAGAATTTAGGTCGGAAGTCAAATTTAAATGATAGACATGGGAGTAGCCGTAAAAGTTCTTGGAATAAGGATCCATTGGAATGGATCAGAAAGGCAGATTGGGTCATGTCAAAATCCTTATGTTGATAAGGTATTGGACAGTTCCAATGTGCATAATTCCAAGAATGGCTTCATACCAAAGGTCTTATGGCAATAATCTAAGCAAGATGAAGTGTCTTGGACACTGGCTGAGCTAGTAGCAATATTAGCAAGGAGAAGTGGTTTGAACACTGTCTGAACTAGTATAAATGAGTGTGATTGTGATTGCTTATGTTGATGCAATAGAATCCATCATGAATGCCATATTTTGCGCTCGTCTAGATGCACTTTAAGAATAAAGCATGACGAGAAAATACCAATGTACTCCGGTAATAGTCACTGAATAGTTACCAGAAATATCCCAAGTGTTCAAAGAACTCTAAGGATAGTTTCATGGTGAACTGAGGAAGTGACGAACCAGTTGAAAGTAGTTAGACGGACAAAGACGATTCCCGGTTCCCACCTGGTTATGTCTCTTTGTTTGAATAGCGGTGCTAACTTTTGGAAAGGCTCCAAGCAGTAGACCGTAGAATAGTGCTTTTATCTGAATGGCGGTGTAATTTGCTGAAATTGTTTCAAGCAATAGCACCGCACTCTCTCCCACAACCTAAGCACGGAATTCATTATGTTGCTGTAGGTGTAAGACATCCTAAAAGATGATCTTGATTCTAGTGGGAGTTATTTTAGTTATGTTGTAAACTTTACATAGACATGCTTTGGCAGTGTTTGTGTAAGTTAAAACTGACATCAGTATTATTTCTTTGGATAATTAAATAATGGTCCCAAAGTACTTTATGGTCATCTTATAGGTCATCAAGTTGAAGACTTGATCATGAAACCCTATAAGTAAAAGATGACATAAATTATGATTGTCACTAGTCGAGGTTATTGAAGTGGGGCACCAATAACCGCGTGAGACTAGTATGTGAAGTGACTGCTGGACTAAGTTTCATGGAGTCAATGATATGATTATCACAGTCAGTCGCATAGACATATGTTGGTAAACATATGATCGGACATGACCCGCTAATGAGAACTCCACGGGATAGTTATATCAGTGTCATGGGAGGTTCTCATTACGACTATAGAGTATAGTCCTTAGACCTGAGTTCATCATGCTTTCTGGCATATGAATTGGTGCATGTTGACCTTGTCAAACGTCGTTCCGTAACTGGCGGCAATAACGGCATTTCTTATGCGTATAATGAAGTATGTGTAGAAACAGGGATGGAACAAGATGGAATTTGTCCCTCCTAGAATGGGAGATAAATATCTCAGGGCCCATCGAAGATTTGATACTGAGAAAATGAATGGCCGTGCTCAAACGAGGTGATTGTCAGTCGTTTGTTTTATCAGTATAGATCAGGAATTCGATGAACATGATGTTGGCTATAATAAGGATGACACAGTCTCTTGCCTTATGCCAAATCGAGATATAGAGACGAAGAGATTATAGGAATAGATGATTCCAGTACAAGTGGGAGATTGTTGGGATTATGTCCTGAAATCACATTGTACTCACTCTAGATATAGTTGTATTGTCGAGATCGGACAATTCATGTGATACTGAGTAGTCATAATGTTTTGCTAGAAACCGCTTATGACAAATGAGTTGTGACTCATTTCCAGTATCGTGTGAACCTACAGGGTCACACACCTAAGCAAGTTGGACATACTTCGTATGGGATTGATCATTGGCATATGATCTGGTCGATGTGTATTGGATACACATCGAATATAGTTTTGATGAGGTGTGTCGATCGACACTGTTAAGTGCGTCGGTCGACACAAGACGTGTGTCGATCGACACCACTAAGTGTGTCGGTCGACACAAGGCCGAAACCGAAACTGATGTTTCGGTTTATGTCGAGGTTCGTATATAAGTGATCTTATATTTCGACCTAAACAAGGCAGCCGCCCAGAGTGTTTTCTCAGTGAGAAAAACACAGAAACCTCTAAAACCAAAAGTCCCTAGGAGATCCGAGCACCGGCGCTAGCAACCCGGCGGATTCCAGCTTGTGTGCGTGTGGACTGAACAGTAGAGGCGCAACGATTGGGGCGCTGGTGATCTCGTTTATCTATTCGTCTTCCGCTGTCAGAACAAGGTAAACGCTAGATCGATTCATGATTCAATTAACTAGACCCTAGATCCTAGGCTATCGGGAACTCGCGAGAATTCTGAATCTGTAGAATTGGCTCGGATTTCCAACACACGGCGTGTCGAAGGAGTGTGTGACGGCGCTAGGTGAGGTCACCACGATGGAGGAGGAGTTGAATCGGTGAGAGGTGAGGTGACCCTCTCGCTTGAGGCTTTGCCGACGTTTGCTTCTTTGATCGGGTTCGGGTAAGGTGAGAGGCAGAACCACGGAGATAGATCTCGCCGATTAGACTCGCCGGAAAGGGATGGTCGAGGGTCGTAGCTGCCGGGTCAGACCGCAAGTATCTTGAGGCTTGATGCTCGGAGTTACCGGAAGACGGTGGGAGGGAAAGGATCGCCGGTCTGTGGATGGGTTGCGGTGGTCGGCGCCGCCGTGGACCGAGAAGGAGATCGGTCGGTCTGATAATCCCGCAGTCTTTGCCGCCGGTGACGCTTGGGTAAGAGAGAAGAGATGGTAACTAAAGAGGGCTTGACCTAACCGGTTAGAGTTCGAATTGGCTTGAGATTCTCGTGTCGGTTTGTTGTAATGTTTTTTGCTCCGGTTTTCACTTCTTCGATTGTATCCGGTTATTTACCGATTTTAATCGGTTAAGATATAAATATAATATAATTTTTAAAAAAAAATAGAAAATACGAATACAAACTATTTGTGGGATTTTAGTACTCTGCAATGTGATGACCATGTGCAAAATCAACAATATAATTAAGAGCTGTCATTGAGATCATGTGCAAAATCAACAATAATCACTCATCATTATTTATTGTTGTATATAACTGGTTTACTACATGTTTATCTCTTTAGGTAGAGCATCAACTTTACATGACCGTTGACATTTTCCGACGTGTGCATGTTATTTAGTGAAACCAAAGAAAGGAGATGCTCTGTTGTTCTTCAACGGAGGTTGTCCTGTGATTGAAGGAGAGAAATGGTCAGCAACTAAGTGGATCCATGTGGACTCGTTCGATAAGATTGTGACACATGATGGTAATTGTATGGATATAAACGAGAACTGTGAAAGATGGGCAGTGTTTGGAGAATGTGCAAAGAACCCAGAGTATATGGTGGGAACTCCAGAGCTGTAAAGCTTGTTAAAGAATTTGAATTATCTTCTCATTGTACGACTGTACCATTAAGTTTTTTTTGTAATTGATCAAGCTTTGTTTTGTTATTTTCTTGTTTCTGATGAATTGTTTGTTCGTTGATGAACGTCTCTTGTTCTTGAATCAGTTAGCTGTTTTATTATCAATGGACTCTCTATTTCAATAAAGTCTTTAAATGTGATCGTTTTCTATATTTCTCAATTTTTATTTAATGAAAATATCAATAACATTTGTGTTGTATATATTTGTGTCACAATCTCGTTTATATTTCTCAATTATACAATATAAATTCCGGTTTATTCAGGTTTTAGTTTTGGTTTTATCGTTGTAACATGGAAGTTTTTAATATAATCATCATTTTATCCGCAATAAAAAAGATTATATTTTACAAATGCAAAATCACCGATTCTTTGACACATGAATATGTTGTGTTTGCATCTTTTGTCCTCGGTTTGAACCCGGTTAAGCGAATGTCATTGGTCTGATTTGAATGAACCAATTGGTAAGTTTGGGGTGAGGCAGTAATTCTCCTCTCTTTTACAATGATACAATATAAATTCCGGTTTATTCAGGTTTTAGTTTTGGTTTTATCGTTGTAACATGGAAGTTTTTAATATAATCATCCTTTTATCCGCAAAAAAAAAAAAGATTATATTTTACAAATGCAAAATCACCGAGTCTTTGACACATGAATATGTTGTGTTTGCACTTTGCATCTTTGGTCCTCGGTTTGATCCCGGTTAAGCGAATGTCATTGGTCTGATTTGAATGAACCAACCGTAATAAGAATGTATTTCTTGGGTTTTGTGGGTATTATGTATCTCACCGGTCACATATAAACGGAACTAAACTTGTATCGATTCTGGTATGTTCCTTCATCCATCTATCTAGGGTTTACTCAAATTTATGATTTCTGAATATGTTCAACGCCGAAGAAAATTTGAGGTTGAAGCCCATGGAGATCTGTGAGGAGACACGACCTACGGCTCCGATGAAGCGCAAGGCGAATGACGCTTTCCCGCTGGATTCTTCCGTTGATATCGAAGATGGTGGTGTCGGAGACATCGGCAGCGGCAGCGAAGAACAAGGGGGGAAATGCGACAATGGCGAGGAAAGTGATGCGTCCAGCCGCGAGGAGGGCCAAGAATGGGACGTTGATAGTTTTGACGATGGACTCGATTACAAACCCAAAAGGAACCTGGACCCCAACGATGAGACTGGTCAAAAGATGCATCGCTATAGATCTTCAATGTACCGGAGCAAGGTATGTTAATTTTAGGTTTCTCGATAAATGTAACAACAACTGTAAGTGTGTCAGGGCATAGTTTTGCTGAACTTGGATGAAATTTGGACGTTTGTGTGTTCAGGGATTCGATGTTGATGGAGATAGCTACCCGGGGAGTGTGGCCTACCGAGCACTTTGGCCCATTGATCTTGATGAACCATTTGAGAGTACTGGACTGACAGGAAGGGAGTACATGCAAGCCATGGTTGATTTGGCTCTCGAAAGATACAACAGAATCAAGGTTTGTTATTTATCTTCTTTAGACTTTGTTTGGTGTAATTTTCCTTAACTGGAATTGAGCAAGTCTTTTCGTAGGGATTTACGGTGACATGCGAATCTATTGTGAGGTGTATCGTTGGTTTGGTGTCTGGGATCAAATGCTACATCACGTTTATGGCTAGAGAGTCTCCGAATGGAGATCTTGTGGAGTATCAAGCAAAAACAGAGAAGAGAGTTTGGCAAACTAAAACTCACGTCATCTTTTGCAGGCCAGCTCCAGAACCCAAAGGTACTTTATTTATTGTACATCCTGGCATACGTTTAGATGTTGATGTGATATTCATTTAGCATCGTTTCATCTCATCCTGTGACATGGTTCCCCATGGAAGGATCTTAGAAAAGAATGAACATGCAAACTCATGTAGAACGACTACTAGTTTGCCACTTGTTCTCTGTTTCTTCTTTGTTAACATAGCTATATTTTTCCTCCTTATATCTTGAAGAGCTCGTGGAGGGTGAGTACTCAGATACTTCCAGTGATGACACGGATAGTGATTTGTCCAGTCGTGGAAGTGGCCAAGCATGGGATGTGGATAGTTTCGACGAGTTAACCGATTTCAAAACCCCAAGGACGAATCCCCCCTCAGATGACGAAATTGAACAAATGCGTCTGTATAGACCTCAGATGTACAAGACCAAGGTATTTTTTTTGTATATTCTACTTTATAAAAGAAAAGAAAATTAGATCTCTTTGACTGATTTCGTGAATCAACCAGTGTGCATTACGCAATAACTTTGAATTTGGATAGACGGTGACTTTTTTAAATTAGGACAAATTTAAGGATTAAAATTTGTTACTTTATGATTGTGCTAATGCTCAGGGTTTCTATGTGGATGGAGATCTCTACCCTGGGAAAATGCTCTTCTTTTCTCCTGTTGATCTTGATGAAGAATTATGGCCTACCAGGCTTACTGGTCGTCAGTACATGGAAAAGATGGTAGGTGTGGCTCTGGATAAATACAACGAGATGAAGGAGGTTAGCTAAGTACTAAGTATATGGTTATCCTTAGACATTAATTATGTGATATATTTGATCGATGATTTGTTGTAGGGATCCAATGTGACATTAGAATCCATTGTGAGGGCTAATCTGTGTAAGGTGAATGGATTCAAGTCATACATCACGTTTATGGCTAGAGAGGTTCCGGGTGGAGATCTTGTGGAGTATCAAGCTAAGGTGGAGAGGAGGTTTAATCAAAGGAAACATCATGCCATCCTTTGTAGGCCAACTCCAAAATCAGAAGGTATGCTTTTTTAATTATTGGCTAATTCATGCTTTTTTTCTGAGATTTTGTAGGTTATATAGTTATTAAGTTCTTATGGTATTGTTCTTTTTTCTTCCCTGAATCGCAGGTTGATGTTGTTGCTACCAAGCTTATGGGTTGTGATGAACAAATAAACTTCTTCCAGAGAGTAAACCTTTCTATGTGTTAAAATTTGTCTTGGTTTTTAATTAGACCTTGTTTATGGTAAAATAATTTGCTATTTTAATCGGATATGAATGTAAACTAAAGTTAAGGAAAATTTACATGACCGTTGACATTTTCCGGAGAAGAGAGTAAAATTTTCCCTCTTTTATTTTCCTGGAAAAAAGTAGATTAATCTCTTTTCTGGATCCAAGCGACTGCAATGATAATGTCGATGCCTTGCCGTGGATTGTTGTTGCTGTTCGTCGTCGTCTTCCTCGCCCTGCTTCAATCTTCAACTTCTCTGATCAGTTCACCCAGTTCTATCATCAACCCTTCTAAAGTCAAACAAGTTTCTTCAAAACCCAGGTTTGATTTTCCTCTCTTTCTCTTCATATATCGTCTGATTCGATTAGTGAGAGCTTACACGAAGTAAATTTGGAAACTTTGAGCTTAGACTTTGTGTATTTTCTTCAGGGCATTTGTATATGAAGGTTTTCTAACGGACCTGGAATGTGATCATCTGATCTCCCTGGTAAGTGCAAAGTATTTCATTTTAATCTTTGGGTCTGAGCTTAATTTGGAAAAAGTTTCCCCTTTTAATTTCAGTTTCTGATTTTGATTTTTCAGGCGAAAGAGAATCTGCAGAGATCTGCGGTTGCTGATAACGATAATGGAGAGAGTCAAGTCAGTGACGTTCGGACCAGCTCCGGCACGTTTATCTCCAAAGGAAAGGTTGAAACTTGGAACCTTAATTTGTGCACTAACAGATCTCACTCACTTTCTCCAATAGGCATTGACCTTTGAGTTGGTCCTGATAAGAACGGATCTGAAAAATCAAAGGTTTCCCATGTCTGAATGATTTAGATCTCTAATCCACCCAAGAGTTCACACACATATTGGATTGGATCTTGAGTTGCACTGATCATGTTTACAAATCTTTCTAATATAAACCTCTCGGATCTTGAATCTTGATAGTTGATAGATTGACTCAAATCAAAACTGTATTGATTTGTCATTGCTGTACAAATAAAAAGTTTCAGAGCTTGTTGTTAGTCAACAAAATTGCTTCTGCATATCTATGATGATCATATCCAGGACCGGTCCTAGGATAAAGCACATGAAGCATAGACTTTAGCGCCAAAATTTATAAGATTTTTAAGGTCATTAGTTGCAAAAAAAAAAAAAAAAAAATTATTTGGTATAGTTGCAAAGAGATTCTATATGTCTTATAGATAATAGGTTCAAGTTTCATTAAGGGTAACATTTTAAAATTTTGCTTGACCGGGCCGGCACTGATCAGATCAATCATGGATTATGTTGGTACTTAGTGGTTTTTGTAATGACTACAATCTTAATGTAAAGCTTTCTTTGCTTAATCACAGGATCCTATTGTTTCTGGTATAGAGGACAAGCTCTCCACATGGACATTCCTCCCAAAAGGTAACAAAAACATTCTGAATGGTGTTTCAATCTGTTTCAGAAGATCAAGTAACAAGGAACCTTAACTGTTTGAGTCAGTGTTTGAAGTCCTTACACTCTCTGGTGGCAGAAAACGGTGAGGATCTTCAGGTATTGAGGTATGAGCATGGTCAGAAATATGACGCTCACTTCGACTACTTTCACGACAAAGTCAACATTGCCCGTGGTGGACACCGCATAGCAACGGTTCTCATGTATCTATCCAATGTCACAAAGGGTGGAGAAACTGTTTTCCCTGATGCAGTGGTTTGTATTCTTACAAAACCCATCACTTTCCCCATTACATCTATACAATGGCTACTCTGTCTGATGAAATCTTTTTGCGCAGGAATCTTCCCGCCGCAAGCTTTCTGTAAACAAAGATGATCTTTCTGAGTGTGCAAAGAAAGGAATTGCTGGTGAGCTATAGAACTTTTAGTATACACTTCTTATTATCTCTAAGAATGTTCTAAAACATATTTTGATTGATGTTATGTAGTGAAACCAAAGAAAGGAGATGCTTTGTTGTTCTTCAACCTCCACCAAGACGCAATCCCAGATCCATTGAGTCTTCACGGAGGTTGTCCTGTGATTGAAGGAGAGAAATGGTCAGCAACTAAGTGGATCCATGTGGACTCGTTCGACAAGATTGTGACACATGATGGTAACTGTACGGATATAAACGAGAGCTGTGAAAGATGGGCAGTGCTTGGAGAATGTGCAAAGAACCCAGAGTATATGGTTGGAACTCTAGAGCTCCCTGGAAATTGCAGGCGTAGCTGTAAAGCTTGTTAAAAGAGTTTGAATTCTCTTCTCTTTGTGTGATTGTACCATTAAGTTTTTTGTAATTGATCGAGCTTTGTTTTGTCATTTTCTTGTTTCTGATGAATTGTTTGTTCGTTGGTGAACGTCTCTTGTTCTTGAATCAGATAGCTTTTTTCTATCAATGGACTCTCTATTTCAATTAGGTCTATATATGTGATCGTTCTCTTTCTTTTACTTGTAGGTCAAGAAAAAAAACATATGTGTCTTTCTTAGTTTTTATTTAATGAAAATATCGATAACATTTGTGTGATGTATGTATGTCTAGAATATTTCTCATGTACATGTATATATTATCTATTGCTAAAAATACAATTTAGTCAATAGAAAATAAATAGAAAAAACGAATACAAACTATTTGTGGGATTTTAGTACTCTGCAATGTAATGACCAAACTGAACATCAATATAATTAAGAGCTGTTATTGAGATCATGTGCAAAATCAACAATAATCACTCATCATTATTTATTGTTGTATGTTTACTACATGTTTTACAAAATTTAATTATTGTTTAGCACCAAATAGAAGAAGGAAAATGCTAAATGGAAGTTGACAAAAAAAAAACTTAAAATTTTCTCAAATTTTCCTCAAAATCTAGTTTAATTTTTGTACAGACCATTTTTCATTTGCTTTAGGGTTTAGACTAGCTTCTTCTTCCATAGTACATTTTTGCTTATTTTGTTTTTCTTTCTTTCGGGTTTATTAATCTATGCAAAACAAATACATTGGTTTTCGCCTTTCTATGGGTTAAAATGCATCTGGTTTAGAGGTTTGATAAATTTGCTCTTTGATTTGATTCCGTAGCCCATTTGTTGGGCTATTGTTATAGCTCGGCTAATAGAAGCTGCTTATAAACTATCATAACGCCAAAACTCTATAAAGTTCCATGAGATTTTGTACAAACATTTGGTGAATAAGATTAAGAAGAAAACAAAAAGAAATGAAAATAAATCCTTGAAGAATGCTTCAAATTGATTAGAGATGATGGTTAGCTAAAAGATCAACAATATTTATGGGTTGATCATGTATCTATTTAGAGGTTATGATAAGTATAATTTATTGGTCTTCACAAAACATTTCTGAGTTTAGTTTTTGGTTGGGGCATTTTTGTTGTGCTATATCTAGACTAACTTCTTCATTATTAGTTGTTTGCTTGTTTTTTCCCTTGATTTAATTTGAGTTTATTAATCTATACAGAACAAATGATTTTGTTTTCTCCTTTCTATGGGTTAAGATGCGTATGATTTAAAGATTTTGATGAGTATTTAATTTCTTGGTCTTTTGTCTCTCCTTTTTTCCTTCCTAAAATTTGTGTAACACATCTTTTAATGACATTTTGTTTTTATCTGATTTCTTTTGCAGTTGTGAATGAGAACATAGGAGCTCGCCCTAAATTCTGAGGTCAACAACAACAAAATCAACCGGTCTAAGAACAACTCATAAACCAAGGACAACAATATCAAAAAAATCAGCGAGTATGAATCTTTCTCACATATGTGTATATACTGATATAAAAGTAACAAATTGTGTGATATTAGCTATTTTCTGATTGTTTCTAGGGATTCGATGATCACAGTGTCATATTGCTTGACTGGAGAGATGTATCAGGTGTAGTGTGGCCGTTATAAGTCAAAAAGCTGGTAAATATTTCTATTGTTTAATATCAAATGGTGTTTAGGTTCATCTTGTAATTAATTTTTGTTTTTTGTTTTGATTGTGTAGCCATTTGTTGGGCTATCGTTATGGCTCGATTAATGGAAGCAGCTTATAAAATGTCATACCGCCAAGATCCGACGAAGTTCCATGAGATTTCATTCAATCATTTGGTGAAGAAGATTAAAAAGAAAACTAAAGAGATGAAAATTAGATCATTGAAGAAATGCTTCAAATTTATTAGGAATGAAGGGGTAGCAAAAATATCAACATATGTCATAAACTCATCTACATGCGTTATTTTTGTGTTTACATTTATTTATTTTTGTTTAATTTTCTCTCTTACTTTGTAGCAAAATGATGAGTTAGCCCAAAAAAGTTACTTGAGTATTTTATCCAAAATTAGTTATGTTAACTTCTTTAATTTTCCTTTTTAACATACAAATTTTAGTTATACATGCATTAATTTATACCATAAACACACATTTTATATAGAAGCTAAATCTGATATACATCAACAATAACATTGAAGTAGTAGTGCAATGTTTGTTCACTTTTCAATTTAAGATTTTAACATTTAAGTGTAGTTTGATTGTATTGTGAATCAAATTTGGGATTCTCTTTATTAAATTTGATTTTAAAACAATTGTATTGTGATTCTATGATGGACCCCTTAACAAATTGTACATTTTGGTTGAATAATGACTAATTATGGATTGGTGTAATCTAAATTAATTGTGAATTGTTTTGGTTTACATTTGGATATATACACTTGATTAGACAAAACCAAAACAACTCACAATTAATTTAGACTATGCTAACAATACTAGACTAATATTCATCTAACCCAATTCAATTTGATATCACTCATGTTTTTATCGTAAAAATCTAGTAACGAGCAATGGCTAGATTTTGAGTTGATTGTTTCTTATCCAACAAGCTAATGTTAGGAGTTCAATATAAACTCATATTTCCTAATTTATTCACTTTTGTGGTTGACTAAATGATGAACTAACAAGTGCCTAACAATTGGAGATCTTTTTAGCCCTTTTATACTTTAACTAGGTCTAATACTTCATCATCTGAATTGTTTGGCCTAACAAGGCAAACCATAAACGGCTGTTTAGATAGCCTAAATCCATAATCGAGATTGATCCTAATCACCATCATGACTTCTAGATGAGTCATCTAAATCAAATAAAGTTTCATTTTGATGAGTAAGTGAACTCTTCTTTTTTTTTTGAATGAATGTTAAATTTATTCGACCCAAAAAAAACGTTTTTACATGGAGATGCAAAGAGTTTAAAGATTTAGACAGATTTGTCTAACAAGTTTTGATCATCTTGAGGAGAGCCACACTTCCATTGCTTTATAAAGTTTCGTGAATCCCAAGCTTTTGAGCGATGAGATTCGGTTGCAAACAGATTTGTCAATGGTACGAATCAGAGTTGCCGCAGGGATTGGCTTCTCTCCGTGCTTTCTTAAGTTCCTTTCCCGCCACAGGGTGTAGACGGTTATCTGCAAAGTGTAGCGTCGAAGGAACATATGAGCTTTGTTCTTTGGGGACTGCGCGGGACCTTGGAGTATGCGAGTCCATGTATTAGTGTAGTCGGAGCCATAGAGCTTAAGAGCAATCTTGCTCCAGATATCTGCTGTGAATAGACATTCAAAAAACAGATGATCTCGGGACTCCAGTTGCATCGGACAGAATTGACAGGCCACCGACGCTGCTGCACTCCATTTTTGAATCCTGTTTCCCGTCGCTAGTCTATCATGAGCTGCTAACCAGGATAGAAATGAGTATTTTGGGGTTGCCCCTGCGAACCATATCTCCTTGTGCCAAGGGACCAAGCCTTGAGTTGTTCTTGTTAGAGACCATGTATCCTTGTAAGTGAACTCTTCTCTTGATTCGATGGTTATATATATAATGATATTTTAGGCATTTGGCGATTTGACAAGACTCTACTCTCTTTTATTGTGTTTGGTAATTGATTGTGATAGAATATGAATAGGAAATGATGTTCCCCTCCTACGACTTGGACCATGCAACACACACACACACACACAATATTAACAAAAAGATATGATCGAATCAATTCTCTTATTGTTAAGTCTTATGAATTTTGACTATATTTTGTTCGATTCTCTCACACTAGAGGTTGTATACAACTTGGCTTAATCCACACAGCACAATTATGAATGGATTGACTAAGTGGTGAAAGTGACATGTGCTTTTTTCTTGGGCGAATGTGACATGTTATTCATTTTTCATTGACCTAAAATTTATTCTAACCAGCAACAAAAACATTATGAATGACCGTTGATGATCCAATAAACCGTAAAATTACAAACACTATTAAACATATGCTTGATTCTTCGGAAACGTGTTTGAACACGCTGACTAGTTTATCATACATTACATATGTTTGATACGTACATTTGTGTTGATCACATTTAAAAAGACATAACATTTGTTTGTTGTGGGTCAATTATAGACATCAAAACACACTTGTCTTGTTTCATGCTGCAGAAGAAACCGTAGCTTCCAACTTGAGTTAATTTTCCTAGAAGAAGCTTGTGGGTTCTACTAGATATGAAGGTGATGATCGTCGAGACAATCATAATCACTGACAAAGCCAGAAAAAATTTCTATCAGGGGCATAATTTATATAGCAAAAAATTTCTATCAATAATTTTATTTATTAACACATCATAAATTTTTATTTTAAATATAGCAAGTATGTCAAAACAATATATTTTTCATTTTTTCATATGCAATGCATTTGTTTTTTATAAAAAAATATGAAAAGTTTTAGTTATAAAAAATGAATGATCTATTTAAAATATGTATAATTTTAGAGATGTAAGTGAAATAAAAACATTAATAAATATGAAATGACTCATCATTATAATTTTAAGAATACAAGTAAAATGAAAATATTTTTAGAAATAAAATTTAGATATTAAATCTATTTGAAAATCTATACTATTAAAGGAGAAGTACAAAACAATAATTGTCCACTGTTTTTAATTTAATTACATCCAATGCCACTGTTATCTTTACGTTATTTTTGCCTTTCATTAAGGAGAATATTGTCTTTTGAATTAATCATCATTAAATTTTCTAACCCACATTCAAATCATTCCGAAAACTATAACGACTAAATGTATGTAGTCATAAAATGGAAATGATGCTATACCAGCTACAATATTTTTCGGTAACCACAATATCTAATTTTTGAAAGAAACGAAAAATATCTTAGTAAATAGATTCAAACTTAGACCATACGTGTCAAACCTAAACGATATGCTCTATTATGTAACTCACTCTTTATTTTTCTTCCTTTGAATTTTTAATATATATATATATATATAATATATATATATATATATAAACTCTTGATTCCGAACATCACTGCATATCTCTAATACCTTTTTTCTTAACTAGCTTCTTATAGGATAATGAAGGTTGAAAGACAAAGGTCACTTCACAAAGTTAATAGAATTGTTCTTCTCTAGGGTAGTTCCATCAAACGATTAATTTACAACTTTTTCATTTGCTATTTGTAAATTAGGTTCTTGGTTTTTAAATTTTTTGTATGATATTAAGTGGCTTTACACAGAATGGAAAAGACTAAGGCATTAAGGATTGACACAATAACTAAACTAAAGAAAGCCCTTCCAAAACTCTAGAAAGAGGTTTTTATCTGTTTTTCACATTGATTGGCATCTTCTGTATATCCTAAAAGATTGAATTGTGTTTATGTTTCTTTGTTATTTCAGGTCAGAAAACCATCAAATTTCCAGATTTTTATGAGTATGCCTTCCGCTATTGTTTGACAGGTACTTGTATTGATATGATTTATGTGTTTTCGCTCGGTGTGATCTTTAATATAATAAATAGTTATCTATTCTGAGGAAGAAAAAAGAGATGCCAAAACTAAGATTGCAATGTAATGCCTTGTCTATTATTGATGATTACATGAGACTATATAATACAGTCGAGAGGTAAATATGTAAACTGTACAAATCATGCTAATATGTAATATTGTACATATGGGAAGTCCAAGATATCGTATCACTCCCCCTCAAGATGGAGCGTGGAGATTGTAAACGCCCAGCTTGGACCGAAGATATTGAAACTGATCACGACCAAGTGCCTTAGTAAAGATATCCGCCGGTTGATGATGCGTAGAAACATAGGCTGTAGCGAGGACACCGGCCTGTATCTCGTCACGTATAAAATGGCAGTCACTCTCAATATGCTTCGTACGCTCATGGAAAACGGGGTTTGCTGCAATGTGTAACGCAGCTTGACTATCGCAATGGAGGTGCATTGGTTGAGAGTGATCGACTCCAAGAAACAAGAGAACCTCTTTAATCCAAAGGAGCTCCTTGCACGTCATTGCCATGGAACGGTATTCGGCCTCAGCCGAGGACAAAGACACTCTAGGTTGTTTCTTTGTCTTCCAGGATATAGGAGATTCGCCAAGCATTACCATATACCCAGTAAGTGAGCGTCTAGTTTCCGGGTCAGTGTTGAAATCAGAATCACAGTATGCGTTAATCTGAAGAGATGAAACAGATGATAGGACGATACCTTGTCCAGGGGCAGACTTGAGATATCGAACTAATCGCAAAGCAGATTCCCAATGATCAATCAATGGCTTTTGCATAAACTGTGCCAGGATATTTACTGCGTAGCTGATTTCCGGCTTCGTATGAGTGAGATAAACCAGCCGGCCGATCAGACGACGGTAGCGATCAGGCGTAGAGAATGGTGCGCTTGTTGATGAAAGTAGAGTGTGATTCTGCTCAAGGGGCGTGTCAGCAGGTCGAGCCCCAGAAAGACCACATTCATCGATGATGTCTAGACAATACTTCCTTTGAGAAATGAAAATACCGTCTGGTCCTCTAGACACTTCGAGGCCGAGAAAATATTTGAGCAGCCCGAGATCCTTCATCTTGAAACATCGGCTGAGATAAGATTTGAATGAGGTAATAACAGCAGATTCGTTACCACAGACAATCAAGTCATCAACGTACACCAAGACGTGCAAAACGATCGTGCCACGTTGATAAGAGAAAAGAGAGTTGTCCTTATGGGATTTTATAAACCCGTAAGTGAGAAGTGCCGTAGAAAGTTTCGAGAACCAACATCGGGGAGATTGGCGAAGTCCATAAATGGACTTCTTCAACCTGCATACGAGCTTTGGATCGCCATTATGAAATCCGGGTGGTGGTTTCATGTATATCACTTCGTCGAGATCACCGTGGAGAAAGGCGTTGTGCACATCCATTTGGTGAAGTTCCCAATTCTTTATCGAAGCCACACTGAGAAGAAGTCTAACAGTATCCATCTTGGCTACAGGCGCAAAGGTTTCGTTGAAATCGATCCCTTCTTTCTGGTGATTGTCGAGTGCCACTAATCGGGCTTTGTGGCGTTCGAGAGTTCCGTCAGAATTGAATTTTAGACGATAGACCCATTTTGACCCGAGAGCTTTGACACCCGGTGGTAGAGCTTCAAGAGTCCAAGTCTCGTTGAGTTCTAAAGCATCGATTTCAGACCTCATAGCTTGACGCCATTCTGCAAGTTTAAAAGCCTGCTTATACGATATAGGCTCATCAAAGAGGATCACATTAGCCAAGAATTTCTGATGCGCAGGACTGAAACGCTCGCAAGAGACAAAGTTTGCAAGAGGATAAGCACACGTACCTGAAGATGGTGAGGAGCTGGTAGGTGAGAGAGAGACGGGATCATTTTCGAGGCGAGTAAGATATGTGATGTATGGTTCCAGACGAACAGAAGGTCGCTTCATGCGCTGCCCACGTCCCAGAATATCAGCATCGTCGTCATCATTCTGATCAATATGATCTACGTGCGGAGGTGGAGAGACAGGAGCGACCGTAGGTTCAACTTCATGTGGTATCAAAGGAAGCTCAGCTGCATTATCATTAGATGAGCTCCCCCTGTTTTCTGGCGCAAAATTGGAAACAGCCAAACCTTCATCATCATCCGTAAGTAAAACCGGAATCGGTGGAGTAGATGACTGTGGTGAAGGTGAAACAATTTCAGAGGAGGTGTAAGGAAATTCAGTTTCCTTGAAGACGACGTCGCGTGAAACAAAGAAGTCGTTGTTTTCGATATCATAGACTCGCCAAGCCTTTTGGTTGTGCGGATAGCCAATGAAGATACAGCGACGACTACGTTCCTGGAACTTATCATGTTGAGCAGTGTGTCGTTTAGCAAAACACAGACATCCGAACACACGAAGATGAGATGAAGGCGGAGGAGAAGAGTATAGAACTTCATACGGAGATCGATTATCTAGCAGCGGAGTAGGCGTGCGATTGATAAGATATGATGCCGTTAGAATACTTTCTCCCCAGAACTTGATCGGAAGGTTAGCTTGGAACAGCAAAGACCTTGCCACGTTGAGAATATGACGGTGCTTGCGTTCAACGCGACCGTTCTGTTGTGGTGTGTACACGCATGAGGTTTGGTGATGGATTCCATGATCACTAAAGAATCGTCGCAATACCAGAAACTCAGTCCCGTTGTCACTTCGCAATGTCTTAACAGATTTGTTAAATTGACGTTCTGTCATAGCGACAAACTTCTTAAGAACATCAGCGACCTCACTTTTGGCGTGTAAGAGATATGTCCACACAGCCCGTGAGCAGTCGTCTACGACAGTGAGGAAATAGTGAGCCCCAGACGACGAGGATGTTTTGTATGGTCCCCAAACGTCGCAATGGATCAAAGAAAAACATTCCGCAGCTTTATTATGACTTTCAGAAAAAACAGCTCGTGTTTGTTTAGCTTGAACGCAAACATCACAAAAATCCTCAAAAACAGTACAATGCTTATCAAATTCCTTTAAAGTAGATAGAAAAGAAGATAACACTTTCTTGGATGGGTGTCCCAACCGCTGATGCCACAGAGATGAACTAGCAGATAATCCGACACGGTTTGCAGTTGCGGATCCCGATCCTCGAAAATGATATACCCCGTCTTTCTCTTTACCTGCTCCAATCACCATCTTCGTAGTACGGTCCTGTATCAAGCAAAAATTATCAGTAAACATAGCAACGCAAGATAATTCTCGTAATAGGCGAGCTAACGAGATCAGTGTGGTCGAGAGATCGGGAACAAATAAGACACGAGTAAGTGTAATATTGTCTCCGAGAAGCATAGTTCCTTCTTTAGTCGCGAAGGTATGCTTGCCGTTCGGAAGAACAATAAGATGGGATACGTCATGAGTATCCGTAAGAAGATCCGCATCTCCAGTCATATGATGAGATGCGCCAGAATCAAGTAAGAAATCGACACAATTAGTCTTACCAGAGAGTTTTTCGTTGGAAGCAGTGTCTGATTTCAGTAGGTTAACAATCGCGGACCATGTTTCTTTGCTTACACCAGGTACATCAGAGAGTTCTGAAGTAGAGGCGAGCTGAGCATTGTTAGCACGACCACGACCTCTTCCACGCGATGATCCTCTTCCTCGTCCGCGAAAGGAATCCGTACGCAGACCACCGCGAGAATTTCCGTGCTTCTCTATCCACCACTCCGGTAAGCCGTGTTTCTCAAAGCATGTATCCACGGTATGGTTAGAGCGTCCACAGTGAGAGCATGGTTCAGTGACTGATCGAGAAGAAACAGAGTTGATGGCGTTAACTCCGGCTTTTACCGCAAATCCAACAGCTGTGGTCCGTTCTTCTTTGCTTCGAGATACCGTTTGATGTCTCTCTTCAGCCACAATATCCGAGTACACGTGATCCAAAGTGATATCTGTATCACGGTTTAACCGACTTAAAATGTTGGTGCGAGTGGTTCCGAACAGAACGTTATCCAAGCCCATGAGAAATTGGTGGATTCGCTCATGGTCACGTCGGGTCGCCATCTTGGTTCGCTGTGCACAGTTGATGTTAGAGCAACAACAGTCGATGATTGGTTCAAAATCATCTAAATCATCCCACATGCCTTTAAGTTTCCCGAAGTAATCTGCTACGGTTTGACCATCTTGAACACAGCCGGCTATGGACGTCTTGATTTGGTGAATCCGTGATGCGTTCCCAATAGAGTAACGGACCCGTAGAGTTTCCCATAAAACTTTTGCGTTCTCAACAAACGAGACGTTCGACTGCACCTTCGGGTCGAGGCTCGCATACAACCATCCGCAAAGCATTGAGTTGGATTGCAGCCATCGTGAGTGATCAGCATGATCAGAGGTAGGTTGTGGCAGACTACCATCAACGAAGCCTAGTTTGTTCTTGGCTCGGAGATTATTACGAGCTATCTTAGCCCACTTCTCATAGTTGTCACCGGTAAGAAGGAATGGAGTAAGAACATGGTGGGGATGATCACTGTTGGATAGGTAGTATGGTGAGGAGGAGATTTGAGTGTTTGAATCATTGTTAGACATGATTAGAAGACCGTGAGCAGTAGATCTCACGATGGAGAAGAAGAAAAAGGCAGAAAAAAATCGAAGTTTTTAGGGTTTTAGGATCTTGTTTGGTGGCTCTGATACCATGCCAAAACTAAGATTGCAATGTAATGCCTTGTCTATTATTGATGATTACATGAGACTATATAATACAGTCGAGAGGTAAATATGTAAACTGTACAAATCATGCTAATATGTAATATTGTACATATGGGAAGTCCAAGATATCGTATCAAGAGAGCATCGACATGGAGACTATTTTTCGACTCTTATATATGGTCTTAGTATCAACATTCCAACTCCCAGATTGACTACTTTTTCGACTATCTTAAGGTTTGGTTGGTCCCACCTTCTTTGTCTTCAAACTTCTTATCTTTCGAAGTGTTTACCAGTTGTTCATTTCCATTATAAACATATCCATATTGATTACAAAGTCATCAACATGGACCAATGGATGGGATATTATCAATTATGCAATGAGGTACATTCCATATGTCTATACTTCCTCCACTATGTCCATTTTCTTTACATGTATGTGAACTCCTTTTTTTACATTACATATAAGTTTCCCGGACATGACCAACTACATTCTAGAACTTGCGTGGCCATTATGGTTTTTTTAAGATCATTAATGAGATTTACATATTAATAAATCAAATATATTTGTTACCCTTAATGAACATATCATGCTTGTGATATAAATATGAGTTCTTTATTCAAATATTGTATTATTATCTTAAGATTTGGTGTTGACCTATGTTTTAATGTCATGCCTATGTTATATTGTAAATTAACCTCTAATGTCAAGTTTTGGCACATGCATATAATAATTTTAATCTCATTCGTTCATTCTAAAAAGATTAATATTCATATGTAAATTATATAAAAGAGACTAAACTATTTATAATATTTTTTATTTATAAATTTCTGATCTCGATGATGATTTTCTTCGTAAATCATATAAAATAATTGAAAAACTTTTTCTTATAATGTTTATTTTCTTTTTCAACACTTTTGTAATTAATTAATTTGCCAAATTATGAAAGATTGTACCATTCACTTTTCAAATCACGAGTCAAATAAAGCACAAATCAAGAAAATGATCTTCAAAAGAAATCATCTAACTAATATATCGCACTTAACTCATGTCAAAATATATAATGATGAACTATGCTCTTTTTCGAGATCACATGTCAACTAAAATAGAGGTCAAGAAAACGATTTCGAACAAAAAAATCATCTAACTAATACTATGTGTTGAGCGAGTGTCAAAATATATAATGAGAGACTGTGTCATTCATTTTCGTGATCACGGATCAAATAAAACACGGTTCAGTTAACGATTTAAAAAAAAAAAAAATCATATAATATCCCGGGATGAGTACGGGTCAAAAGATATAGTGAGAAGTTATGCTTTTCATTTTTGAAAAAAACGGTAAAATAAAGCACGTATAAAAAATATGATGTTGAAACAAAGAAAAAAATATTTAACTAATATCTCGCGCTTAGCAATTCTGATTGGGTTGAATTCGTCAACAGGTTGTGTTCATATTCTTTGTTCACTTCATGTATTTCTTTACATCCAATGCCACTGTTTTTAATTAAGGAGAATAGTTCTTGCCATTAAATTTATCATCATTAATTTTAATGATACACAATATATAAACAATAAATCAACACAACATATTCATTAAAATCATTATTAATACATTCTTAATATCTCAGTGTTTTGTAAATTATATCATGTTAAGAAATTACAAAAGACCAGAAAGAGAAATAAAACAAAAACACACAAAAACATATAGTTTTGTATAACAATATATATGCTAATATGAGTTTTAATTGTTGTCAAAATATCATTAGCAATAGTTAATAGTTAGAATTGAGAATTTGGTTCAAAACTTGCAGTCATACATCAATAGATCCACCACGAGAGAAGTATATATCAATTAATTAAATTGAAAACCATTAAATTAAGGGTTATAAAGATAAGGATTTTGGATATGGCGGGTGGGTGATCTTTTATTTTTGGTGAAACGGGTTGCCGGAAACCGCAATTTATCATAATTAAATTATAAATATTTAACTAATTTTAGTATAAATATTATATAATAAAATATATTAATAAAAATTATTATTTTAAATATTTATTTAATTTATATAATATTTAATTTATATTATTAAAAAATCTAATTATAACAAAATACATCTATATTATTAAAATAGAAGCGCAAAATTAAATATACCATTAGTTTTATGGTTAATTACAAGATATACTATTTTATTTATTTATTCATTTAAACAATTTAGTAAGACTATAAACATTTTTCCATTTATTCTAAAAACAAAAATCTCTACATTTATTTTAAACATCTAAATTTTATACTAATAATATGTTATAAAAACATATTATCATTTACAAATATATTATTTATACACAAAATATCAATAAATATCAAAACAAAATTATACCCGCCGATCGGCGGGTCAAAATCTAGTTAAACATTTAAAATAGGAAGCACTAACAAAAAAAAAGCAAGATTTAAGAGAAATATAAGGGAAAAAATCAGATTAAAAAGGGCATTATAGATTTAAATCTAAGTTTATAGGGAGCATTAGAAGATATTTTACCATTTTATATTTTTTTGAAAATCAGTGTAAAAACAAAAAAATTCCAAAATTTCATAGGGGCAGCTGCCCCCTTCCACCCTCTCTCCCTCCGCCATTCATAACGATCAAAATTTGATGATTTGATACATGAGAGAGTTCATTTGGGAGATGTGCATCACATATTAAAAAAACAAACTGTATTAACTGTCTTCACTTATCGTTTGCCAATATTTAAACCACAACCCACCAAACTATATTAATACTACTATTATTTTCTTTGGAGAGTATAATGGTAGCATGTGGTAATTGTAGCGTGTTTTCGTAGCCTAATATCTGATATCTGTGTTAGAAGGATCGGAGTTGGCTTCTCCCGTTGATCAAGCGCCTTGCCCCTAACAGCTATTCACTAGCTAGTCCTCCAACTACTCTTACTGGAACAGAAAAAACTAACACTGGATACGTGAATATTTCTAAAAGTTGGTATGTGAATTGCGGGTACGCTTAGAGCTTCTCTTTCCCAGGACTGGATACTCTCACGCCGCTTACTCAAGCACTAGCAGCTTATTTGTTGACGTCTTTTCTTTGCTTTTTTACACTCCGATTTGTAGCGAATCAAGCGTTTCTCCAATGAGTTTTCTTTCTCGTTTTCTTTCTCTGTATTATAGAATAGAAATAAATTCTTCCTTTACATGAAGTTTGTTCGATAAGACAAGTACACTCGGAGGAAGAAGAAGATTCTATGCTACTTTTACGATCTTTCCTTTCAGTCGAATGAGAATATTTTATACATGAAATTCTGGTTGAGGAATGGAAAACACGATTTTTTAAAGATCACTGTGGCTTGTGATTTTTGAATATTTTGTAGTATAGTATACTATGTATATTTGAAAGTATATGTAGATAAGACCATTTATAAAGTTCCTCAACCTATATATTAAAATATTAGTTTTAAATTCAAAGTAGCTTTTTGTTATTTACTTTCAAACCCAACTTGTTTTTTTTTTGTAAAAACTTTTAAAACCAATATACCTAATTTCCATAATCACCTAATTAGTAAATTCTTCAATAATGCGTAAGAACGAAGGATAATGATTTTATCCTGGAAAGTGAAATAATCGACAAGAGCATGAGGCTCCAAACTCCTAACGTTGAATTTTCCTCGTCATCTTCGTCGAAATCAACGACAAGAATATATATGATTCGCTGTCTTTTCTTATACAGTATCTAAATTTATATAATATATTAAAATATAATATTTATTATTAAATTGGATTATAGGAAATTAAAGAACAGTAATAAAGGAGTGTCAGTGGCAACGTAAGTGAACAAAAAAGTAAAAGCCTTTCCGTCATATAATAATGTCAGTCGTGGATTCATATGAAAATCCTCAAAATTATTTCATCAAATATATTTGCTTCTCTTCTCTCTCTCTCTCTCTCTCTCTCTCTCTCAGAATATTTGTTTGATTTTATATCATCGGTTTAATATTTGGTTCGATCATGATGCAAGTTTCGGCAGCTCAACCACCTGAAATTGCTATAATCGCGGGGGATTCTTCTTCCTCTTCTCCTCTTCCGCCTCATTCTTCTTCTTCTCAGGTGCATCTTTCCAAACCAAAAATTTCATCTTTGCCGCTTCCTTTTAAACATAATTACGCTTTTATTAATCTGGGTTTGTAGATTATAAGGTAAATCTTATAGCTTTCCTCATAGCATGTGTCTAATAATCTCTTAATTTCACCTGGGTAATTTGAAGAATCGCTAGAAAACGTATCTGGGTTTTCTTTGTTGTTCATTTTGTTGGATTATCCATGAATTTTCCTGGAAAGTTTTAGGGTTTATATTGGCTAGACGTTATATGTGGGATCTATTCTCTTCCTCTGTTCGTCTGGAATTTGATCTATCTGATTCATCTAGTAGCAAAAGAATCTCCTTTTGATTTATTTATGTCTCTGTTATAATAGATAATAAACAAAATTTGAGCCACTTGAGGATTGTTTATACATAAAAGAATGTTTCCTCAGATTTTAGGTTTGGAGAAAGATTGTTTATTTATTCTGAGCTTGAAGTCTAGTTTGGATATGTGTACCATTGCAAAGTTAGTATCTTTTAAAGATTCAAGTAAAGGAAAGCAAACTTATGTTTCTATTAGCTCAAGTATCAATGATCCTTGATTCGAATTGAATATCTCCTTATGTGTTTATGTGTTAGCTTTATTGTGCATGAGAAAGGCCTGAACTTTGACATGTATATATATATAGGTTGATCATCAGGTGAAAGAAAAATCTACTGAAGATGTGTCTAGCTCTCAACCAACCGGAACCCATTTGGATCTTTCAATACAAATACCCTCTAGACCAATTCCATTCGTTGGAGGCCGTAACCCAAAGAGTTCACTGAAGTCCACAAGTTCATTCAAAATTGGCAGTACATCGTCACCAAGAGGAATCTTACGGACTCTAAGCTTCAAAAAGAAAGTTGTAGCTCATCCTGAAAGCGAGAGAAGCTCTCTACTATCTCCCGGTCTCATGGAAACAGTTAAAAAGCCCATTAGTCCCGGTTCAACAACTTATTGGAAAAGATGCTTATCGCTTCCATCTAGGCATGCCGCAAAGTTTTCTCCTGTAACATCTGCACAGGTTTCAGTTGGTGTGCCCGTTGAACCGCCTAAGGTGAGTTATTTTCTATCTCACAGTTACAATGTGCAAAAATGTTAAACTTACTAAAGGAATCTCTGTTCTTACCCAAATTATAGCTGAAAAAGGAGAACAATGAAGATTGTATTTTTTTTTTTTTTTTGTTGCAGAAAGAGTCTAACTATCCAAGGTCCTTGTCCATGCCTGGGAGAAACAAAGTAATTGTGCGATCCATTTCTTTTGATAACCACAAAGCTCGTGTTACGTCTGAAACAAATGCAGGTACATGTTTCTAACATCAACATATTTTTAAGTTATCATCTGAATGTTGAGTTTAGGCTTCTTTCTTGAGTGGATCCTTTTTATCGGCTGCTTTTGAATTTTCATCGAATCAAAAGATACAGACCTTAGAATTTGAGGTCTGTCTAACAGTATGAGGAATAGATTGATTCATGTACAGTGTTTACTGGTGCAGTCATATACTGATTATGATCTTGGTTTCGTTTTTTATATTGTGTTTGCTACTTCTTCTTTCTTTGGCAGATCAAATCTCTCCTCTTCCTACAGAAGAAACCGATGAAGAAATTCCAGAAGAAGAAGCAGTGTGCAGGATCTGTCTAGACGTGTGCGAAGAAGGTAATACTCTGAAAATGGAATGCAGCTGCAAAGGTGATCTCAGACTTGTTCATGAAGCGTGTGCCATAAAGTGGTTTAGTACAAAGGGGACAAGAACCTGTGATGTCTGTAGACAAGAAGTCCAGAACTTACCAGTTATATTACTTCGTGTGCCTACAACTAATCAACCAAACAACAGGCGTGATCATAGTCATCAGAATATGCAGTCACAAACCGCTAGGTACTCTAACAACAAGATTCTTCTTCTTTTTTTCACTGTTCTTCGGAGTAACACAGCTGAGAACTGAATGGTTTGATGCAGTGCTTGGCAAGAGTTTGTGGTGCTAGTTCTAATCAGCACAGTCTGTTACTTTTTCTTCCTCGAGCAATTACTGGTAGCCACCGATACAAATTATTTGATACTTTGTTGCAAAAAGATATTGACAATGTTGTTATATCTTTCTTGTAGATTCGGGACTTCAACTCGCAAGCAATCTACATAGCAGGGCCGTTTTCATTAACCTTGGGCCTCTTAGCATCTGTTTTTGCCATTGTCTTAGGTAAACACAAACCACCCTACCTCAAATCCCTCCAAAGTCTTGATCTTGCCTTTGTTTCTACAACTAAATTTTAAAACTTTTGTTATTACAATCTGACTTTGCAGCTATCAGAGAATACATATGGACATACGCAGCACTTGAGTTTGCACTTGTTGGCATTTTGGTTCATGTGTTATATACTACAGTAAGCAATACTCTCAATCTGTTTTCCTGCATTTGATTGATGGTAGAAATGGAACTCAAAACATTTTTCTCAATCTCTCTGTTTGCAGGTTAGACTATCTCCGATCTATTCTATACTTTTTGCAGGGATTCTTGGTTTTGGGATAGCTGTGTGTCTAAACTCATTGTACCTTCATTATTTCGCTTGGCGTGTACGTGTTGCAGCAAACTCCAGTCCAGTATGAAATCTCTGTTCTTGTTGTTTCTCTGTTTGAAGTAGTTGTTCATCTGATCCAAGTGACATGTAACATGTAAATATCACATTCTGCTTCGGACATGTTACTTGAGTTCCAGTTTTTGTGTAAAAGAGAAGAAGTTCGTGTATTCAGGTGAACAGGGTTTGATGTAATGTGATCTGTTTCTTCTCTTCTAAATGAAAAAATAAAAAAGGGGGCATTCCGAGAATCGAACTTGGGACTCTCGTACCCAAAACAAGAATCATACCACCAGACCGAATGCCCTCATGTTGTTACTAATAAGAATAAAACTGCTCGTTCAGCCATGTCTGCCACCGATTCAGGTTACTGTTTGTTTACCTGCCGCTACTGTCGGCTGTAGCCGTCAGTAACCAAGTAAACAAACAATAATCTGCTGTCAGCCGCCAACCGCTGCCGCCTGCAAAATGCAAACGAACGTGACTAACGGCTTTGATTATCGTACATTTTGATAATACCAGTCGCCATTGCTCTTCAAAACGACCATACTTCAAGACAAGTTGATGCTGCTACAGCATCAGTGATGCTCTTTTACAAGTGAAAATTAATACAACAGATTCTTACTGTAGCAACAATGTGATTAAAAGTAATAGTTGATTAAGCTACAAGTCTTCAATAAACCAAGAAATATAAAAAAGCATAGGCTAGCAACAAACAGATGTATCGAGGTTAACAAAAGGCCTATGGGGAGCTCTGGATTTTCTTTGTCAGTAAACCTGTACGCCCAGACAGACTAAACCAGCACCACGAATCATGATTTGAGCAAGTCATGGACACAACCAGCCTCTCATTGAGATCCTAAAGGTGGAGATTGATGGTCTTGGTTTTGAGCTGCCTCTTGAGAGCCAGGGACTGGTAAAGCAGCTGGATCAAGCTCATACCAACCTTCTAATACGCCTCTTCCTTCTGTTCCGTTCAATCTGTTTGACGGAATCCTATGCGAGAATCTACAGAACTCCTGAGGTGGAATCTCATATGGGTCTGATCCATCCTTTGGCATTAGACAGAAAACATATTTATACCCGTTCACTTTAGACAAGAACCCAACTGATATGGTGGCTCCCTCTGCATGATCAGATAGAATCTCAACAAACTCATACTCCCTAGGAGAATCCGAGTCGGAAGACAAGTCCATGTTCCAGTTCTTGAATAGTGCCCATGTTTCACCTTTCTTCGGGAATACCTTAAAGTGCTTAGCGTATCTTCTTGTTTTGTCCTCGACCAAATGAGAGAAAACCGCACAGTCATTGGTCTCCTCATCATCCCCAAGTTCGTAATCACCAACAGAGACAGGCAAGTTTCGTATTTCTGTGGCCTCTAACCATTTGTACTTTACCAAGAAATCTGGAGTTGTAACCTTTCTTATGATAGCATAAAATCTAGGCATTCCCTCTCCTTCATCATACAAAGCCCACATCTGGCCAACTTTAAAACAGCTTTGTTCCCTCAGCTTATCGAAATCACTGAATTCCGGATCATCGCAGTTGATAACATTTGGTTTTGACTCACTCAAATCGTCATCAGAATCACTGGCACCATCTGAGCTTTCCACCTGGTCCTCTTCTATCTTCTCCTTTCCGTTTATGCCATTAGGGAAGGTTTCAGTAGAGTGGTGATCCTCATGTGTCGGCTTTTCCTCTTCTGTCTCTTCTTCCTTTTCAGTATCTATATCTTTCCCCGACCCTTCCTCATTGTCGTTGCCTAAGTCTACATCGTCGTCGCTCACATTCTCATTATAAGAAACCTTACGCTTGCTACGTTCTGACCTACGACGCTGCTGTCCTCCATCAGACCCCAAATCACCTGCTGCCATAGTATCATCATCTGACTCGCTACTACTTTCACTGTCAGAGCTCTCACCAGAATTAACCTTTCTCTTCCTCTTTCCATTATTGTTTTCTGCAGTAGAAGCCGATGTCGGGAAACTCGCCTTTCCAGAGGAAACATCTGGACGCTTGGGCGGTTCATTGCAAGCCTTTTGGGCTTGAAACTTGTTCTGTTGTGGGTAAGAAGCACCTGGATTTTTTGCCAGTGGTACACTCTGGAAAGGGATTTCAAACGCAGTGAACTGTTTTTTGCAAGCCTGACAAGTAATTTCTTTCAACATATGTTCCCTACCATACTGAAAATTACATCGGCAGAAGGGACAAGTGGTCCAAAAGGTTGGACGGTGACTGAAAGCGGCTGGTTGGGCTTGAGCTTTCTGCTGGGGATACCTATTCTCGGGTCTCAACTCATTGAAGGTATTCCTCATATTAACGCTTGCCTGCTGTGTGCCATAATTCGGCACCTGTTGGTTTCTATATGGTGGTGCTGGACCTTTTGGTGCAGGCTTTCTCCAACTTTTGCGTTTAATGTCATAAACCCTTCGTTTCTCTTTATCCAAAAGCATCCTCTGTGCTTCACCAATCAGTTTAAAAGCAGATTCAGCACCAGGGAGCTTGTTCTTATCCGGGTGGAGAAGAAGCGCCAGCCTTTTGTACTGTTTCTTAATGATGATATCATCAGCACTCATGTCAACCTGAAGTATACCATACCAATCCATCTCATTCCCGAACAGCTTCTCTGTTGCAGCGCAGTGAACATCACACACCATTGTCATATGAGATATGTTCTCCAGGCTGGGATCCAATTTTTGAGCCTTCATTGCAAGCTTACGAGCAGCAGTGAAATCAGGCTTCATCATCAAACCCACCGCTAAATCTTTGGCTCTAAGAGCCTCATCTCTGTTGATACTCATTATTGATTCAACACAAGTACACCATACAATTCCACCTAGGCTTGGATCCTGATACAGATAGATAAAGCTTCTGTAAGTTAGATGAGTGTGCTACAAACACAAAACCGCTGGATAATTAAGGCAAAAAAAAGTACACATATATGAACGAAAACATCTTTAAGGTACTAGTGATCTGGGCCCGTGATATACAAAAACACACTGGGACCAAAAGGTATAACCTTTGAAGCATAATGATAAAGTGAACCTTGGAAAAAATCCTGAAAATTTTCGAAAGCCAAAAACCCTAGCCATGTGTTTACGTTGTCTACAATAGCGATTTTAGTCAGATTTGATTAAACCCAAAATGAAGGAACCCTAACAAAACATTTGACGAAGCTATACGGACAAATTAAAATTCGAGCAGCTGATATAATAGCGACGACGAATTGCTCCGATACAGAAATGAATCGTGGAGCGAACGAAACATAGTAAAATTCACAGAATTAAAATCGATCTACGATCCGACTAACAATGAATTGGAGGTTTACTTAGTTGAAGAAAAGAAATGAGAGAAATTGGAAGAGCTTACCGGAGAGTAGTAACCGTTCGGCGGAGAGGAAGGACTCTCCGTCTAAGTTCGTTGTTAAACTAAAAAACTATCTAACCTTTTGCTGGTTATGATTTTGGGGTTTCTAGTAAATTTGATTAACTTCGGGGTGATTTCAAAGATGACGTATTATGAGTTAATTGCACATCAACCCTTCAATTTAACTAGAATTAAGATTTTGAAATTACAGTCAGATTTTTCTTAAAAACGACTTCATCAGATTTCGATTTAAGAAGGTACGACAGAGAAAACAAAACAAAACAAAAATCTGGAAAACTATAAATCGGAAGGTACAGATAGAAGCTACGTCGAGTAGATTCGAGTGAGATTTAGATTCGGATCAGAGAGACATCAACAATGGAAACATAAAATCAGAAAATATTAGAAAAAGGAAAGACTTACCTCTTTCTGCTGAGAAGACGAGACGCCGGGGAGGAGAAGAGAGGAGACGAATTAGAGATGTGGCCGAAAATAAATAAAACTTCTGTTTTGATCTGTTTTCGCGTGGGAAAATGAAAATCTCTGATTTCCCAAATTTATTTGGCGGGAAACAAAGCGTGGGATTAGAAAATCTCCAATAGGCCTGGGCAAAAAATCCGGAACCGAAATACCGAACCGAACTTGAACCGAAAAAGAAGAATCGAACTTGAACCCGAACCGACAAAATACCCAAATGGATCTTAAATTTCAATATCCGAAGAACTGGAACCGAATCCGATCCGAACTGAGAACCGAATAGGTACCCGAAATATCCGAACTACAATTATATATCTAAAATATTAGTTATATTTACACCTAATATAATAGAATTATACAAAATTAAAATTACAAACACAAATATATCGGTTAGTTTTATACCAAAATAGTTAAAATACTCAAAATAAACGAAATATACGAAATTTCTTGCTATATTTATCTAAATTTAATAAACTTTTGTTCAAGTTAACTAATTTTTATTTTTGTTTTATGATTTTTCGGGTACCCGTACCCAAACCGAACCGAATGGAACCGAACCGAACCCAAACCGGAATTATAAAATACTCGAATGGATTTTATATGCCTATACCTGAAAATCCAAAAGACCCGAACCAAACCCGAATGGGTATCCAAACGCTCATGCCTAATCTCCAAGGTCGATGCGTCTCTTTTATTCGTTTTATTATAAGAACTAGGATGATTCTTTCGCACCATGTGCGAATATAAACATTATTAACACACAATTTTTTAAAAAAATATAAAATTATTAATTTAATTTAACAACAATAATATTATAAAAATCTATATCACTATTTGTAATTAAATATAGATACAAAAATTATTACTTAAAATCTTATGAAAATATTTTATAGTTTATTATAAAATAAAATTAATAGCAGCAAAGTAAATTATAATTATATATTTATATGTACATCCATATATTATTTTTTATTAAAAATATTTTATCGTTTATATATAAATTCAAAAATTATATAAATAATATAAATTTACAAAATTTTATTATCTATAAAAACTATATTTATTAATATTTAAATATTTTCATAAATATCATCTTACTTTTTATTTTTTATCCAAAGTTATGTATATCTCATAAATAAAAATAAAAATATAATATAATTATATATGTATAAATATTACAACTTTTTATTAAAGTGTTTTATTGTTTATATTTATCCAAATTTAAAATTCATATAATTAATACGAATTTGCTATATAAATTTATATTATGCACAACAGTGATAATTATCAATACTAAAAACTCATAATTCAAAAATATTTTTCGTATTTATTGTCTTATCTTTTTATTTATTTTTATTTGAATGATGTATATCTCTAAAATAAAATAAAATTTAATTTTAAAACTAATATAATAAATAAAAAATTATAAATATAAAATAAGGTTAGTATTGTAAAAAAAAACTAATTTCATTAATGATATATTAGTAATCAACCATTTTGAGAGCGAATATAAAACTAAAAGTACTTTCTGATTAATATAAAGATTTAAGGCTTTGAGTAGTAGTAATTATTATAATAGAATAATCAGCAATCAGTCAACATTGTTTTTATTTACTATTTATATAATTTGGTATGCAATTGTAAGGATTGAATAAAGTAAAATTAATCTTCTACTGATTAAATGCAGTTTATTTTTATGAACAAAAAAATTTAGTATGCAGTCCGCCATATAATTAATTTTATTCAAATGCGACTGTTACTACCGATCAAAACATAAATTTGGAAAACATAGACAAAGAGCTCTCTCTCTCTCTTCTCTCTCTTTTCTCTCTCTCATATCTTTCAGAGAGAGAGGGCGATTTCCGGAAGAACTTCTGGTACGCCGGATTTCTTCCTTTTCATGTTTATCTTTCTTTTGGGTTGAATAAATTCGGGCTTTTCTTCCCGATTTTGTTGTTCCCGATCATCCCTCGGCTTCTCCGGCGGTTTTGATCGGTTCTTTTTGGGGTGTTTTGCTTTCGGATTCTTGTACCCAATAAACTCCGAAGTCGATTTATAGCGGGCTGCTTCTTTTCGATGACGGAATTTACCGGTTCTCCAGTCTTTCTCGGCTTTCTGCCGTGGATCCCGCTTCCTTTCTCTCGTTCGCCGTTCCACCGTTGCGTTGATTCTGTCTCACCTCCACCCTCCGTTCTCCGAGAATAATATCGTCCTCGTTTCCGCTGCTTTGAGGAAAGCATATGGCGGGCTTTGATGAGTTTCTTAATCTCATCTACGAAGGCGTTTCTTCGGGCTTGTAGGTTTCCGGTGGTGCGTCAGTTTCTGGGTTCTTTAAATGTTGGTGGCTCACGGCGGTTTTTGGGTGCGGTGGATCAGCAAATGGATTCTGATGTCTGAGACGAATTGGTCCGACGCGGCTTCGCGGCGTCTCCTCCACGCTTGCCAGCTGTTCACGGCGATGCTTCCTCCCTCGACATGTGTCCGGCATGCTCACCTGCTTGCGGCGCTTGCCACGTTGCTCTCTATCTTTTGGACCGAGTTCTTGATGGGCTCTTGTTGGACCGATGTTGTTTGTTCGTTATTGGGCTTAGCCCATTTGTACTTTGTACCGCCTTGCTTATAAATCGAAACGGTTGACGGGAGAAAAAAAACATAAATTTGGAAAATGGTCACAACAATGTTTAGTTTCAAGTGAATGTGGGTGGTTTTTCAGTATCGTCAATTCTGATACATTGTTTGGATATTAATAAAACATATTAAAACCGACTATCAAAATACGATACTGAAGCCAAGACTCAAACGAGTGAATGTGTCATTTTTTCACTATTTTACCGAAGTCGGTAACATTGTTCAGACTTCAGATATAAATAAAACCGACTAACAAAACACGATACCAAAGCCAAGACTCAAACAAGGGAATATGTGTCATCAATTGAAGATTTTTGACCAATTTTTTTTTTTGAAGATTTTTTGATATAATTTGTATATATATCGGATAGTAAAACTGTTTAAATGTTTTTGCCATTAAGACAAAAAGAAGAAAAAAGAGTTGCACAATCAGTAACCGATACTGCACTTGAAAAAATCTTAAAAGTTTTCATCAAATCAACAAGCTTCTATTGTTTATATATAAATACACACCGAGAATCAGCTATGGCCTCACAAAAGCTCACTTTCTGAGAAATACAAATGCCACTAAAAACACATACACAAGAGTGAGGTCTCAGTACTTTGACATGATCTGCCAATAGAGTTCCCTTGGAGCTGCACAACAATGGAACATAAAGGTGAGTGGTAAAAGTCAGCTTCTTTTGTTAAGTTTTATGGAACCAGAGACATGGGTTTTGTTCAGTGTGTATATCACTTACCGGGCAAACCGGTGAAAATTTCAAACTGCTCGTAAGCCTGTCTCACAAACATCTCTGAACCCGACACAGTTATGGCTCCACATTCTTCTGCTTCCCTTAACAGCCTGGTGATTCTTGGGGTATAAACCGCATCAAAGACTAGTGCATAGTGCTTCAATGCATGCTGGTGAAACGATAAAGAAGATATGAATTATAGATCTTTCAAGAAGTTTTGCAAGGCGATAAGACCGGTTTTTGTTCTTTACATAACAGAAAAGAATAGAACGACTCCTTAGTTACTGTCACAAGGAGAGCTAACCTTGGAAATGGGAGTCTCATCAACATTTGGTTGCATACCCATAGACGTGGTGTTGGCCAAAACCATGCCATCTTCTGGGTGGAAGTTATCTAAATCTGTGAGAGATAACGCTTTGCCTCCAATTGCTTCAGCGAGTTCTACTGCTCGTTCTTCAAAAAACACAACATCAAGAAGAGAAAGAAAATATCATATCATCAGTTACTATCGCCAACATGACAATCAGAAAGAGATGAGGAGATAAAGAGTAGTGTCAAGGCCGAGCATATGACCAATTTAGGACATGTATCTTACCGTAAGTTCGATTAGCAATTACAACCTTGGCCCCCTTTTCTTTTGCACCATAAGCAAGTGCCTTGCCTGCTCCACCAGCACCAATAACCACCACTGTTTTACCGGCTAATGGCGAAGAAGAAGAAGGTACATCGCTTGGATCACTTGAGCCTTAACAAAAGAAAAGTAAAGGCCTACATGAGTAAAACCGAAATTTCTCCATGAGGATTAATGCTGTAAACATAGAACTTACTTCGAAGGCCATCCTCAATAGCAGAAATGGAACCAATACAATCCGTGTTGTAACCCAACAACTTTCCGTCGCTTTGTCTCCTTAGTATAGTGTTCACAGCTCCTATAGACTGTACAAGATAATAAAACAAGCATTCAGGGTGAAGCAGGATGGCTGTTTATTCTATCTGATAGTGACTGGGGTTTATATCAGAAATATCTGGTGGTTATTAGCAAACCAGACCTTTGCCAATGGATCAACTTCATCACTACATTTCAATGCAGCTTCTTTGTGAGGAATTGTACAGCTGCAGGTAAAACATATTTACATCATTCACCCAAAAATTCTTCTATCCCCAGCAAAAGATAAACTTATTTGTCACCATGATAGCTTACCTGAATCCAGCGAAATCAGAGGATGAGTATGTTTTGAGAAAGCTTGCAAGATCATCAACTAACAGGTGTACATATACTCCATTAAAATCAACTGATTTGAAAGCTTGATTGTGAACAATAGGTGATTTGCTGTGACTGACAGGCTTGCCAATAATTCCATACACCTTAGTGTCAGGACCAATTCTTCTGAAGTTGTAAAGATCCAACAGATCTTTGATCGTTGGTTGACCAGGTGCTGAAACTTTTCCAGATTCCAAGGTGCCAAAGGTTAAATATCCACCAAACTTTGAACAAAGAATCCGAGACATTAGACCTCTTTCACCCATCACAAGTCCGATTGTAGGAACCTGAAATATGAGTGAAAAAGGTTCAAACAGTGACAGCAGAGAATCACATCCCTTGATTGTACATAATGACAGAACACAAGGCAACTTACTTGAGCATTTGAGGTTATATGGAACATGCGAGCAACATCTGTGATATCCACAGCAGTAGTAGCAATTTTCACTATGTCAGCTCCAGTCTGTTGTATTCTTACAGCAAGGTCACTGAGATCCTCAACAGAAGGGGTGTTCTGATAGTTGTGCGATGAAACAATAACTCTGAAATTTTCAGGCTTCTTTCCTTTAATCGATTTGATGAACTCACTTGCAACCTTAAACGTACAAATAAGGAGAAACTACTTAGCATCAAAACACCTTGTGAACACCAAAATCATTCAGTTTTGACGATGATAACCTGAAGTTCAACATCAATGTAATCAGCTCCCAATTCCATGGCCATACGGAGCACATCCAGCCGCTCATTTTCATCACCCTCATATTGTCCACCTTCCCATTTTGGTCTAGAGAACATACATCATACAAACACAATAACATTACTCATAATGTAGCAGAAGAACTAGCAGGATCATTAATTGAAAGCTCGACACAAGCGGACACACAGATTTCCATATCAAACAATACAAAAGTCTCAAGCTTGAACACACACACACACACACACACACAAACCTGTAGGTGAATAGAGTGGGCAGAGGAGATTTCTTTATAATAGTTTTCAGATCCTCAAGAGGGTTGAAATCCTTCAGACTATCTAATCGAATTTCCACTAAATCTGCACCCAATTCCTGAGCTTTGCACGTTTCAATCACCATCTTGTCTACTGAATCCGCCATCACTGGAGCACAGATCAAGCTCGGGTTTTTCTCAATTTCTTGACTTCCGATCTCCGTTTCCATGGAATTTGAAGCCACCTAAGGTCACAAAACAGGATAAAATTCCACAATCCATTTAAGCTCTAGTTTCAAATCCAACTACTACTCAGAACTAAACAAAGAATTTTGAATATCGTTCTCTGGCACTCTCCTAAATAGAACAGAACCCGAATGAAAATTAGAACCAAGGAAAGAATCACTAACATAGACATTGCTTGGTTCCATGCTTCGACGGCGCTGTCGATCGGGAAATACTACGGGAACAGGCACACTCCTGGTTTGCAGGGAAGATAATTCGGCGGAGAAGAAATTCGATTTGAATCGGAGAGAGAAATCGGAGGCCGGAAGACGGAGGTTGGCGACGGAGGTTGGTGATAGTCGTGGGTTGGAGAGTACATGAGGAGGGTAGGTGAGACGAGCATTAGTTGACGAAGCAGCCATTGATGAGACGTCAAACAACGGACCTTGCGGCCTTTTTTGGTATTAAATTCATTTTTATACACTAAACCAAAATGGTAGGTGGCTTGGGATAGGTGGTGGCATTAACCGGAAAAAAACAAAAGGTTCACTAAACCTGTTATTTTCTATTTTGCAATAACAATTTTTTTTTTCTGACAGCCAATAACGAAATATATTCTTTCATGATTGACACAATAAATATATTATTTCATAATTATACATTATATAAATTAATACTCTATAAATAATTATTTATCAATTTAATACATTGTTAAATTAAGATATTTGTCGATTGTATATTACATCTTTTTATTTAAGTTTTTGTTCTAATTAATATATTAATAAATTAATATCTTGTTAAATGATACTTCTTTCATTTTTTAATATAAGAGGTTTTAGAAATTTATTTTTGTTTCAACGTATAAAATATTTTTATTTTTAATGCAAATTTTAAGTGTATTTAATAATTTATAGCCATTTATATTATATAATTTTTTTGTGATTGGTTAAATTTATTTAAATTAACTATTAAAAATATTTTGTAAAAATTAATAATTTTTTTAATGTGCGTACTTTTATTCATAATATTTTATATTAAAAAATAAAAAGATCAAATATTTGTTTAACTATAATCAAAAGTTCCACAAAAAGTTAAAAAGTAATTATTAGAAATACAACAAAAATATAATAATAATATAAAATTAGTTAAATAAATAGAGGTTTATTAGCAAATTCTTTTTTTTTTGAAATAGGTTTATTAGCAAATTCTTATGTTTTTTATTTCATCATGCCATCTCTAATTTATTTTTTCTAATTTACCAATAAACATATATATATTATTAAATTTAACTCAAATGTTTATAAAACAGCTTTTGAAGTTTAATAGAAAACAGACGCTTTTAAAATTTTGTATTTTTCTTAATATATTTTTTTGACAACTCTCGATATTTATTATTTATTGTCTGTTTCCACAAATTTATACAGTTGACCAAAGTTGACAAAAAAAATACAGTTGACCCAAAAAAAAGTAAGTGAATTGATTTCATATCCTTACCAAATACTCCCGGTTTACCAATATTGTTTTTTCAGACCGGTTTATCATCCTTCACATCCAAAAATTCACTGAATTCTCTAAGAAGCGGTAAAGCGTTTTCCAGATCATGTTTCCATGATCAATAACATCTCTTAAACCCCTTCTGACTAGGGTTGAGGCCACTGACGATGGCGATTGGCCGTCGCGGCGAAGCGTTGTGGCTTGCGCCGGCGTCTGCCGTTTCTGGCGGTTGCTAATGAAGCCAAGGAGATCGTAGCAGTTCCTGAACTCTCCTCTAGATTGACTTTCCCAATCTCTCTCAAGCAGGTTCTCTTCTCTGTACATGTCTATGTCAATGTCTGAGTATATGTGATGGAATTCAAAACATAAAGTTAGTTTCTTTATCTATATGTAGATAGAAAAGTAACGATTTTTAATTGATGCATTCAGTTCTAGATCTGCTGATGGGTTTAAACCTTATCCCATAACATTTGCGTTTGCGTTTTGTGCTAAACGCATAGTGGCTCCTAAACTGTGATGCTCGTTGTGCGTTGGAATTGATCACATGATCTCATTTGACATTTTAAGTGTTCTTATGCTAAAACTCATCATGGCACCAAAAGCTTGTTTAGGTCCTTTTGATTATATAGAGTCACTTTCTTGGTTTTCTATAGAGGAACGATATTGAAGATTAAGAAATGTTTAATTCGTCAGATTGGTCTTGTTATTTGAATTGATGTTGTTAACAATACAAAACAAAAGTTTGAAGGGTTGGTGCTTGTGAATGTTTATACAGCCTGGCCCAAGGGATTCTCTGGTTCAGTGCTTCATAAAACGTAACCGAAATACGCACTCGTATCATCTCTATCTCGGGTTAACCAACTGTAAGTCATCTCTGTTCTTCTTGCTTGTTTATATCTCTATCAAGAAGATGATGATTTGTTTCCGAGTTTTGTAATTGTTAGAAAAAATCTCTCTCTTGTAATTTTTTTGGCAGCTTTGACGGATAACGGGAAGTTTCTTCTTGCTGCTTGTAAGCTGAAGCGTGCAACTTGCAGTGATTACATCATCTCTTTGCGCTCAGACGATATGTCAAGGAGAAGCAATGCATATCTCGGCAGAGTGAGGTATGCATATAAAAATACCTCCTTTGTTTAGATTATTAAAGATATGGTCATTACCTTAGGACTGCCCACCGGCATCAAAATCAAGTGGTTGATCTGTATGATATGCATTGCAATTATGATCTAACACACTAGTTTGACAAATTTGTTAATGTTTTCTATTTAGTGGAGTCTCAACTAGTCTGAGAGATTAAAACAGAGTTCTAGATTCATGAGTAGATCGGTAGTCTCGGGTTATGAGCACTAGTTTGACAAATTTGTTAATGTTTTCTATTTACTGGAGTTTCAACTAGTCTGAGAGATTAAAACAGAGTTCTAGCTTCATGAGTAGATCGGTAGTTCGAGAGTTTTCGCTTGTAAGTCATAACATGTCTGATTTTGAAATCCCACGAAGAAACCGAAAGATCCCGCCTATTTTGACTTAGGGTAAGAAGCGTATGTGACAAAAAGAGAGAGAGTAGATCGGTAGTCTCGGGCTATGAGCACTAGATTATGAAGGTTGATATATTCAAAGATGGTGAAGATTGAGTCTGAACATAATTTAATCAAAGCTAAGTTTGCATCTATCCATCTTTCTTCTTTCTCTGTTAATAATCTGAACTCTTTTGTTTTCATTGCAAGATCGAACTTCATTGGAACAAAATTCACAGTCTTTGATGGTAATCTAATGCCACAGACCAGAGCAGTGAAGATGCTGAAGAGCCGCTCTTCTAATCTCATGAAGGTTTCACCTAGAGTTACCCAGGGAAGTGACCCCGTTGCTCACATTTCGTACGAGTTAAACGTATTAGGCTCCCGGTAAATCATCTTCACAGTAAAAAATGAAACTTTCCAAGTCTTTTGGTTATTATGATCTTTACAATCTCTTGGTGATATAATAACAGGGGACCAAGAAGAATTCGTTGTATAATGGATACAGTACCTATGAGTGTCTTGGAGCCCCGAGGAGCAGCTTCAATACCCATAAGCCCTTTCTTTAGGTCTCACTCAAAACCAATTCGCAGCAACTCAGGCAACAACAACTTGAGACCACCACTGGTCCTGAGCAATAAGACTCCACGATGGCACGAGCAGCTACGTTGCTGGTGCTTAAATTTCCATGGTCGAGTCACAGTGGCTTCGGTTAAGAACTTTCAGCTTGTGGCGGTTAGAGATTGTGAAACAGAGCAGCCATCTGAGAGGATCATACTCCAGTTTGGTAAAGTTAAGAATGGATTATGGATATCCGATTTCTGCGTTTCAAGCGTTTGCGATTTGCCTGAGCAGCTTTGAGGCAAGAATCGTCTGTGAATGATGAAAAGACTAACCTTAAGCACCTCCTTGTACTTACTGTTGTTGTCTGCAAATGGTGGAATCGTTTGATAGCTTTGTCTAGATTCTTCACTACCATTCGGATCTGTCTGTTGTATCCTTTCTTCTTGTATATGAGAAAGTTAGATTCTTGTCTGGATACTATACATTAAAGACTTCACAAGATCTATCCCAGGCAGTATCATTCTACATGAGTTCTTTGCAAAGATCTCTGCAACATTTTCATACCTTTAATGGTCACCATTGCAGTAGAATCCAGCCATTGGCTAAGAAGGCAACACTTTGCGTAGCTTGTGCCACTTATAAAGTTATTAAGTTAAACAAAACAGTATCATCAACAAGCTGCAGTACCATAAAGATCGACAGAAAGGGTAGGTAACCTCAAAACATAAACAAAAGAGTCAACAATCTAAGACAGCTCTTCTTAACTTCATCTACTCGTTTCACTTACCAAAACATGGAGAGGTTCTAACTTATCACCATGGAGCAGATACAATTTTTTGAAACTCAAGCTCCACATCTTCAATTTCTTGGCTAATCAGTTCAGCACGTGACTTCATGTCAGCTATCTTTTCCTCAGCGGCTTCCTCCTTCCTCTGCAGCTCACAAATCTTACGTTTCAACTCAGTCATCAGTTCTTCTACCTTGCGAAGTCCATTCTCTTCCTCTTCAATGTTGTTCTCATAACATTTCTGTTCCTCTTCTTTCTTAGCTCGCAAATCTTTGAGAGACAACACTTTGCTGATTAATGACTGAGGAGCTTCAACGTCAAAACCATGCTTCTCTAGTTCAGCAAAGGAAACACTGAGAGCATTGAGCTTGCTCGTGGAATCATGGAGTTTCAGATCTTTGACTTCGTCTAGTAAGCCGTAAAAGGTGACCATCATCCCAACCGCAGACCACTCACGGAGATCATCTTTAGCTTCAAGCAATGAGTTGAAGTGAGGTCGTTGTGGAACAGATTTGAAACCTTCTGTTGATTCATATGTCTTCCAATATGGTGATGTCTTTGCAAAAGGCAAATCCAATAGGGTGTTTTTGGCTGGTGTTTCCTCAACAACACAAGTAGCAGCAGCAGAATTGTTCACCATCGATGCAGAACCAGTAGATAGATTTCCTATAGCAGAGAGAGGTTGATCAACAACTTCACCATCGATGCAGATGTTTTTACTTGCATCATTGATCTCAGCATTTGAACCGTTGCTAGTCCCATCTACAAATTACAACCAACAATATTATTAAGATTTGACAGAACACAAAGATGCCAAAGATGACAGAACACAAAGATTTGACAGAACCGTTGCTAATGCCGGTTAAGACATACCAGTTTCTTCATTCATGTTTGAATGTTGTTCTTGTTCTCTTTTCCTTTTTCTACTCCTAGATTCGCTACTCTCCTCCCCAGGCACCTGCAAAAGGAGTGTTAAACCGTCATTCAAAGACGAGTAACAATCATGAAGGTTAATATAACAAACAGAATCTAACGAAGTGAGACTGATTGTGTTTTAAACAACGAACTAACTTACCTTGTGTGGAGTTGAGTCACTTCCAGAATTATTCAGATTCACCATTGGATCAGGTGTCTTCATTGCACTTATGACAGGAGAAGTTATAGTTTTTTCTGCTACAAAGATTGACATTATAGATCAATGTTCATGATTAAGAAACTAAACACAAGGAGTTAAAGAAAATCAGACTTACCAGTTGATGTTACTAGTGGTGTTTTGACCGGAAGAGTTTTATCATTCATAACAGCATCAGTCTTCTTCTTCTTTCTCAATTCTCCAGTGGCCTATTTTAAAGTAACAAAGTTAGTAAAACAATATCAAAGACATGAATGGAAACAAACGAAATCACTGATTATGTTTTGAACAACGAACTAACTTACCTTGTGTGGAGTTGAGTCTCTTCCAGAAGTATTCAGATTCACCATTGGCTCAGGTGTCTTCATTGCACTTATGACAGGAGAAGTTCCAGATTTTTTTGCTACAAACATTTACATTATAAATCAATGTTCATGATTAAGAAACTAAACACAAGAAGTTAAAGAATACCAGACTTACCAATTAATGTTACTTGCGGGGTTATGACAGGAGGAGCTTCATGATTCACCACAGCAGCAGCTCTCTCCTTTTCCAACACTCCGGTAGCCTATTCAAGTAACCGAGTTTGTAAAACAACATGTAATACAAGGAAGTGTAAACACACAGCTAGATAGAGATAAGAAATCTAACTCACATCTAGAGTGAGTGTCTTGCCATTGTCATCTAGATTCACTGATTTTTTCATATGCTTTGTGGCCTTTTCATGAGCCATTGGCTTAGCACCAGAAGAAGAGCGCATTGGCTTCTTTGGAGTTTCTTTTACAGGTTTTTCCTAAAAATGAAAGAACATAAATACTTCTATTCATACCAATAAACAAAAACTCAAAGACATTAATGAAATATATACCTTCTGTCCGCTTTGCCTAACCACACCTTCCAAACTAGTAGATACATTTCCTATCCAAGTAGAGAGAGAGGCTGATCATCAACATCACCATCGTTGAAAATAACAGATTTGGCAAGAAAATAAGATACCAAAACTAATATGACTAATACCAGTTTCATTCAGGTCTGAATGTTGTTCTTGTTCTCTTTGCCTCTTTCTTCTAGCTTCGCTATTCTTCTCCTTATGGATCTGCATAAAGAGTGTACACCCATCTTATCAAAGATAAGTAAGCATTAAGAATGACTAATTTCTAACCAAAAAACAAACAAACTTTACCTTATGTCCAGTGGAATCAGTTCTCAAGTTAACCTGATGAGTATTTTTGGAGGATTTTACTCCTTTTGTTTCAGTTTCTGTTTGTTTCAGCGGTGTTGAAGTTGTGACTGAGGATGGAATTACAAGTGAAACAGATTCTCCAGCTGAAAACATTGACAATATAGATCACAATTCATTGCAGAAAGTAAACTGAATGAGATAAAGAAGATCACAATTACCAGTTGATGTTACTGGTGGTGTTTTGACCGGAGGTGTTTTATCATTCATAACAGCATCAACCTTCTTCTTTCTCACTTCTCCAGTGGACTATTTTCAAGTAATAAAGTTAGTAAAACAATATTGGAGACATGAATGGAACCAAAGAAATCATTGAGTATCTAACTCACAGCTACGGTTTTAAATTTCTTCAGTGGCTTATCACTAGAACAAGTCTGAATTGGATTCTTATTTAGGCTGTTGGAAGGAGTCTCTTTAACGGGCTGGTTCTGCAAATGGAAAGAACATAAAAGCTTCAATTTAGACCAACAAACAAAAGTTGACAGAACGTTGATTGAACTTAGTAAAGTCAATACCTTTGGTCTGTTCCAAACCCCATGTTCCCACACCATCAAAGGTCGAAGTTCCGAGTGTTTAAGTACACATTCCTCCTTTGTAGCTTCTAACTTAACAGAGTATTTGTTCTCAGAGAGAACTCTCCTCACCAACCCTTTGTACCATCCATAACCATGCAATGCCTCAACACATTCCAACAATTGATAATCTTCAACCGAAGAAGTAGGCTGTGTGGGTCTAACACGGTGTGAATCAACAGTAGTGGTTGGTGTTGTCTCATCACCATTGCAGCTCAACTGTCGATTTAAGTCCTTGACGATAAATTTCTTCTTGTCTTCCTCTTCAATCTCTGTAACCATCAACATTGGGAACCAAGCAATTTCCATTTCATCTTTGACAGAACTAACTTCCACCATTGCTCCGGGACCAAACATGGACTTATCCAATGCCTTCAAGACCAACAAAAAAAGTGAAGTTAAATTCTTATGATTCACAACCAATGCTAATACTTTTACCCTTATTTAACTATGAATGCAACAAAAAAACAAAGAACAGATTAAAAAGGACCTTAGCAGCAAACTTTATAATAAAGGAGCAAACTTTAACCGACAATTTCAAGCAAATAACCCGATTCAACAAAAGATTAAAACCACATCGTCGTACCTTAGTTTCTGGTATGTTCCATTTCCAACCGGTCCAGTGAAGATGAGCCCGCAACTGGTTTCTCCCAAACTCGATTATGTCCGGTGGAGAATCGAAGTACACCAAGAACTTCTCACCCTCTGATTTCTTCTTTACGACATAACCAGTCCACCACGCATCATTGTGATCCGCGTCAACCACCGTTCCTTCCTCCAAAACGACGCTGTTCTGCATATCCTCGGGCGGGATCGGCCGAATGAAGTCTTGCTGGACGGTTTCGGTGAGGGGAGAGGAACCGTTGTCACTAAGCAAAGTGTGGTAGCGGACAAGGAGCTTAATCCGTTTGGATATGGTAAAGTTCTCCTCTAACACGGCTCGGAACCAAGCTCCTACAAATCCTTCCTCTTCCGTACACACTTCAATTTCAGAACCCTTTAACATTAGTTGCTGCTGCTCCATCTTGACAGTGCTCAGGTGTAAAAGAAAACCCTAGAAAACGAAGAGTCTCAAAAGCCCGCCTTTCTTCTTCCTCAAATAAATAACCCTAAGTTCTGATTACCCGAGTTCCAAGCCTGAGTGTTGAAACAACTCATTTATTACAGTGGAAGGGGAGGCGTCATCATATATTCCCTTTGATTTGATTTGTGTGAAAAAATCAATTTTAGATATTTTTTTCACCATTCTGAGTAAAAAGAAAGTACTGTGATAAGGACGAGCTCTATTGGGCCTGATTTAAATGAGGCCCACGTATGAATGTCTTACACCACACTGGTAATGTTATTTACATGATCCGACGACCAAAAAGAAGACTAAAGAAGTGTAAGAGCATGTACATCCATGAATCCCCTATGGGGTTCTTAAAAAAAAAAAAAAAAATTTTTGGGAAAGTGTAAAAAAAAATATATATATTGAAAAAAAATAGACGAATGACAATATGTCACGTGTCATAAACAGTGTAAGAACCGGTTTTTAACTATTCACGTGGGATCCACAATATTTAAATAATTTTTTTTTAAGAACCCCATCCTAAGAACCTTGGATGTACATGCCTTAAGAAGACCTTGTCGTTTATACTCAGCCACGTCAGCTTCTTTGACTGTTAAAGGCATTTGACTCTAGTCTTAGACTTCTTTTGTTCCTCGACTCCTTCAGTGGATTTAGGCATATGATGGCGGGTCTCTTTTTTTTGTCAACTTGGGATTTATATTAAAAACCCAAATCAGACCCGGTACACACACACAGTCCAAAAGGAAATTTACAGGAATATGAAACTGAAAACGGATTGGATTGGGCATAGTCCACAATCGGACCCGGTACACACACAATCTCATAACTACAATCACAAAGAACTTGTATTGTTAGGAATGCAGAATGATTAAGGTTCCTTTGTGCTCTACTAAATTTAATTAGTCTTACCCAAGCTTCATGCACTTTACTTTTTAACTGGTTTATAGTGTTGAATTTTTGTTGAGTTTAAAATTTTAAACCCGGTTTAAAATGTCTAAGATCCACCACTCCATGTGTGCCAGGTTCATGCGAGAACATGATCCCTAATGTTATGCAACAACTATGTACTACGTACCAATTATATATACCACATAATTCACATCTGCTATGTATGTGCTTCTCTTTAATTATGAGGAATTTGTGTAACTAACAAGATTATAAATCACATGGTTCGTTGAACTAAACAACAAAAGAGAGATTTGCAGATACAACCACTCGACAGAAACGCATGTTTAATTATAATGATCACAACTTCACAAGTCACAGCAACACCGTAACACCGTGAGATAGAGAGATATAAATAACACAACGAACAAACCAAATCATTCACAACAGATACACACACACACACACGATACAAGATAGGATTTGACATCGCGGTTCATGTAGTTCTCTTGGAAAGAGAGCAAATGGATAAACCTAGAAGCAGAAGAGAAGCAAAGAGAGACAAGGCAAGGGAAGTTGTAATGTAACGACAAAACTTGTCGTAAACATTACAAATCTTGTTCCACCCAACTTCTTCGTTTCCTTTCAACGCTATGTACGCAACTCCTCCTGCCGTTCCCGTCGCAGACGCCAAAATCCCCAGCACTACCTGTTCACGTATATATAAGTTCCGGAAAATACATTTAAATAACCGCAAGTTAGTGTGGTAGATATTCAAAGTTACTTGTAAAACAAGTTACCATGTCCAAGGAGGCTAGGTAAACGGAGAACTGTGCAGCGAACTCAGGTCGCAAGTGTAGAGAAATGGAAACAAGTGTTGAGATTAAGGCGTAGAAACCAGCCACCACAAGAGCCACCACAAAGTATCTGCATATTTATAGGTTAAAAAAAAAAATTATACAAAGTCTTTGACTATATATGATGATCCAAGATTGAGTTTAGGTTAAAGACGGACATGAAAGCGGGCGAGTCACTGAACTCAGCGGAGACAGGTGCAGGAGATGGAGCTCCAGGGAGCTGAGACATCTCGGTCTGGTCGCTGGTCACCATTACTATAAGAGCAGTCAGTGTGGCAGAGAAAAGCAGAACTCTTATTATTATGTCTATTTTCCGGCAATCTAGGAAACCAGCGGCTGATGACGGTGGTTGTGGTGGTGGTACTGGTTCAGCCGACGCCGGAAGCGGCTCAGACTTGCCGGTTTCTGGGTCGGGGTTTTCAGTAGACGCCATCAAATGTATATGTTTTATTAATTCTCTAGTGGATGCAGATGGAAGTTTAAATTTGTGGTCAGTTTAGACTGAGGTGAGTTATTGAACTTGTTGCTGTATTACAATATGCATGTGTATATATAGCCCGGTGATGAATTGTGGTTAACCTCACGCCAAGAAAAAAGTATGCAATATACATATATATATTGCATTTCTATACAACATAGCAGTCTTCACATTAGTAAAAAAAATGTTAAACATGATGAATTGCGAATCTATACTATTAAAACCAATGTTTTTAAAACCGGACCGGCGACTGAACCGGTAAAACTATTGGGTCATGGGTTAATATGGTCCGACCGGATTCGACCGGGTTCAACCAGATTTAATGATAATTTATATATATATATATATTATGTTATTAATTTCAAACTATCAAATAAAACACTTCAATAAACATAATTTTTAAAAACATGTGCAACAATTATTTTAAAAAATACTTCAAAGTTTAAATGTTAAATCAACAACGTTCCAAAATATTTAAAAATGTTGAGACCTAGACCAAAAGACGTTATGAAACACCTTAAATTGATAATTTATCTTCAAAACATATTGTTCACCAACACACACATAATGTCTCTTAAATGCATAGTTTTTACTTTCTATGTTATTCAACCATTGAAAGAAGAGATAAGATATGGTAACACGTTTAATCTTACTTTTAAATAAATATTTAAAACTAATATTGTTATATTTGATTGTTTAAGAAAGAAAAAATAATTAACAAAATATAAAATAATATTTTTTTTTATAAAATCCGGTTTGATGCGGTTTAATGGGTCGCCGGTTTCCGGTTTTTTGGCGGTCCAACCCGGTTTTTTAATCGGTTCAACTACCATTGGGTTTTATAATCAACCCAACCCGGGTATGCTTCCGGTTCGTGGTTCAACCCGGTCCGACCACCGGGTCGGTCCGGTTTTAAAAACACTGATTAAAACAGGTGACTGACCATGGTACATAAATGTTGTTTCCGAAATTTGTCCTTGATATTATTAGGATTTATAACCTTCATTAAGGGTAAAACTGTAAAACAATTTATATTTGATTTATTATCTCTACAATCCATGTTTCCAAACAAGATAATTATTAAACATGTAGCCAAACAACCAAAATCTAATGGGTCCCACTTTTCTAATTAATTAAAATCAAAACAAATTAATTGATAAATATAATTAATAATTTATACATCAACTATTATATATAAATTAAGATTCAAAATATATTTATAATATATTTTAATATCTTTTTATTTTGTTTCAAATATATATATATATATATATATATACACATATTACGATTGATGTTTTTACGATTGTACTTTTTAGCAGGTTTTTCTATCAAAATGAAAAATATTTAATTAATTAAACTGGTTGAAAAATTAATTAGCCAATCTCGATTATAAATTTTCTATAAAAAAAATTCGCATATAGTAAATAATTTCAGTTGATATATTTTAAAATTAATAAAAATATTAAAATGATTTCATACTTATATTATTCAAATATTTGAAGCGTTAAATTATGCTTTATGTTTGAATGAAGTTTTTAACGGATAGTTCCATCAAATTTGCAAATTATATATACGAGTACAACATGTATTTTATAAAATAATATTTTAGATAAATAAAATAACAATTAAACATATACCACATGACTTTTACAATAGTTGTTTTCACATATATATATTTTTTCCAAACTATGATCTTACGATACAACACAGATTAAAATATATAATGCGAAATCGTTATTTTAATCTCTTAATCCTTACGATATATCTCCTCCAAATAACACATAATTCATTTAAAAAAAAAAACTAAATTGCTAACTCACTGTTTATAATGTTGGTTAAACAATTATAATCAAAATTAAATTACATAATTAAAAAATCTAAACTACTATTAACAAAATGAATAAAAAGTAAAATTTGTAAGGAAAATTATACCCGCACTTAGAAGTGCGGGTCAAAATCTAGTAAAAAGTTTATTTTTTCTTACATTTCTTGTTTGCGCGTATAGTAACTCGAATATATTATAGACAAATCGCAAAAACGACATAAAACATGTATTGTCACAAATATAGCAATAAAGGGAAAAATGATCAAAATAACATTCATTAAATGATAAAAACTAAATTAACCCTAATCCTAAACCTTAAATACTAAACATTAAATCCAAAATATTAAACCCTAAGTCCTAAATAATAAACCTTAAACCCTAAATAATAAACTATAAATCATAAATTATATAATACTATAAAAATATTTGTAATCTAAATAATGTTAAAAATGTCAATTATTTTTTTTGGTGTTATATTTATAACAAGATATGTTTTTGTGATATTTTTGTCTTTTCTCATATATTATTTTGACGATTTAACTAAAATATTGTGGTTTATTTGACACTAAGTTGACATATATTATTATTATTTTTTGAATAAATGACATATATACAGATTTATATTAAGTTGACATATATACAGTTTTTTGAATAAATGAAATATAAATGACACAGAAAATAGTAAGTCCAAAGTTGGAAGACGCGGAGCTTTGAGCGCTAGAGAGAGAAAGGTCTTGAGAGAGAAAGTTTTCGCGAGAGTAGATCTGCGTTTCTGGAGATCTCTCCGGCGGTCGACAATTTATGTCGGCGTCGTGAGGGGTCTCCTCCCTGTGCATGCGCGTTAAAGCAGCCGCGGTGGTGTGTTGAAGAGGTCGATGCCTCGGCGAGATGAATCTGGCAGCGCACAGAGGAGTTGGCCTCTTAGCCGAAGCGACGGTGGTGGAGCGGTTTCAAATCGCAAGGGGACTCGGTAAATCGTCAGATCTGGTGCCGTCGGGGACTGCGGCAAACCAAGGACAGTGTGGAGGGCTAGAGAGGCGAGGCTTGTCTTTATTCCGCCGTCGCAGCGGAATTCGGCGACGAGGCTCTGGAGGTTGGCGCTGCGAGTCGAGGAGGACACGCAGAGATGCTTGGTGAGATCTAAGCGTGGTCTTAGGAGAAGCTGGACAGAGGCGGCGCTTGGTGAGGATGCGTCAGTTTCAGTCTCTCTGAAGCCTCTCTTAACCGGAGGAGGCTCGTTCTGAGGCGACCTAGAGGAGACAAACTCAGATCTGCTGGTATCGCTGGTTAGGGACTGACCACGGTTTCTCGCGTTTTCGCGGGTTATCACCGGTTGAGTCCGTGGGAGGTTTCAATCGGGAGTCGGAGCTGTCGGGAGGCGTGACGAGGGGATCAGGCCCTCCGGGTTGCAGATCGAAAGCCGGGGTCGGCTCTCCGGTGATTAGTGACGTAAAACGGTTGAGGACGCAAATCGGAGCGACCTCGTAGCCGCCGGCGGCGAAGAAGGAAGAGAGAAGCGGTACCTTAATGGGTCTTTGACCTAACCGGTGGTGAACCGGGTCTGGGGTTCTTCTTTTAGGGTTTGGTTTGTTTTTTTTGTCGACTGGTTCAATTACATTGTAAACCCGGTTTGATTTACCGATTTCGTCGGTTTAATATTAATATAATATATATATATATATATATATGACACTAAGTTGACATATATTTGACACACACATATATATATATATATATTTTAACATATGAACGGACTGATATTCGGTAAAAAAGCTTCTCTCTCTTCGTTTAGAGGGAGAAAGCTTCTCTTCGCCGCTCCATCCTTTCCTTCTTCCCGGATTCCGATGTTTCAGAAGGAGGATGGCCGGCGGAGCCGGGTTTTTTTTTCTGATTTCTCTCCCTTGCTTTCTCTTCCTATTTTCCGAGTGAAATCTTTTTTCCCCTTCTCTTTTATACCCGATCGAGCCGCCTGTTTCTCGTTTAGTTGCCTCTGTTCTCGATCGGCTTTGTTTGGCTTTGTTTGGTTTTGGTTTCCGGCAGGTTTCTGTATAGTTTATGGCTTGCCGTCTCCAATAAACTTCGATTTGCTGTCATGGCTGCTGTTGCTTCCGATTCATCGGACTCACTGGGTTTTCCCAGTTCCTCTCGCGTTGCGAGCTTATCGATCTCGCCCCGTCTTCTCCTTCTCGCATCGTCCTTCCCCAGAGTTTCTCGCGGCAATTCCGTTGGAGTTCTTCCAGTTATATTGGATTAATATCGTCCCCGTGCCCTACTTCAGAGGACAAGCATAAAAGGGATTCTGTTAGGAGCTCCTCCTAACGGCGGCGGCGTCGCCAGCCTTGGCGGTCTCTTCTGATGTTGTTCGCGTTTGTTTATCTTTGTTACAAGTGGATTTGGGCGGTGATTCCGGGTAGCGTTGATCAGCAATCGGTCCACGACGGTACGGTGAGCGGGTTCGGAGTTCTACGGCTGCGTTTTCCTCTACGATGGTCTCTGATACTCCGGCGGAGCTTCTCTGCGGATACGTGTCTCCGGCGGCTCATCTGCGGACGCGTGTTTGCATGCCATTTTCACTCCGCAGTTGACACGTGGCGGTCTTATCCCCACGCACTGCGTTTTGTGTTTTGGACTCTCACTGTATTGGGCTAAGGCCCGTTTGTATTTAAATACTGCGGTCTATGAATGCAATAATCGGTTGACAAAAAAAAAAAAACATATGAACGTAAACACATGGAGACGGACAAACAAAATAATCATGTGTTCCGACAATTCAAACAAGCATATACAGTTTTTGTTTTGTAATCTCAACAAAAATTTGCATCTCCATATATTTTGAATAAGTAGAAAACCAAAAATGTATATTTATATAATACTAATATGTATACAATTGTGGATAATGCAGATATCTGAATATGTTAGGCCAACCGCAGAAAAAGCTAGGTGAAGAAACTGGGAGTTGATCATCAATATCAGCATCATAAAAACATTAAAAAGTAAATAAAAGTGGGAGTAGTTAAACAATCATTAGCATAATACAGGTAATTTTATATGTGCTCTTAGGTACCACTTTGTTTTCTACTTGCGGCTGTAAATTATGTAAATGATATCTTATCTTATGTAGTTGTGTCAAAACATTAAACTACAAGAAACAAAAGTCTTATATTGTAATGTTTTAACACGGAGAAAAAACTACATGCTACGGGTAACACCTAGACGAAACAGAACTTATTTTGTCTTAACAAAAGCACCAAACTTTATCTTGTTTCCAAGACATAGAGATGCAAGTCAAAGGACAACAAAAAATGTCAGACCTAACAATAATAAAATATATGAACCTCTACCATGGCTAGCTGTTTCTTTCGTACCTGAATAACACCTAACATGCTTCTGACAAGATATACAAATTAAATGATTCGAAGCTTGCTAGAGTGGAGTCATGTAACCAAAGTTTGATCAGTAGAATCAGAGATTCACAATATATAACGCAGAGGATCATGTTACAGTCGCCATGAAAATGTAACCTTGAATTCATACTACAAACCTGTCCAATTGTCATCTTCTTCATTCAATAGAATCATCCATTCAATATTACAGAGAGTTTATAGAGTTAAAAGTAACTAAAAGAAGCCTATAAATTAACATAAAAATATCAGAAATCAGGTTACAATTAGGGAGACTAAGTATAGAGTCTTTATGTTTTGTTGTTGTTGTAGAATTTGAAAGCACAAAGGAGTTGTGCGATGACGAGTGTAACTCAGAGGATGAGGTGGACTACACATGGATGACGTGGAGTCTAAGCCAGCATGGAAAAAAAGATTTGGAAAGATTCTTGAAAAGAAGATTTGGGAAGATTTCCTGTTTGAAGATCTCGGAAGATCTATGAGAGACCTATATAAACAAGCGTAGGCTTGTTAATTTAGGTTAGCCGTTTTGGACGAATAGAAAACCGTGAGTGAATCCTTGTGAGAGTTTTCGGTGAGTGAATCCAAGAGAGGTGTGCAACTGTTGTTGTACGGTAAGCGTGGGTAGATTAGGATTTGGTCAGTCTTGATTCACTGTTGTGAAGTCAAGTAAATCTGATTGAACAAAATAAGGTTGTATTTTGTTCAAGAGAATTCTAATAAAAGTTTGGTTCTTGTGAAAAATCCATCGGCTCAATATTGTTTACATATCTCGGCTATTTCATTTGGTATCAGAGCAGGCAATCTATCTTACAGGTTGAGATCTTGGAAGAGGTATGGAAACAAAAGAACTCATGGCAGTCTTGAAACCCATCATGCTTGATGAGAACAACTTTGGTCACTGGAAAGTGCGAATGAGACATATCATTCGTTCAATTGATGAATCGGCATGGTATGCTGTTCTGAATGGGTGGGAGGAACCAATTGAAATTTTGGAAGATAAATCCAAGATACCAAAACCCTTGGAAAAATGGACGGACGAAGAAAAGAAGGCCTCAAAATACAACTCCAGGGCTATCTCCACCATCATGTCAGCCGTGGATACCGAACAATTCAAGATCATTCAGGGGTGTGAGTCGGCTAAAGATGTGTGGGACACACTGGTCAATCATTTTGAAGGAGACACGAGTGTGAAAAGAACACGCCTAGATTTTCTGGCATCTCAGTTTGAGAATCTTAAGATGAGCTCAGATGAATCAATAGGAAGCTTCACGGCCAAGCTCAGTACCATTGCTAACGAAGCTTCAGTATTGGGTAAGAAATATCATGAGAAGAAACTTGTCAAAAAACTCATTAGGTGTCTCCCAGCAAAATTTTCTGCACAGAAGGCCATTCTGCAATGCTCTATGAATACTGATGAGATAAAATTTGATAAACTGGTTGGGATGCTGAAATCACAAGAGATGGAAGTGTCAGAAGAACAGTCTGGTCAAAACCATGGTATCGCATTCAAAGCTCAACATGAGGATGAAAGAGTGAGGAAACTGGAGGAAAATATGGCATTGATAGCTAGAAATTTCAATAAAATGCTCAAGAGGATCGAAAAAGGACAGAATAAAACCCTCAACCGGTTCCAAAAGAATGATTCTGACAAGTATACAAGCAGAAACTACAAAACAGAGGGAGATAGGTCATCTAGGAAAAAGGAGATGCAGTGTCATGAATGTGAAGGGTATGGTCACTTTAAGAATGAATGTCCTCTGGTGAAAAGAAAAGAGTTGAAGTGTAGTGAATGCAGAGGCATGGGTCATATCAAGTCAGAATGTCCGAGTAACATCGGAGTAAAAGAAAAATCTCTTCTCGGCTTTAGTGACACCGATTCAGAAGATGATGGGGACGATGGAGAGTTAATGCTGAACTTTGTGGCTTTAGCATCGCAAGAAAATCAAGAAGATGGAATGTCTGATTCCGACTCTGAAGAGGAAGTTGATATTCAATAGGAGTATAAAGCGCTATACAAAAACTGGACTCAATTGAGTCACGAGAATCTTCAGCTACTCAAGGACAAAGCAATGCTCAAAGCACAAGTAAACATCCTACAAATGGAACAAACCTCACCTGAAAGTAAGCTGCCAGAAAGTGTGGAATTAAGTAAAGTCGAAGACCAGTTGGAACAAGAACTCAATAAGGAGAAAGAAAGAAACCGACTGCTGGAAGAACAAGTAGCTCGAATGCAAGCGGTCCTTAACCAAGAGCAGGACAAGAACAGAAGTCTGGAGAACAACTTGACTGAGAATCACAAGAAGATCAGGATGTTGAACAAGGGCACTGAGAGTCTTGACCAGATACTCGCTATGGGCCAACCTCCGAAGGTTAATTGGGGTCTCGGATACTCAGGAGGACCAGAATCGAGCTTGAAAGGAGGAATGATCAATTTCGTACCAGCAGTTCACAATGTTAAGAAAGATAAAGGGTTGTCACAGGAAAGTGAGGACAAAAATCAGAACAACAAGAGTCAAAAAACTCAGCGAGGCTGTTTTGTGTGTGGGAAACTTGGTCACAGAAAATCTACATGTTGGATCTACTGGAACAGGATAACCAGGGCTTGGAGGACAAACAACTGCTACGTAGAGCCCAAGCGTCTTGGTATGGTCTGGATAGCCAAAGCTGATCTGTATTCTACTCCTTTGCAGGACACCACGGATCTCGTATGTAACTTCTCACTGATAAGCAATGTGGCCTACACGTCAAATGATAAAGTGAATAAGGAGTCTTGGTATTTCGATAGTGGCTGTTCACGTCACATGACCGGAAGTGATGAAGTGTTGGATGAGGTGCTGCCTGTAAAAGGAGGAAGTGTGACATTCGGTGATGGTGCACAAGGAAAGATTGCTGGCGTTGGAAAGATGTACTCTGATGGAAAGCCGCAGCTGGCTAATGTGTACTTGGTAAAAGGGTTAAAAGCCAATCTAATTAGCATCTCACAATTATGCGATGAAGGACTGCAAGTTCTGTTCACCAAGACAGAATGTCAAGCTACAGATGAGGCTGGAAGGATTGTACTCATGGGTGTGAGAACCGGTAACAATTGTTACATGTGGGAAACAAGCCATAAGTGTTTGAGCACAACTGAGTCTCAATTGGATTTATGGCACAAGAAGCTTGGTCACATGAGTGTGAATGGTCTCACACGCTTGGTCAGCGCCGAAGTTGTGAGAGGAATACCCAAGCTGGAAAGAACTACCACAACAGTGTGTAAAGCATGTTGTCAAGGCAAACAAGTGAAAGTGCAGCATAAACAATTGAACGAGATAAAATCAAAGAAAATTTTGGAACTGATTCACGTTGATTTGATGGGTCCGGTTAACCCGGAAAGTATCACTGGCAAGAAATACATCTTTGTTCTGGTTGATGACTTCTCCAGATTCACATGGGTCAGGTTCTTGAGAGAAAAGTCCGAAGCTGCAGAAAGTTTTAAGATACTGGCCTTGGAGCTAAAAACCGAAAGAGGTGGGATCATACAGATCAAGAGTGATCATGGAGGCGAATTCCAGAATGAAGTATTCAGAAAGTTCTGTCAGTCTCAGGGAATCAAGCATCAGTTTTCCGCTCCAAGGACACCTCAACAAAATGGAGTTGTGGAAAGAAAAAATAGAACACTTCAAGAGATGGCTAGAGCTATGCTTCATGGAAACAAAGTGGCTCCTCGCTTTTGGGCAGAAGCTGTTAGTACAGCGTGTTACATTATAAACCGAGTCTACGTTAAACCTGGCACCAAGATGACTCCCTATGAGATATGGAAGGGAAAAACACCTAACTTGAACTACTTCCATGTGTTTGGGTGTGTGTGTTACATTCTGAATGATAAGGATCAATTGGGGAAATTTGATTCCAAGAGTGATGAAGGGATTTTCTTGGGGTATGCAACCAACAGTACGGCGTTTAGAGTCTACAACAGACGAACTCGGATGATAAGTGAATCTGTGAACGTGGTATTTGATGACAGGACAGGCTACTGTTTGGAAGAAGTAGTACATGACTTGCAAAAGGAAGACTCGCCAACTGAGGATCAAGTCTCAGGACCTAATGAGAAAGTTGAAGTTGAAACCACTGAAGATAACCCTCGAAGAACAGGATACGGACAAGTTAATCGTGATCACTCTGTAAGTGACGTAATTGGCGATTTGAATGAAGGAAGACAAACTCGCCATAGACAACTCGACTTTAAAGAGATGGTCAAGCTTGCTTGCTTTATCTCATTCATTGAACCTAAAAATGTTCAAGAAGCACTAAGTGATGAATATTGGACGATGGCCATGCATGAGGAGCTTGATCAGTTCAACCGATTGGAAGTGTGGGATCTAGTTGAATGTCCGAGTGACGTAAACATAGTGGGAACTAAGTGTATCTACAAGAACAAGATCGACGAGGATGGAAATGTTGTGAGAAACAAAGCTAGACTTGTAGCACAAGGGTACTCACAGATCGAGGGGGTTGACTTTGATGAAACGTTTGCACCTGTGGCTAGACTTGAATCAATTCGGCTGCTATTTGGAATAGCGTGTAACCTAAGGATCAAGCTGTATCAGATGGACGTCAAAAGTGCATTCTTGAATGGAATGCTACAGGAGGAAGTGTATGTGGCACAACCAAAAGGTTTCGAGGATCCTAAGTATCCGAATCGAGTTTACAAACTCAAGCGAGCTCTCTATGGATTGAAGCAAGCTCTGCAGGCATGGTATGAGAGGTTGACTCAATTTCTTCTGAACAAGGGATTCAAAAGAGGGAATGTGGATAAAACATTGTTCATATTGGAAAGCAACCAAGGAATGCTTATAGTTCAAATATACGTGGATGATATCATTTTTGGTGCGACCAAGAGGAACTAATGCATGAGTTTGTGGGGACTATGACGCGAGAATTCGAAATGAGTGTGGTTGGTGAGCTAAACTACTTCCTTGGACTCCAAATCAAACAAACACCGGAAGGGATCTTTGTGTGTCAAAGCACCTATGCACGAAACCTCGTCAGACGTTTTGATATGGAAACATCAAAGATTGCTAAAACTCCTATGAGCACAACCAATAAACTCTCATGTGATGAAGAAGGACAAAAGGTAGAAGAACGTCAGTACAGAGCTATGATTGGTAGTCTCCTCTACTTGACTGCATCACGACCTGACCTGTGCTTTAGTGTAGGCGTCTGTGCTAGATAACAAGCCAGTCCACGTTTGTCTCACTTACTAGCAGTCAAACGTATTATCAAATACGTCCGAGGTACATTGAATTATGGACTGAGTTACACTTCGGATACTAACACAAATCTTGCAGGTTTTTGTGATGCAGACTGGGCTGGTTGTTTGGATGACAGAAAGAGTACCTCTGGTGGCTGTTTTTACCTTGGCAATAACATGATCTCTTGGCATAGCAAAAAGCAAAATTGTGTGTCACTCTCCACTGCTGAAGCTGAGTACATTGCACTTGGGAGCTGTTGTACACAACTCATTTGGATGAAACAGATGCTCCAAGACTACGATATCACTACAAACTCCTTTCTTGTTCATTGTGATAATAAAAGTGCAATTGATATATCTAAGAATCATGTTCAACACTCACGAACTAAACATGTAGACATTAGACATCACTTTGTCAGAGAACTTGTTGAGGAGAAACTGGCTATCATCAAACATGTTGCATCTGAGAGACAACTTGCATATATTTTTACTAAACCATTGGATTTCGACAGCTTTTTGTATCTACGAAAGGCTCTTGGAGTCTGTGAATTCTGAAATCTGTTTTCTGATACCTGAGAGTATGACACATCACGATAACTGGGGAACACATACATGGTCATACTCATTGTTCACGAAGATGAGACAGACAAATCAAAAGGTAATCCCCATGAATCAATTATCTCTGTATGACTGCTCATAATGACAAGCACTCTCTTTGGAATAGGCTGCTGCAACAGTCTAGACCTAAATGAGATCACTGTTTTGAATGAGTACTAAGGCTTGATCAAGTGCTTGATAAGAGAAGGATGTCAGACATTCTGAGTGAAAGAGTTGAATATGAAAAATAATAAGAAAATTGAATCAAAAATCACAGTCACACAGTATGATAAAGTTCTTTTAGATGAAAGCACCTCGGCTGAGGAAAGATGTCTAGTATGTGACTGTGGTCATAAAAAGGATTTTAAGTGTTCTGGTGGATGAAAGCACCTCAGCTGAGGAAAGCTGTCCTATAATATTTCGAGCGTGTTAGCATACTCCACTCACGAATGTCTGCATTACTTCTTCGATGTCACAAGAGTTAGGCATGATATAGCTTTGGTAGAGTCATATAAGAGGTAACATATTTCTGTGGAAGGATTATAAACTTGATTAGACTCGATGAAAGCACCTTGGCTAAGGAAAGCTGTCAGTCTAAGTTGCTCTCAGACAGCTGATTATATAAGGATGATCAGTGTGTGGTACACTGTATACGTGATGAATGTCATCTCTCCTGTGTACAATTATCATATATATATATATATCCACTTAAACGTTTCATAAGTAGATTACTAAGGCCTCTCAGTTCAAAATGCGTTTTCTTGATAGCTAAGGGTCACTCATCTCCTTCTTTGATAAACATGTCGATGATATGATCTAAAGGTTCGAATGTGTGATATGTCTAAAGGCTGATTCAACATATAACTGATGTGGTCTATGTGGGCTAATTCTCTAATTCTTTGTGTATGGGCCGAATTCAAGTGTTATGTTATCTAACAAGCCCATTAGAGACTCTCTAGGGTTGTTTGTCGGATGTGCAGGTTTAAAAAAGGAGGGGGAGTCAGCGTGTGTCACTTAGCCGCTTATGTGTTTTTCTTCTCCAAAAACCCTAGACAAAAACCATTCCGTCCACGCACAATGAGCTTACCACCTCGTCGGACGACTCGCTCTCAAACCACGAAGCTGATGATGGATGCTTTTGAATCTGAGCGTCGTCGCAACCGGCCAAATCTGACACCTACTGCAACTCCGGTTGTTGATCTCTCACCGTCGGTCAACTCGCAGGGATCCCGAGTACCGGTCCAACAGCTGTTTCTCCGTGATGTTGCCGGTGATTCCCACTCACATGCAAGCTCAGAATACAATTCCTTCAGCTATCATCGCTCCTGCAACAATCCGGTTAAGACTCATCGCTCTGGTAAAGCACCAGCTCCACCATCTTCTGATTCCGATGACTCAGCTTCTGACGACGATGAATTCGTGCCCCAACACAAGCCACCATACTGGAAATTTGCAGATCACTATCTTGCAAATCGCCTCGCTTTCGCGGATCTGCGGTTCAAGTACCCTGAGCTGGATCGATTGAACATGCAACCACTCAGTCCGAGACATTCATCAAGTGGTGCAAAGGAACGTTATGTGAAGCTCAAACCGCGAGCTTTTCTGGATCAGAAACTTCTACAGTTAAGCGACTCCAAGCTCAGTGAGGTAAGGAAATTCATTGAGAAAGCTGGTCTGATCTACACTGTCCTGCATGTGTCTTCGTACTATCCGCGGTTAGTTAAGGAATTTGTGGCAAATATGTGTGACTCGGAAGCTACAGATAAAACTAGGCTCGTCTATGTTCGAGGTGAAGTATATGATTTCACCCCGGATCTCATCAACCGCATGTTTATAACATCGGACACAAGTCATTCGACTAATTGGGAGGAGGAAGATATTGATCAAGCAGAATATGTGCTTACTGGTGGTCGGCGTAAACGTTGGGAAGGAGTTCAATCCAAACACTTGCTTCCCAAGTTTCAGGTTCTCTATAAGATATGTTGCTCAAATTGGATCCCTAGCTCAAACACGACAACTATGGTCAAGGAGAGACTACGGTTCCTCTACATGCTTCACCAAGGGAAACCATTCAATTTCGGACAATTGGTGTATGACCAGATTATGGACATGGCTCAATCACCACAAGCTGATAAGAAGATTATCTTTCCGAACCTGATCTTCCAGATAATGTTCTTCCAAAGGGATGTTGAGGTTACTGCTGGAGATGGTGCACCTATTGGCTATCCGATCAACATCACATTGGATCCGAAAGCTGGTCGAGGCTCTGACAATGAAGAAGAAGCGCACGCTCCGGACCTTGAAAGGGACATTGAGAACTCAATCCGAGGATTGCGTTACATCCAACGCCGCATTCGTAGTATGGTTTCTCATCTCTCTGACTACAATCTCTATGATATTTTTGATCTTTAGTTGTTTTGTATGAATATGTGTGCTCATCTCAGGGGGAGAATACCCACAATATCCCAAGAAGACAGGTTCGGGTCAGTATGACACAGACTATGATGATGAGGAAAACACTGAACCCGAATTCAATGACATGCTTGTATTTGCTTAGTTTAACTCAGATGTGTCTTTGATGTTTGCCTTTTGTTTTTGTTTTGACGTTGCTTGGTTGTTGCTTTGAACTATGTTATGATTTCTAGTGTGTTGCTTTTGTGACTTCAAGTTAAGATGATGGATCATTGAAACTATTTTTGGTGTGGAGTGTTAGCTGCGTATTTGCTATGTGTGTCTTAAGGTTTACAGATGAGATGATGCACACATTCAAACAAAAAGGGGGAGAATGAAAGCACAAAGGAGTTGTGCGATGACGAGTGTAACTCAGAGGATGAGGTGGACTACACATGGATGACGTGGAGTCCAAGCCAGCATGGAAAAGAAGATTTGGAAAGATTCTTGAAAAGAAGATTTGGGAAGATTTCCTGTTTGAAGATCTCAGAAGATCTAGGAGAGACCTATATAAACAAGCGTAGGCTTGTGAATTTAGGTTAGCCGTTTTGGACGAATAGAAAACCGTGAGTGAATCCTTGTGAGAGTTTTCGGTGAGTGCATCCAAGAGAGGTGTGCAACTGTTGTTGTACGGTAAGCGTGGGTAGATTAGGATTTGGTCAGTCTTGATTCACTGTTGTGAAGTCAAGTAAATCTGATTGAACAAAATAAGGTTGTATTTTGTTCAAGAGAATTCTAATAAAAGTTTGGTTCTTGTGAAAAATCCATCGGCTCAATATTGTTTACATATCTCGGCTATTTCAGAATTGACGTTATTCTCTCACAGTTGCCATGAGACTGGTGAATCAGGTTACAATCGCATGAGAGTGTAACCTTGAATTCATAATACAAAGCTGTCCAATTGTCATCTTCTTCATTCAGTAGAATCATCCATTCAATATTACCGAGAGTTTATAGAGTTCAGGGTATCTAAACTCTATCGTTGGAGCGGTGAAACCGCGATCAAATTAAACACGATGAGGATGATACATTTGGATGAATCGGCATTGCAAACTGAGAGAATCAATGGATTCTTTGGTGGTGTTAATATGTTACACGGAGGTTTTACACAAAGTGTGATTCGATGGCGAAATTAATGATACATAAGAAATCTATGGAGATGACGTTGAAATCAATGGCGTTTGATAAAGTGGAGTCGCGATTGGTGTTCGACAGTGTTCCATCGACGGAGATTCAACAAACTCAAAACCAGTTCATGGAGGAAATTGATGAACGAAAGCCAATTGTTCATGACCGGATCGAGCTTCTAAATGGCGGATTGAATCAATTGTATGAATCTAAGGTGGAAACGATCTCGCACATCTCCGCCATGGACGAAAAATGGAAGGTGATGCAGAAAGAAATGTTCGTCGGCCAGAAAGCTTCGACGAAGGTTTCACAATTAGATGACGTCATTGATGAACCACCAACGCCAAGAAGAGAGCGATTGGAGATATTCGGTGAGGATTTGCAGAAACTGTGCCAATCGAAGGTTCGAACAAAAGTGAGTGTGTACACCGTGGATGAGAAATTGACGACAATGGTGGAGATTTTGATTCGTGCAAGGACGGGGGTTTCCGCACGAGCAAGGCTTTGGAATCTCCAGAAACTCAATTTCAGGTGCTTCTCTTGAACATGGAACAAAGTCAGAAAGATTTTCAATTGGGTTATCGAAATGGTGATGTGAATGTTATCAATTGTGAGAATCTGATTCAAGAAAATGGAATGCTTATGTTTGATGGAAAAAATGGGAATGAGTGGATTGTGAAATAGATAGATTCTTTTGCCTATTTGATGAGGAGGCAAGATTAGCCCTCATATTTCTCTTGTTGGCTGCGCATAGATGGTTCGCTTGGGTGATGTGCAGATAAAGATTCAGAGATTGGACTGACTTTAAGCAGAAATTGTTGGAGCGATTTGGTTCTGTTATTCTCAACCATCAGACGTGAATCAGAAAGAATCGAGTCATGTGGCTATGCAACATGCAAAAGTAAAACTTCAGAAGGATTCAGTTGTTGTTATTGATCATGAAGAAAAGATGGGAGGTGCAACAAAATCCACATAATGTGTGGAGAAGGATGGTGTGGAGAAGGATGGTCTGTTTTTGAAACATGAAACGATGCATGAAATGAATCTAGAGCAGAAATCGGGACAACAAATATGTTTGCCATCATTGATTCAACAAACAATGGAGATTCATCAACATACATTGAGCCAGAACACTAATTTGAAGGATGCAGTTTTAACAAAGAATATTGTTCTTGAAACAGAAACGGTGCATGAGAAGAAATCACCATTTTGAGAAGAAAGTGACGAGAAGTCGAGTGAGGTTACGTCTTCCTTGATATAGACATGGGCTTTAACAATATGGTCACATTTGAGAAACTTCATCAGAATTGTTCGTCTTCTGAAGCTTTGCAAAACACAGAATACATTTCAAAAATAGCTCAAGATGAAGAACTAGGCTTTGATTTTTGCAGAGATGATCTGGTTTTTCAGAAGGGAGAGGAAGTATTCAGATTACAAAAGGTTGAATTAGCAAGAAAGTCAACAAGTGTTAAGCATATTATATCCCAAGTGTTCTACAACATACTTGATAGAAACTTGAGGTTACAATAGAGGACGAAGTTGATGTTATCTCCCAAATTCTAGAGATTCAAATTCAAACGGATGATGCACCACAAAGCTATGTTCTGTGCTGATCATAAACTGTTAGATGAGAGGGTTATATGACCAATAACAAAAGTGTGTCGACATGAAAATTTCTCTTGTGAGAAAGCAACACTTGAAAAGCTTCTCAATGATGTTATGAATATCAGGTTGTGATGGACGGAACAACTAAGAGAAGAGGCTGTTTTTCATAAAATCAGAACTCTGACTTTAAATGAAAGCACACTTGAACATAATAGAAAGTGTGGCAAAT